>JAOTQQ010000023.1:113987145-114026884 GCA_026546715.1 Gallinago undulata
CATCCCTGGAGGGGTTCAAGGGCAGGTTGGAGGGGGCTTGGAGCAACCTGGTGTGGTGGGAGGTGTCCCTGCCAGGGCAGGGGGTGGCACTGGATGGTCTTTAAGGTCTCTCCCAACTCAAACCATTCTATGATTCTATAGTAAAGGTTGCAGAAAGGGCCAGAAACACACAGTCAGGTGTGTAGAAGTCTATTTCTTTTGGAACCAGCCCACACTTGCTCACCTTACTGTGACTATGGAAGCACAGTTTTCTTGCACACTTTATTCTGCTCTCAAGAGGCTATAGGTTAATTTGCCCAAGCCTGCTTTTAATGCAGAGTGCCAAGATAAATTTAGTGGAGAATATTTAGCATAACGCACATTCAAAGCTTACCTTACCATTAACTTCCTTGTCTGAAGAAACTCAGGTATACATTTATATATTTTTTAAATATAATTATGTTTAGCTTTGCACAGTACTGCAGGCATCAAAAAGCCAAACGGGGTCACAATTCTGGCTGCTTGTTAAGCTTTCCTCTCCTCAAACCAGGACACCTCCTCAGCACGGAAAAAAGCTCTTCTCACATTATCCCAGTGAACCCTTTTGAGCCACATAACTCACTGCCTTCCAATATCCCATGTCTCATAATTCCATGTTAGCTGGAAAAATTACGGTTGCAATGAGGATACTGTACTACTTTAGGGACTGGGAAGCAAAACATTTCAGACTGTTTTACTTCAGTTCTAAAAATGTATGTCCACAATAGCTATTAAGTAATTCCAACAATAAAAACATCAGGTATTTACTATAGTTTTAAATGATTGTTTTCTCCTGCTATGGGTTGAACCAGAGAACCACTATGCTATTTACTTTAAAACCTAAGACCAATTATTTTACCTGGCTTGCTTGTGAAAAGGCTGCAATCACACAAACCATCCTAAGCTTCCTGGTCTGTAAACAGAGAGCCAAGGTTAATTTCTCAACTGCTGGAAACAAAAGCAGGATAAAGATGAAAGTAGTTAAAAGACAGCAAATGACATTAATCTCTGTCTATATGACTAAAAAGCAGAGCCATCTGCTCTTGTTCTTTAAAGAGGTTCTCCTGCTTCATTTTAAATTCTGAAGTTCCTTTGGAAGACACTGAGAAGATGGCATCCATCTGTCAATTTGCACTTTTCCTAAATGTGGTCTTTATGTTTTAGGAACCGCTGAATGCAGATGGGTGGTCCTGGTAACAATTTCCATTTGCAAGAAGTGTTAGTTTTCATAAGACAGCTGAGACGGCTTGGACTTCCTCCTTCTTCTCCATATGCCTGCTGTGATAGGCTTGGGAGAATTCCAAAGTATCACAGACAAATAAATATATTTTAGTATTTTAGATACTATTAAGACACTATAAAGCACACTTGCCTGGGCAAGCAAAAGACTATCGGGCTCCAAGTCCTGATGAAATAGTATTTTTCATTTAAATGACACATTTCTGCCTCCTGTGGTTGCAAAGACAACTTTCCAAGTACAAACTGAGTGTGAGCACTGCTTTGATGCCTGCTGAAAAACGCTCCGGTGGCTTTGTCGCTGTGGGAAGGAGAAAAATACCCATTCTGAGAAGTGCAGCGTTAGCGATAATGACCTTTTCTTTCCCTCAGCTCTGCCACCGCAGCCCGATCTGCGTGTCGGGGACTCGTGGGCTATTTCTGCCAGCTCAAGGGAGGTCTGCCTCCTTGAAGGATAACAGGAGTGAAGACTTTAAACAGTTCACCATTGGCACGGTGCTCCAAAATAGATCTTGCTGTGAAGGAGGAAAAGCATTTGGTAACAATGATTTGTTAGAAGACTTGACACTAACTTGAGAGCGCACAATGGAGTCCGAGGCCAGGTCAAGTTCTTCAGAGCTCATTAAAAAAAAAAAAGAATTTCTAATAATAGGAAGCTTGAGGGAAGAGGCAGATAAAGACATAGCCAAGCTTCAAAATCACCAATCAGATCTGCTTCACCTTTTCATTTTTACTCACAGAATGACAGCGTCTGCCTCATCAGAAACAGAATTAATGCCCTACAGAGTAAAATTAGACAAGTTGCATTTCTAAAATACAATGAAAGCAACACAGAACACTCCTATTGGAGAGAATTTACTTTTATTTCTCAAAGGCTTGATGACTTCTACTGTTTCACGTGTGACTCTGCTGTTTCTTTTTCACACAGCTGATGTAGCAGAATATCTAAGGGAGCTTAATATTACAAGCCAATGCAGATGACGTGAAGTTCCATGTTTTCCACTGAGATGAGGCCGGGAGAAGGATTCTGTTTTCTGTACTCTGCCATTCATGCCAAAGTGCTTCTTGACAGACTAGCCAAGGGCATGTACATTATGCTGACTCCCTTAAAAGCAAATGTGAACTGTACAGCTGTCATCGTCATCCTCCTCCTCTATGGCTGTGAAATGAGGACAAATTACAGTTGTCAGCTAATGCGCTTCAAGGTGCAATTTCACAATGGGCATAAGTTTATCGGCCCCTGCCCTCTCCCCTGTTATCTGACTTGGGATTTAAGATTGATTTAAATTACCCATCAAACCAACCTCAAAGCCACATACGCTGTATTTGGACCATTAGAAGTAAAAAACCTCAGGATAAGATCCTGAATACTGACACCTTTAAGTGTGAGCACCTAAATCACTTTTCTAAGCTTAGTTTTTTACTGGTTTAGCCCCTTAACCACCTTACAATAGGTCTGGGCAAACTCTGCTACCAGTGCAAGAGGTGCAAAAGGAGAAGGTGTTACTGGAGGATGAAGAACGGGGCCCAGGCAGGCTGACCTTACAGCTAGGTAACACTGAACCCCAAGCTGCACTGCTCAGGACATCTGGTCTGTTCATAACCATCTAAAACAGAGTTCAACTGCCCTGGACCCAGAGAGACCCCAAAAAACATTACAAGGATATATTTAAGGGAAACCCTTGAGTTTTACAGCATTAGCCTCACAACACAGAAGGTAAAGACTTTGTGATATAGCAGAGCACAGGCATGCATGCTGTGAAAACCGAGGAGCACGAGCTTTTGCAGACAGAAGGCTGCAAGAGGAAAAAAAGCACTAAATGAATTCAGGGAGCTCTATTTGCTCGTCCTTTGGCAGCCAGTCTGCTGTCAAAATTCTCTCACAAAAACCTTTTACTAGCCAAAACACCTGGTTTCATATATGAGAATACAACAGCAGAGTCAGTCACAGTAACAAATAAATGTACTGCTTGAGATATGAACATCAGATTGTTCTCAAACAACAATTCACCATTCAAAAACTCTCATGTCTTACCTGACTACATTAGGATCAGAGGTTAAATGACTTACATTTTGCTCCTATGAAAGCCCATAATGGCTCTAACCTAAATACTTCAGGGAATGGTCTTGCAATATCCACTAGGACTGTTATTTTGCCACATCCTAGTACATAAAAAACCAAAAAGCAGTTGTGCCAAATGATTTTACAGATGTCTTTGGCTACATATCAAAACTTCTCTTGACTCTGCCCGATATTTATTGTCCAAATTGGAAATCACAAGGCAAACTCAAGTAATACAATAATGCATCTCTAACAATGGCAAAGTCAGGTTTTTTGTTATATGTGGCTTGGAAAGAAGTAGAGCATGACACTGGTCCAGTACAACTATGGACATAAATAATGTGATGCAAAGTGGAGTAAGAACATAATCTCTTGGATTAATGCTATAAGCTTTATTCTGAATAACAAACCAAACCTCTCTGTAAGATGAATGCTAATATTTTAACAGCTGTGTCTTAATCTAACAGTACAAACCATCTGTTCTATCTACATACCAGCAAAAACACAGACATACAGACACAGACACACACACACATCAACAGTTGGATGGGACAGAAGACTTGCATCTTCAGGCCTCAAAATTAAGGGCATTTCACAGGGCAATATTTAAAACATATTGTCTACTGATTTGACAAGTATTTTGCTTTCCCGATGCTTAATTTCCAGGAAGGCTATATTGTCAGTCTAGAATACAATAGTGTGTTTTGGGATAGTTAATTCTAAAAATTAGAAGGTTGTTTCATGCTGATAAATAATATGGGATGGTTTTCCTGGTTGCATGGTCTACACTCTGTAACTGCAGCGCTGCAAGGGGATAGGGGATATATATCCCCTATAGATATATATATATTCACTAGCAATGGATCAAATTCAAATCAAGCTGCACCGTCTCCAAATCTCAATTCAACAGCACCTTCCACTCGCTCTTCTACACTCTTACCGTTTCTCTGATGTCTCATACACTAAATAGTTCAGACTACTTTGACTGTAAGGATTTCTCAGGGCATTATATTTGGTTTTGTGATTATTTTAGCCAATTTCTAATACAAGAATAGTAAAGCTACAATACTTAGTACTCTTCACATGCATTAATTGGGTAGATGTGGGCACAGGATGGTATATATAATCGCAGATGTTTTCAGTCTTTGGAATGAGATTTTTCTTTCATTATTATAATTTTACAGTGAGTCTATACATTCTGACCAAACCTTGACTCCATCTACTAGGATGGCTTTTTTAAATTTCAAAAGAGATTGTCCATCTCAATATCCATTTCTTTTACCCAATTACAGAATTACAAGAGGTTCACTAATGGGGCCTCTCTCCTTCGTCAGTAACAGAGAAGAGTGAGAAAAAATTCAATTTACTCCAAGATATTAAATGAAAATTATTTACTGCTCAAAATAGAAGCTTTAAGATAATTAGTTGGTGACTCCAGTTTCAATAATTAACCATTTTTAAAAAACATGTCTGAACACAGCCGCTGCAAATTTAAATTTAAGATTCATCAGGGGATGAATCCCTCCCATTTAGTGCCACGTTAATGAGGTCACAGATGAACTCTACAGGGGAGGACAGGGAAAGAGAATTAAAAAAAAAACAATTGCAAATTGTACAATACTTTTGCAGTGGACAGAAAGCTGTTATCCCCCTCATAAGCATCTGAATAATCAATTCTGAAAGCTTCATCAAAACTATCAAATTAAGAATAAAACCAAGCTCCCAAAGTTGATTTTTCTTCCCTCCGGTTAATAATTTACCAGATAAATATTTAACAGGAATTCCCACAGTGCCTCCGCTTATTTGTTTCTGCGGCACCCTCAAAGCCTGCTTCTCTCAAAAGACATTAAATATTATTTTGCCCTCAAAGGTCCAGAAGTTTCTCCCTGTTGAGGACAGAAGGTTTGTGCCCAGCTCTCTCCTGTATCACTAACAGAGTCTGGGAAAAAATTGCTCCCACAGTGTGTTCTGCACATCTTTGAAACACTCTAGACAAGTGCGACAAGAGCTAACACAATAATGGGATTAACAAGACAGTGGGAGGAGAGAAGGGTCACGGATGGAAGGAAACAAGGGAAGACAAAAAGATTATGCTACTACTCTGTGAGGCCCCTACACAGGACGATAGACACAAATTCTTGCCGGTTAAACAGAATAAAGAGAAGCAAATATCTATGGGCGCTGTGGAAGAAGTACCTCTTTAAAAACCTATGTCAAACAGTATGTGACACTCCCAAGCACTGTAAATGTACTCCATGTGTCAGGTTCTGTACAGAACACACTGCAGGGGTGTTTGCAACGGGGAGAACCAACAGAGAATGAAATCAGTTAAAAGAGCAGGTCAGATAAATAGGAAAGACTGCATTGAATTGCTTGGGGCTGAGAGCATTTGAGGCTGATGCAAGAGACAAGAGGGGGTAAGTGTGTTTTTCCCATTGATTGCCTCTTTCAGTAATTGCCCAACGCCGCCAAATCCCTTTTATATATATGTATCTGTGTCTAAAAGGATGGAAAATGCAATTAAGCAAAGCCCAGGTGTGGGGCTGTAAGGTAGGGAAGGGAAAAGGAGCTGGAAGCCTGCAGTGGTAAGCCCCATTGGGTGAGCCACAGCAGGGCTCATCTGGCAGACCAGAGAAGACCAGTCAGAGGGCGTTTCTGCTCCGAGGAACCATAGGAAGTTCATAGAGCAGAGCTGGCTTCCCAGCTCCTTTTGTCTCTTAAACCTCAAAAGCAGGAGGATGGGGCCAGGAGAGTGGAGAGGAGTGTACGTACGTGCATTTGTTCATGTTTGATGATGAGTTTTGCTCAATAGCTCTCTGCTGATTTCACTCGAACTTGGTTCCCACTGTCTCCCACCTCACTATGGATGAGGACTAACACCCAGACATCAAACCCGCATCCTTTTATCCGTCACACTGGCTCCTCTCCGATGGGTACAACAGGTTATGTCAGAGGATTTGGCTACCACTGTAGGATTGCCACAAGCCGCGGATCTTTTACAGCCCTGGCTTCTATTCAACACCTCTCTCTCAAGTTCCCTCCATGACCCTGGCTACTAATAGCAACTACTACAAAGTGGGAGGGGGACCAAAGCCTAAATTTTAAAAGCCTGGAAGCTTACTATTTCCAGACAAAAGCAATTGCCTCCCCGTTGTGCCAGAGAAAAGTAAGTGATGGATCTGAAGAATTATGTTGCCTTTTTGTGATGCCACTTAATTAAGGTTATTCTGAATAACAGGAATAATTTGCCCGCAGTTGCAAAGTAAGACTAAGGAAGATGTCTGTGCACTCTTCAGGGTCTTACCACAAGGTGTTAAGAAGTGCAGCCAGAGGACAAATTTTCAAATGAGACCATTTAAATGGTATTTCTTCTATATTTTTCTGTTAAAACTACACAGACTATTTGTCATTCCAAAAGCTACAGAGGAAAATCTGAAGACAAAGTAACTTCACTGTTCTTTAACAAATTTGCATCAAACTTTAGTTACTTAAAACATTTGTAAAATATACAGATAAAATGTCCCAGAAGGCACTTGCTGTGACACACATTTTTGTTGTCTTGATTTTTTTTTTTTTATTGTTGACTGTAAGCATCCTTTCAATATCTGAAGGGAGCCTACAGGAGAGCCAGAGAGGGACTCTCCGAGGAAGTGTAGTGACAGGACAAGGGGCAATGGTTTTAAATTGGAAGAGGGGAGATTTAGATTAGATACTAGAAAGAAATTCTTTACAGTGAGGGTGGTGAGACCCTGGAACAGGTTGCCCAGGGACGTCGTGGCTGCCCCATCCCTGGAGGGGTTCAAGGCCAGGCTGGATGGGGCTCGGAGCAACCTGGTCTGGTGGGAGGTGTTCCTGCCCAGGGCAGGGGGGTTGGAACTAGATCTCTAAGGTCCCTTCCAACCCAAACCATTCTATCATTCTATCAAAACTGAAATCCATGGTCAAACTTTGTTACCATATTCTCCTCCGCAGTCACATTTCCACATTGCACCTGCCCAGATCTGACCACGATGCTAAGAACGTACAATAAGAAACCAGAAGGAATACTCCTAAGCAGGAATTCAACTAATGGGCCTGCTGATTCTGAATGGCATATGGCATATATTCATCCACTCCTCCACAGAAAAAGCATGCACAGATGTTAGAAAATTGACAGGACGATTGAATCATTATAAAGGAGGGGGGGAAGTAATATATGTAAGTTTTCAGAGAAAAATATTAAAAAGATGAATGATGCTTTTGGACCAGCGAGGCGTCCAAATTCTCTAACTGAATTGAAAAAGAAAGATGTTTCTCCTTGCTCAGTGCCACAAACATGACAACTTTTGTTCTATAAATCAAGAAACAGGGAATATAAACAAGTTTACAAATTGAAAGCAACTTTTAAAAGATAAATTTCAGGTTTCTACAACACACAAAGATGAACTACAAGGAGCCTTCCTTCCTTGTTCAAATTCAAATTAATCAGCCCTTTGTGCTTCTGTTCTCTCCTCTCCTCTTTTCAAAATTTCCTTCCTCGTTTCCATGGGAACCCCCTGGCTGACAAGGCTCCGAGTAGAGCAAGAGGCCAGGCTTAGCAAGGGGTGTGAAAAGGGGAGAGGGAGTCAAAGGGCAGAATTTGGCTCGGGGAGAATCAAGATGCCAGCCTTTGTCACCCCACAAAAGGGGGGGGTAACCATAGGAACTAACTCTGCGGGACAGGGGCGGGGAGGAGGAGCATCGTGGCCAAATTCACAAGATGGGAAGCAAAGACGGGAAAGGCGGCGTTAAAACAGCATCACTTGAACCTACAGTAGGGAAAAAAAAAAAAGTCTTATAATTGAAAAAAAATATAATTAAAATAAAACTTTAAGGACCAAGTATCCAACTTAGTGCTTGTTTAAATATAATAGTATCAAATTAATTTCTATCAGACCACAGAGAAAAAGGGCAGATGTGATTCTCAAATACAACATGAGTATTTAATGTTCTCCCCAAAAGATGCTGAATACTCCCCTTTGACTTGGATGGGCTCTGAAAATCTTTTCTAAATATAGAAACCTGGATAAATACAGAAACCTCACAGATGCCTGGAAACAACACGGCTTTGGGAAGATTGCTATTGAGCTATGGCTTCAAACATCCAGTTTACACTAACAGTTCTGCAAAATATGGACAATATTCTAATTGTTACTGTTACTGCAAGAGCAATCTGACAGAGCAGATTTACATACATTATATCAACATGGCATTGCATTCATATACTACATTAAAATATAGATGTGGCATGCTTTTATTCTTGCACTTTGTAAAAAAATCAGCAGGAGGATGAGGCATGGAACAGCTCTATAAAATCACAAATGATACATAAAGGAAAATTATGGTCCAATTGTTCACTGTGTCTTCAGCACAAGAAGTAGGGACCATAAAACCAGCAGGTGATTCATTTGAAAAGAAAAAAAACACAACAAAAGCAATTTCTTCACCCAACACCTTTAACTTACATAAATCTCTGCCACTGATTTGTGTGGATGGTAAAAGAATCTATGAGTTCAGGAAGAAAACTGATAAATTTGTAGAACAATACATCAAAGGTTACTAATGCAAGCGATCATTTCCAAGCCACAACTGGCTGAACATGAAGAACAGCCAGGGTGAATCATAGAATTGTCCGGGTTGGAAGGGACCTTTCAGATCATTGAGTCCAACCATCAACCTAACTCTGATTGAAACTATCACTAATCCACCCGCCTTTTAAATACCTCCAGGGATGGTGCCTCAACCCCTTCCCTGGGCTGCCATTCCAATGCTTAATAACCCTTTCAGTGTAAAGATTTTTCCTAATATCCAATCTGAACCTCCCCTGGCACAACTTGAGGCTGTTTCCTCTGTTCCTGATCACCTCCCTTGTCCTACTCCCACACTGTTCCTGATCCAGGCCAGGATGGTGTTGGCCTTCTTGGCCACCTGGGCCCACTGCTGGCTCATGTTCAGCCGACAGCTGACCAACACCCCCAGATTCAACACCCAGATGTATGTTACCTGCCCGTACAGCACCCACCCTGGGCCACCATCGGGTGACCAGGCCAAGCAGACCTCTAGGCTGAGTTTGTATCACTTAGGTTCTTACATTTATCCACCTCCTTCTCAATTCCACTTCTACTAGTCTGTCTCTCACACCAAATATACTCTTTAAAAGCATATTTTATAAAAAATGATATTGTTTGGAGGTCCAAAGTGTTGCATGATTTGGAACAGTTGGACTCAGTTCAAGAGCACTGGGTTCCTCAAACATTAGGGATACTTTGCAGCCCACAGGCTATTGACCTTCAGTACCAGTTTGGTGCTACATGTAGGATGAACGCTGGCTCAGTTTCCTTCAGAAAGTCGCAAAACCCTCAGCATTTCTATCTTTTAATGATCAGGATACAAGTTGGTGAGTAAGGTGGCCAGGCACAAACAAGGTACATGTGAATTTAAGAAAGATTAATGCTTTGAATGTTAAAAACATGCTTTGGCGAATTCTTCTTCTTCTCATGCCACACAACACAGTAGCTTCACAGCCACACAGGAACATCCCATTGATATAAAAATAATTCAAATCCATAAAAGCCATCCTAAGTTTCTCTGAAATCACCACAAATGTCTCCCAAAACAAAGAAGAAACATGCATCCCTACCAGCAAGACAAATGGTAAAATTTATGGCAACTGCTCCTTGGTGCTTAAGTTGTTATTTCATACTTATTCTCATCTTGTCAGTCTGTTGTGGCTTTGAGTCCAACTATCCTATAATTGGAACCACCATCACTGACTAGAGAAAGCAAGGAAAAAAACACTGCCAAGTGACCAGCAAAATAAAACCCACATCCCAGCCAAGCCACTCAACTTTTAAGTAGTCCACCGCTATTTACATCACCGCCAATTTTTTCCACAAAAAACGTGTTCTTAAAGAACAGCAAGTCCAAAGGGCAGAAAACTAAAGAGCTTCCAACCTATTAAGTCAGTTTACGAGTTAGAACCAAGATATCCAAATAATCTCTGTATCAGAGGAGTGGAAAGGGGGAAGAGAAAGCTCTTGCTACTGAACTGGACTAAACAGAAGCGGTGACTTGATTCTACAGCAGACATGCTAAATCTCTACCTTAGGAGAGGCACAATCTAATGTGTGTATGTGTAGAACACAAGGTAGCTATTTCAGAAAGAATATAGCAGAATTATACACATAATACTAATAAATACAAGGCTAAGCCTAGTTATTGTAACAAATATGAACCTGTACTACTACAAAATGATATACAATATAAATGTGGTTTTTTGTCCCACAGCAGATGCATCTAAGAGAACCATCTGGCTGATTTTGATTAAGGTAGAGAAAAAGTATGCAAAAATGGGAATGAATGTCTGGACGCTTAGGGTAAGTAAGAGGAATGGTAAATTGGTAAGACCGATATTCCCAGCAGAACATTCTTTTGCTTCTGAGTTTACACTTGCAGATATAAAGCTACAACTGACTATGAAGTACAATGTCATTTAACTATTCAAAATAAATTCATGTGTGTACCACCTTTCCTAATAATTCCTCTTTAAGCCTCCACCAGATGCTACAGAATTAGCCACAATGCAGAGCCATCTGCCTTCATGACCCTGAAAACAAGCCCACTGTGAATAGATGTTGATTAAGATGTAGATCATTCACTTTAAACTGAATCATTACATAAAACTAATGTTTTTTTCATACGCTTGCACTAAACTATTAAGGCTAAACTTCGTTTCCATATTTCCACTTGAATCATCATTCAGAATTAATCTTTTATTCAAGAAAATACGAGCACGGTGACAGAGTTCATCTTCAAAGTGCAAGGAGTAGCTTATCGATTTAACAACCTACTTCTCTCCATTTTCTCTCTCACCACTAGTCTGCAGTTTGGCATCTTGGTCTCATTAACAAACAGAAAAGACTAGAAAACAGTATCTCTGAAATGATTCTCTGGAGAACGCCTGTTAGCCAGGCAAAAGAAAAAGGAAGGGTTTCTAACAGTTTTTAATCTAGTGCAACTATTTGAGCACTGATGACCTACATGTAGGAGTTTTAACCTTGTGTTATTTTTATTCCTTTTGGAAAGAAGCATCTCTCTAGTACTTCATTCTTTCCTGCTACTCTGGACAGTAATACCTTTATCTGGTTTCTTGAAGTGCGACGATATGGCTCCTAGAGGAAAAAATATCAGAGACTCACCATCATGATTGCTCACATTAAAGAAGCATCTCTTCCACATTAAAGTGTCAGTTAGAGTTTATATTCCCTTTGATTGTTGTACTCGGATGGAGCACACGCTCAGGTATGACCCAGGTCCAAAATCCATTCAGTTTTCTATTCTGGCTCTGGGTACCTCCAAAAACACTAACACCATCCTCAGTTAAGCCTGTATTTGACAGTCTGATTGTCACAACACTCTCCCAAACACAAATCACTGCATGCAACAGCAGCTGGAAAGTCCATCTTTTGCGCACCTGTTCCTCAACAATACTGTCTTTGGGTTAACTGTTTCAAAAGATTTCTAGCCAAAGACAAGGCTCTTTCCTTTTCTTCCTTATTTAAGCCCCTACCAATTTCAAAGTAGATACATACACATAACTCTATGCTTTATTTGAATGCAAATGATTCTCCCACATCAATGGTCTTCACGTCTGATGAGTCTAAATGCTTCAGTATTCATTGAATATTCAATATTCATTCAGATTATTTTCAAGTTCGCTGGATCTCAGTGTGAAAAGGATGGGATTGATGGTCCAGATACCAGACCATCTAAGGCTGTGTTCAAGAAGCAGCTTCCTCAGAAGCCTTGTTTTACAAAATTGTCAGATCACACTAGTTTTTGTATTGATCTACTTGAGGAGGTAACCACTCTAGCTCTTCCCAAATTGTTCTTACCCCCTCAGGATTTCACTTTTGCACAATACTCATGCCCTTTACAGGTCAAGATGAAACCACAAGCTGATGGCTTTCAAACAGACAAGACTCAGGTACTCCCAAAGCAAGGAATTCCTAAGCAGTACATTATCGCGCACTCCTTTACTCTGCCTGCGCTCTGCAGAATCATCTCTGCAATGCTACCTTTGAGACATGCTGGTTTAACAATAAAAAAAAAAATCTAAAACTCTTTATGCGGCTATTTCTAAGGCAAAAATTCAGAGTGGGAATAAGAGAATATAAAGTTAATGAAAGAGCAGGCTTTAATCAGCCAGTGCACAGTTTGCTTTCTTATGATCACGTACAGTTCCATTGTTCTGTAGCCATCATAATCTTACACACTAAAGAGAAAATTAATCCTTACTGCAAATTAGTGTCTAAGATTAGACTGCTTACAAAACACCAGCTGATTAAAACCTACTTTTTCATTAGCTTTATATTCTTCTCTAAGTTTGGAGGCAGAACTGAAGAATACAGAAAGCCAAGGAAAACTGCTGAGCTAATTTAGGAGGGTGCAGTGCACGGCAAGGCAAAAGAAGATGGGGGGCAGAAAGGGATAAAGATGGAATTAATAGGGGAAGAAGTAAAGGATCTTCCACCCTACATTCTCCCCATCCTTGCTGCTCAAAACCAAAGATGCTTCCTACTTGTTTCCTTGGGAGGAATCACAGTCACATAAACCAAGATCAGTGAATTTCTCACCCTTACAAAAATGAAGAACTGAGAGCCAATATACCACACACTGAGTCCAAACACCGATTATCTGAAATTTGTAGTAATATATGCCTGATATAGAAAAGCTATTTGAGAAACACCACTAAAATAAGTCACTTACTACTTCACCTACCTATATTGGAAAAATGCAACTCTTATCCCAGGTGCTAAGACTAGGCTGGGAATAAATACAGCTATGTCTTCTATTGATACCATTTTAAAGCATACGCTGGCTCTTTTTCACTTAAAAAAAGACAAAAAAATGAACTAAGACTCCAAATATCACTGCTAGGAAGAGGAAAAAAAATATATTCATATATTGCCACAAAAAAGTAACTGTGCTACATATGCAGAAATATAGTTAGCAAGGGTATGCAAATCTTGCAGCACATCAATAGCTTTATCCTCTGAAAGAATCAGAACCACCAAGAAACCACTAAATTCGAAATTGGGTATGACAAATCAGGTGTCTTCACATGTATAGTTGCATATTCTGTGACAAAGTCCATTAACTATTGACTAGCTCTGCTTCTAAATATTCAGAACTCCATGCCTGGGTAGTTTATTTATATTAATCCAATGATTACCAGCTGGTGAGCCCTGCCACAGTGATGGAGTAGGAGACTATGAGTCAACATCACTCCTCTCCCCTTCCAGCTACCTCCCTCACGCTGCAGAAAAGCAAACCAACTGCAGGATAATGTTATTTCTTTATTTCTCCCTCTGCATCTCCCACCTCCACACTTGCCAGCCTACCTATTGTGCATCCGTAAGTCTCTACCACTGCTCTTTTTTTGATACGAAAATGGGAATGGAAGGTGTGAGGGAGTGCAAAGGAATAGCATGTTATCTCCCCTCACATATGGTGACTGTATCATCTCATTTCTGGAGCGTGTGACCTCTGGTATGATCCCAAAAGACAGTGCTTCCCCGTTCACCCAGAGGGACCCATTTAACCCTCAACTACGTCTGTCTCCCGTCCTTTAAAGCCTCTTTGATCCCCAGTATCATTTGTGAGGTCCTATAAAATCAGGGTAAAGGAGGAGGAAGTGCTGGCAGTATATTTAACTGCAACAAGGCTGGCAATCATCATATTAAACCCCTTCTCTTTATCAGTGACAAAAGCTTTAATAGCACACTCCCAGGCTCCAACAGGCTACCAAGTTACATGTTTTCTGATAAAAATATTTGTCTACAAAAATTGCATTAAGGCAGATAAAAAAACACTACTTGCTAGTCATAAGCAAGTCCTTCAAGGCCAAAGGAATATAAAGTGAAAAAGAGACAGAAGATAATTCTTCACATCCGTAGCAATAATAATCCAAGAGATGGGTAAATAAGGTCAGATCCCTCAGGGGAACAGGGGTAATTTAACTTCTCCGTTGTCCCTGCCTCATTCAGCGCACGATGTATGTAACACAGCAGAACGGTGGCAGCAGCAGCAGCGTCTCAATGTCACACCATCATCACAAGCATCTTCAGAGGGAAGTTTTAACAGCACGGCTGAGACAGACCATGCTAGATGCTGACTGTAATCAAACAGACTGTTAGCAGATTATAAAAAATTGAGAAAATTTTAGAAATCTTTAGAAAATAATCTGTCACAACTAGTCTGTTACTCTGTATGAACTGGCACTGCTCCATTTTGACAGATTCAGGTGTAAAATGACTCACATTTTAGTCTCAGCTGTAGCCAAGCAGACGTTAGCAGAGGTTGAACTAGTGTTTGTCCCCCCTCAAAAAGAGCAAGTTCCTTAGAGATACTTGGGGATAAAATAAGGCTTCTGACCCTTGAATGCAGAGAGCCCTCCCTTCAATCTTCCCAGATTAAAGCAGGCCTTGCTGATGTAGCACAGCAGAAAGCTTAAGGCATTATCTTTCCTAGCAGTAAATAAAGGCGTAAGAACCGATTACAGTACAGACCAGTACAGAAACACTACTGATGTAATATTCTATTTTTCATGTTTAATCAAGATGGTTAATACCAACATTGCTACAACGTAACAAGACACCACTGAGGACGTGACTTATTAGCCTTTTACTATAATTATGAAGGAATCTTAATAGCATAAAGACCCAAAGAGGCAACTCACTGATTTTTTGAGTTTTCAAGAAATAACAATTATAAATTTTTAAACAGTTCCTTGAGTGAAACACTCAATGGTATGGGAAGAGATGTACACTGAATTTATTGATGGTAAGACAACAGCTGTAGTGGTTCTTTTTTTCACTTCACATTCACTCATTCTTGTATCGCACTCTGTCAGTACAGGCACGCTGAATTTTTCTTATGGATTTTATTAGGAACTGCTGGGAAAAAGCAGTACTGAAAAACTGAGAATGACAAGGCCTTCCCCCTGCAATTCACGAGATGAATCACACTGATTCTGCTGCTCTATTATTTTATGCTCACAGCAATTAGGGAGGGCTTGGAGATGAGAGATGTTTACCAGAAAATGTCTTAATGCAAGTTTTAATAGACTTCATTCAGCTCAGAATTTGAGTGCTCCATCCATTTGACTGCAACATTAAATAGTATCTAAAAAGGCAAATAATAAGAACTTCCATATTGCTAAGTACAGATTTAGAGGCTAACACCTAGAGTGGAAATATACTTACTCAAACCTGCAGCTTTTCATTCTTTTTTTGCTTTTCAAATCCCTAAAAACCTCTGCGATGAAGGCGCAGGCCCCCGCATAGTGAATTTAAGCTTGATAACGGCCTTGTTTCCTTGCACAGCCTTCACCATTTTTCATAAAACATTCAGAAGTAGCTCATAGTCCATCCCCAGGCTGAAACCACTGGCCGGTGTGCTAATTATATTGGCAGAAGGGAGTCCTATACGTATACCCACAACTCCAATGCACCCATGCTAAGTTGAAGAATGGCTTTGGCATCAAGCTGGTGTATGATTTGCAGCAACACAGGGTTTCAGGCAAGCTAATTTACGCGATTAAGTTGGGCTTTCTACCGCAGAGCGCAGAGAAGTAACATGTATTTCTCAACTGGTTTTCTCCCTCTGTAGCAGAAAGCTATTTTACGAAGATAAGAACAATTACACCAGTTATTCTGGCTCAAACTGAGGGTCCATATAATTACTGCTCCGCTTCCAGCAGTGGCCATAAGCAGACTTTCTGTGAAAGTGGTATTTTTGACGGTTCTCTGAAATTATTGGTTTAACGTGCAACAAAAGCCAGAAAAATGAACATAATGTTGGCCATTACAAAGAAGCAATTAGCAGTAACAAGCAGGATTTTATTTAGAAGTAAATCCCAAGTGTGCCCATATCTGGAGTGGTGTGCCATTCTCATCTCCACACCTCAGCAAGGACAAGGCTAGAAAAACGGACAGAGAAAGGGAACTAAAATTATTACAGGCATAAAGCAACTGAATTGCAAGAAAAAAGCCCAAATAGCTGGAACACTTCGATTTAGAGAGGGAAAAGCCTGGGGGATAAAACTGAGATTTCCAAAATCACCAGTGCAACAGAAGATTTAACTGCAGTACAGTATAGCACAATACTGGAATAAAAGGGTATTAAATGAAACTAATAGGAAATTGGTTTGAAACAGGTTAGAGAATAAATACTTCTTCATATGGTGGCTGGTGAACTGGCCGGCAGTATTGTACTCATAAAGTAATTTAGAGAAATTCATTGATAATAGATCCATTAAATGATACTGAAGGGAACTGGTACCCTCTAACACCCATAATTTGGGGACCGTGGATACTGGGGCAGCCCACAGCCCAGGCTTGCATCCCTTCCCTAAATAGCATGTCCTCCTGCCATTAGAAGAGATGGAACACTTGGCAAAACAGACCTTTAGCAGGACATTTCTTACATTCCCTAAATGCTCTCCCAGCCTCTGACAATTTTCTGCAGAGTGGGAGAGCCTGAAGTGGGTTGTTTTTCCCTACCTAGTCACCCTCGTTGGCATTATCTTCCAAGCTCTGGACCAGCCTCCTCAAACTTTTTGCATCCACAGTATTTTTTAAGAGTTTCACAGCTCTTGTATCACCACTGATGTGAAGAATATTATACATTGAGCTATAAAATTGTTGAGGAAACTCAGAGCAATAAATGTTTATCTCAAAATCTTTACAATTTTTCATTTGCCCTTAGCTTTATCTTACTCCCAAAAGTATTGACAGGCTTTCCCATCTTCCTGCTAGTCTTCTCTTCTAGATGATTTAAGAAAATACTGAACTGCAGAGCTCTCAAAAGACTTTCGCTGATAATCTACTTCCACTCTGAGAGGCCACCATCTACTTCTCCAACCACTCAACAAAACCCAAAGCCACTATCTCCACACCTCTGCAAACTGAGTCCCAGGGGTGTTCAATCCAGTTGGTTTCATCAATTCCTTAAATATCCCAAGTGCTACCTCTCAAAGACACCTCGTTGTTCACACTGTTATGCTACTGACCTTGCTTAGGCTTTATTTTTCCTCCTTACATTTAGATCTTCAAGGGTCCTCGGAACTTACCAGAACCAATTCTAAAATAAAAGTCATTCCTGTTGCTATGTATTTAGTATAATTGGAATCCCTGGTGACATCCAAATGAACCATTGAAATGCAAGTCCACAGTTCTTTCAAATAAAGCAAAATTAAGGATAAGAATCCCCGTTTTCTTCTCATAGTAAAATAAAATGCCTGTCAACTCTGGTTCACAACTGTTCCATAGAAAGACTATATATATAAGCCTTGGCTTTGTATTACTTAACAAGAACAATTAAATTAAGTTTCTATATTGCCAGGAAGAGCACTCAAAGATGAAAATATATGATTACTCTTTCTGTTCTGAGTATATTGCACAGCGTATCTATCAGCAAGGATTCCCCAGCACTTCAAAAATACAACAATCTGCACAAATCTCTCATGAGAATTTGAACAGGCTGACAGCAAGACTCGCCTCATGTTCAGAATTTCCATTAATTTCAGTCACATCACGGAATACCAAGTAAAGAAACTCCTTAGGCAGGGTGGAAGGATAGAGAATAGCCCAAAGTGAAGGTGAAAGCCTTGTACAGACCAGATGATACATAAGAAGAAACTGAGCATATGGTTGAAGCCCTATCGGGAACGTTCTCCAAAGAAAGCCTGGACAGATATCAGGGGAAATGTGCTGTTTTGTTTTGTTTGTTTTAGAAGAAAATTAGTATACATAATGCCAAAGAAGGTTTTGGGATAATGATAATTACCAGTAATAAGTAATAATGTACCATTATTAGTACATTATAGTAAAGAAAGTGCAAGTCCAGGACATCAAACTGGAACAGGTTAACTCAATTGTCCACAAGACAACAGACTTTCTTGCAGCTGAGAAAAGCAGCACTAACAACCAAGCAATTTCCATTGTTTTCATGGTATGTCTTATTATTCTCATTTTCTTCACACCAAATTTTAGGTGAGTAAGGAAAGGCCAAATATTACAAAGCCACCAAAGAACATCGTCTTCAGAAGTAAAAATCTATTTGTTGCTCAGTTTTTCTGGCATTTAGTTAAGTGGCAGATCATTCAAAATACGCATTCTTCATCTGTCTAAATATTTCAAGTAACAGACTAAAATACAGACACGTCCAGAGTATTTCACACTCAGTTATATTAAATTAGGCAAATTTTGTAGTCAAAGAATATTTTAGTATATATTACAGTATATCTTATGCAAGCGGTATTTGGTTTTACATTTAAATTATTGTAATTATCTTGACTTTTTTCATTTTATTTCTAATATAAACATCTGCCTGAATTCTGTTACCATTTGTTTGTCAACTAAAGGTGAAAACCATATATACTGCTGAAAAAAAATAGTCTTACCTCCATTGCTAATGCTGCTGTTTGCTGGTCATAATGATTGAGAAGGTTAGGCATAAAGGTGGTATTGTAAGGCAGATCCTGGCACATCCGCAAGATGATGGGCTCACAAGAAAATAAACTGTGCCCTCTTGTGTGCCCCACCAAAACATCCAAAAGCCAAAGGTACCAGAACATCCAGCTAACAGCCATCCTTCCACAACGGGAGTGGGGCCAGTTACTGAGCCCAGTCAGAAAGCTCTTTCGACTCCTCATGGACCTTCAGATTTCACTTCTGTGGCGATATTTTCAGTCCTTGGTTAAGATTCTTCAAAACTGGAATACTCTTTGTAGACGACATTCTTAGCTTAGTCCAGAAGATGATGTATTTGAGACAGAGGTGTGAAAAATCTTGCCTTTCCTTTTCTCAGTATTACATGCACGTATTAGGTGAAGGTATTAATATATTTAACCACATTCCCACACAACTGACCCCATCGTGACTGAACAGCAGTTTTATTCTCCTTCTGTTAGGTAACCTAGAATAAAAAACACAACAAACAGAATACAGTGAAAATCATTGTAATTGATTCAAATATTTTAGTTCGAAATAACCTGGCATACAAATTTCTTCAAGTTCTGATGTGCAAAACTAGAGGGCCCCTTGACAAGTTTTAATCCTGGTTGCAGACTATTTCCGATGGCAAAGAAGCTGGTATGCTGTAAAACTGCCCAAAAAGGATGGTGACAAGGGGGAATGTATTTAAAATGAAGAAAAATATTTTTAGAAAACCCCACACTTTTAATTTAACTATGAGAGCATTACAATTGTTGACCACACTGAAACCAAGCTATTTCTGACTCAGCATCTCCACTGGTACATTCACAGCGATAGCATCTCTTTAGTTGCACGGCCTCATAACTTCTGCTGAATAATTATAAAACAAAAACAAAACAGTCACCACCACCAATACACAAGTCCCAACTTGCAGGACTGAAGACTGCTGTCCTGCCCAACAAGCTACACTCATGCTTTGGCTACCTGTGTACAAATATGTCATTTTAAGGTCAGTTGTAAACAGCTTTTTTGTTCCCTCTAACCCATTTCACTTGTACACACCTCACATCTTGCTCCCTGGAAACTGTCATAACAGCCAGAAGACAGCGTCCTTTGACCACCACACTCGCAAAGATGGGAATTGCAAAGGTGGCTACGTGTGGTTGCTCTGCCAGTTCCACCCTACCTATAGAGCCAATTTAAACAGAAGCCATTCCCCAGGGCTGGATCTGCATTTTCTCAGCATTAAGGGGCTGGAGGGGAACAAGGAGAACGGGGACTCAGCACATCGTGCTCATCAACTGGAGAAACAAACTCTGCAATTGGAGGCTAAAGCATGGAAAAATTTGACAGTGCCAGAAGAATATAAAGAGGCCCTCTTCTTGTAACATTTTTGTCTTACAGCAATGCAATTTGCAAAATTCAGTCTCTAAATAACTGCTTTTAAAGAAATAATGGTTAAAAAAAGGTAACAGAAATTTAGAAATTCTGTTTGAACCAGAAAATTCCAAGTACTCAATGGATATCCACAGGAGTAGGCAATCACGAATTTGAACAGATTTCCAATCTTGAGAGAATAATGTTTTTCCTTAGATATTCAGGAAGGGAAATAAATTCTACAGTCAGAGAGGGAAAAAGTTTTTCCTTTCTCCCTAATGGAAAGAATTAATTACCAGACTTCTGCTGGTATCAGCCGATCAAAAAAGTTACGTATGCACCCTTTTGTTTACATAGGCCCATCTTATGGTCAGAAAAATTAAATACCATATACTTCTTTAAGGCCTCACATACTTTGTGGGTTGGACTAGATAATCTCGAGAGTTTCTTTCCAACCTAAACAATTCTGTGCTTCTCTTCATGATCATGTGCGGTAATGGTTTTGGCTGTAGCTGTTGGTAAAAACAAACATGCAAAGAGGAAAAAGCCCGAGATGCTAAACATAACCATGTTAAATTAAGTTCATTGACAACTTGCTTTCACAAGCTGCCGGCTCTCTCACAGCTATTGACAGGCAATCCATGTTTGAAGCAGCACTGAAGTACATAAAGAAAAGAACACAAATCGTCAAACTGTTCCAAACCTAGGAAAAATAAAACATGACATAAAAAAGCAGAAAAGAGAATTATCTACACCTTAAGCTAAGTGGACAAGCAAGAAGAGCTGTCAACACACTGAATTTAAAAGATAAAAATTAGCTACAATGTTTAAGACACACTACATCTAACCACACATAATTTCAGTCCAATTTCAAGTTCACGTGGCCCTGAAAAGCTAAGTCCTTCTGATCTAAGGAAGCCATTTCTGATACTGGCTTTTTCAATAATTCGGTGCCTCTTTCAAAAAAACCCGAAGACCTGAACTATCCCATCTTCCAGGCCAGCGTTACTTAACCGTAAAGGTTTCTGCATAGTCTCAGATCCTGACCAGAGGATTACAAGTTATAGAGAGACAAAATCAATCCCTACCTAGTTTTGTACAAGGTGCCTAATCCTCTTTCAATCTAGCCTTTTGATTTTGACATTTTACTAATAGTTTCCTAAGCTCGGGAAAAGAAGCTTTTTCAGTTCATTGTCATCTCCAAAACACTTGGCTTCAAGCAATGTTTTATCTTTTTCCCCTCAAACACTTTGGCCACCAACTCCAAAAGACTTTATTCAACAACTTCAGCAAAGTCAACTTGTAGCGTGGATTCGCAATTGAGTTTTTAGCATGGTCCCTGTAATTCAGGTGCCATTCCAGCAGTGATCAGCAGATACAAGAGCTTCAAAAGCAATACAAGGTGAAGAGTACTCACACCAGGCATTGTGTCAAAGTTGGAAGCACAAATATTGGGCAAATCCAGGTCAGGATCTAGAGTCTTGGGAAAAAGTCCAAGAACGCTTCACACCAATCATCATATTAATGACATTCAAAGTAGAGGCTCCAAACAAGCCCACCCATCCTCTGACTTCCTCACCTCAAACTGAAAAAAACATGCAAAAAAACCCAGACTCAACAAACCGTGAGAAGTTTTAACTCTGCAAAAAGCAGAAAAAAAATAATTCATCACGTTCTTTCAGGACTTTTCCATGTAGTGCTTGGGATTGTATTACTATATAGTACCATAAAGGAAAAGAATGTATTTAGTAGAGCCAGAAAAGAATGTCAAATTATATAGCTTAGTCACACAGTATCCTTTCACCAAAAAAAAAAAAAATCTAAGTGAAATTAAGAAAAAAGACAACCATATCATTGCGAAAGGAGACGGAAGTTTTGCAAACGAGAATATAGATAATCTATTAATTGGTGTAGACAGATGAATGCTGTAATAAGCAATCTTTAGTGTCAAGATAGTTTCTTACCACAGATCCAGTTCTGTAGAGTCTCTGTTAAGCCTCTACATATGAAATGTTGTGGTTAATTTTGTATGTATATGAAAACAAAACAAAACACTTTTGATGACACTGGGGATAAAAGAGGAGGAGGGGATAACTACCCACCTACCCCAAGGCACTGCAAAAAAATCTGTGGGCAAAAGGGGTAGGAAACAGCTAGTTTGTTAGTGTGGTTATGGATTTATACATGATTTATGATTATAAGAAGTCCATGCAATTCCTGCTGTAAAGGATAAATTAAGACATGCATAGACGACTATTAGAAAGAATAGACTCCCAGAAGTGAAAATTTTTTTTCAAATCAATTTCAAAGTTCTAAAGGGGCAATAGGAGGGGGGCAATGAGAAAAAAGCCATCAGACTTCAGAGAGAAAGCATGTAGGTGGATTAATTCCTGGCTATCTGTCCCAGAGAAATGAGGTGATAAAACAAAGTAGACTCCTTCTTGACAAGTGAGAAGACAAGGAGCTGTCACCTTAGTCATTCCCCACCCAATTTTGATCACCAAGAAAGGAAAGAAACTCATTCATTGCATACAAGCACTGGCAGCGTTTCCCCAACCCATCCCACCCACATGAAGGCACAAAAGGATAATACATTATTCTCCCAACTCCCCTTTAATTAGTCAGTGGGAAAGAAACTCCAGTGCTGTACTCCCCCGTTCCAGTTCTGTGATTTATTAAGGGAGAACCACGCTATGAATCCCCACATCCTCTATTTCATTTTAGGAGACCACAGAGGAAAGAGGGCATATGCTACACTCTCCCACTCTTCCACACTCCTCCTCACTGTACTGCAGGGCAGAATGAAGAAAGAGGCAGAGTATCTCTTCTTCTCCTCTCCTTTCAGACACTGCCACCACAACAGTACCTGCTCTGCTCCCCGCAGGGAGGACAGAAAGGCAGAAACCCTTTCTGGTAATATTCTATATGTACACGGAGGGACAGGTCCAGCATCTCCCTCCATTTGAGTTTGTGTTTCATGGCAAGCTGAAGGAACTAGAGGGGGAGCCAGCTACCACCCCTTAGATGGGGAGGGGAGGTAGGGTGCAGGCTGAACCAGCATCCCCTTCCCCTTGAACCCTCTCTGTCTTTTAAAGGTGAAAGGAAGAAGCGCACACACAGGACTAGCATCCTCTTGGATTCCTGCCACATTGCAAAGGAAAAGGATGGATATAAGCACGTAAGATTAGCACCCCTTCCCCTCGGGTCTCCACTGCATCCATTGCAAAAGGAAAGGGAACGTGTGCGTGGGTAGAGCCAGCATCCCCTGGGTCCCTGCTGTGCTGCAAAGGGACAAGGGAGGTGTGGATGGGACCGGCATCCCTTTCCTCCTGGGTCACCGCTACCGCGCTGCAAGGAGAAAGGAGGCAGGCGTGGGACCAGCAACCTCCTGGGTCCCCAGTGCACTGCAGGAGAAAAAGTGGTGGTGGAGGTGGAGGTGTGGATGGCACCCCCTCCTCCCCGGGTCCCCAGCGCACTGTTGGGAAGATGGGGGGCAGTGGATCCCCCTTTCCTTTCGGCGCCCCACACAGCAAGAGGAAAAGAATGGGAGGACGCGCATGGACCAACAGCCCTCTCCTCTGGAAAGGGGGGGGCAAAGCACCTGGGACTCGCACCCCCCTTCCCCTTGGCTCCCTAATGGCAAGGGATGGGGAAAGCTTGGGGACGAGCATCATCCCCTGCGGCTGGCTCCCACCGGCGGGGAAGAGGGGGAGCGGGAACGGCCGGGACCAGCATCTCCCGGCCCCGAGGCGCTGCTGAGGGAGAAGGGGTGGATCCGGCACCTCCATGTCGTTCGGCGAAGGACAGGACGAGCATCCCCTCTGCTTCTCTCGCCCGCCGCATCCGAGCCGGCGACTTAACCCTCCGCTCCCCCCCGCCCAGAGGACGCTCCATGGCCGCCCCCCACAGCGCCGTCTCCGAGAGCGGGCGTCTCTGCCCTTAGCGAGAGAAGCGGCCGCTGCGGGGCTGAAAGAACGGCATCCCTGAGGGAAAACCCCTGCCCGTCTTCACACCCGACCCCACTCCGCGCCGCCCCGGTGCCCGGCTCCCCCCGCCGTTACCTCAGTGTCGGGTCCCGCCGCTCCCAGCCGGCTCCTTCCCTCAGGTGGCGGCGGAGGCAGCGGCCGCGCCTCCTCCTCCCGCCACAGCGCCCGCCCCGCCCCCTCCGCGCCGTCACGCCCTGCCGCGCCCCGCCCCTCGCCCTGCCGGAGCCGACGAGCCAATGAGGACGCGCCGAACAGGTTGCTAGGTAGAGCGGAACCTCCGTCTCCCCCCTGCGCTGGTGGGAGGTGATTGGCTGGCGGCCTCCCCGCCGGGGAGGGGGGCCGCGGGACGGGGTTGCCATAGCGACGGGAAAGCGGCCTTGCGGGAGGAGTAGGCCGCGCCGCCCGCGAGCGGGGAGGAGGAGGAAGGTGAGGGGCGGCCCGGCCTGGCGCTGGGGGTGACCAGGGTCTGAGGGGACACGAGGGTGGACGGATCCCCTGGGCACACGAGGGTGGGCGGGGGGTGCGTGGGGAACGGTTACAATCGCAGTGGGGCACATGCTTTGGTGTTAAAGGCGTTAAAGGTGTTTAGTCCAATGGTGATTTTTGGGGGGGTCTGGGGTCCTCTAAGACCTTCTTGGATTTTTTTCTGTGTCCAGGCAGGCCGGCTGTTGTCTCCTCTTGTCTTGTTGATTTACAGCCTCTGCTGAGGGTTGTTGCCTCCTTATCTTCTGCTTTACCCTCCTTGTGCACCTGCGCTCGCTGGCAGAACATGGGAACTGAAAAGTCCCAGGCTTAGGGAAGAACACATGAAAACATCAGTGTATTATCAAGATTTACCTCATACTAAAAGGCTAAACACAGCACTGTACCAGCTGCTAGGAAGATTACTAGGAAAATTAACTCTATTGTGGCCTAAAGGCTTTGGCGAACCTAGCTTCTTATGCTAAGTAAAGCTAGGCAAACAGCATAAATCACACCATATTATAACCCTAAGTAATTTAGTCTAATTAAAACTTACTTACGTGAGCTAAACAACTCAAGAGCGGGGCATTGGGGGGCACAAACGCAGTGTGGCACAGGGAGGGGGATACAAGTGCAGTGGGACAGGGAGGGAGAATGGAAAGAGATGGGAGTACAAACTCCATGGGGTATGTGGAGGGGGTAATGGATTCGACAGGATGCAGGGAGGGAGGCTGACAGGAAGATGGAAGACCTCAGTGTGCCCGTGCTGTGAGGAGAGAGGGTCTCTGATGTACCCCATGGAGAAAGTCTGAATGGGATGGTGGGGGACACTGAGGCACAAAGGGCCTGGGGTTGCCCATCTGCCAGCACTGCCAGGCCTGGTGACAGAGGGGGCTGGTGTTTCCTTTGGGTCCCAGGAGAGATTTTGGTGTGTGAGTACACTTAGAAACACAAATGCTCAAAGGGACAGGGCATAAAGACATCAGGCAAAGAGGATAAATGGGTGGAAAAAAGCACTAATATCTATTGATGCAAGTACTGAGCAGCTGGGGTTTGCTACTGACTTTTAAAGTGGAGCAGGGAAAGGCATCAGGGCATCGCAGGAGATGGGGGTGCTGGGCAGTGTAACTATGTGCTGCAGGACTAGGGAAGTTCTGGTGGACTTTGAGGTAAGAGCATCATGGATCATCCAACTGCATAACAGAATATAAATCCAACAAGGCTTGGGGGAGAAAAGGAAATACTTTATTCTCTAGGGATAAAAAGGGCCTTCCTGTTGTTTTATTTAGGAGAGAAAAAGTGTTCAGGATCAATACTGACCATTTCCCCTGGGTGTAATATAACTGGGACTATGCAGTGCTGTGACAGCTCCTGGGAGGACGTTGGCCCTGCAGGACACAAGGAGACTGAGACAGAGCAGGGGGTGGGAGTTAGAGCTTCTGGGCTCTGAGCAGATCCTGGAGAACATCTCTAATGTGGACAGAGGAAAGCAATCAGGTATTGACATCCCCAGGGAGGGGAGATTGCTGGGTTTCTTGGAGACCAAAGAGGGTACTGGTCCTTTGGAGCTGAATGGTGCTGTGGTATAAAAAGAATAAGGATGGGATAGGATGGGATAGGATAGGATAGGATAGGATAGGATAGGATAGGATAGGATAGGATATTTCAGTTGGAAGGGACCCACAACAGTCATCTAGTCCAACTGCCTTTAACCAAAAGTTAAAGCATATTATTAAGGTCATTGTCCAAGTGTCACTTAAACACTGACAGGCTTGAGGCATCAACCGCCTCTCTAGGAAACCTTCTCAGTAAAGAAATGCTCCCTATTATCTAGTCTGAACCTCCTCTGATGCAGCTTTGAGCCATGGTTATGAAGAGAATGGGAATGCAAGTTAAAGAAGTACGGCAAGGGCATTGGAAGGTGGCAATGGTATGGAGGAGCACAAGGAATTTGGGGTCTGTTGGTCTCTGGAGAATATCACTTCTGGGATGGTATATGGAGATACCAATGCCCTGGTGGGCAACATGGAGCAGTGAGGAATGCAGAATTAGTTATTCACTGCCTGGCATAAAGGCGATCATAGGGGTACTCAAACCTTGGGTTCTTGTGCACAGAGATGCACAACAGGTTGCCCAGAGAAGCTGTGGCTGCCCCATCCCTGGAGGGGTTCAAGGCCAGGTTGGAGGGGGCTTGGAGCAACCTGGTCTGGTCAGAGGTGTCCTTGCCCAGTTGGAACTAAAAGGACATGGGCCTGTTGGAGCAGGTCCAGAGGAGGCCACAAAGATGGTTTGAGGGCTGGAGCACCTCTCCTATGAGGATAGGCTGAGAGAGTTGGGGTTGTTCAGCCTGGAGAAGAGAAGGATCCGGGGAGACCTTATAGTGGCCTTCTGGTATCTGAAGGAGGCCTACAAGAAAGCTGGCGGAGGACTTTTTACAAGGGCAAGTAGTGATACGACAAGGGGAAACAGTTTAAAATAAAAGAGGGGAAATTGAGATGAGATCTCAGGAAGAAATTTTTCTCTGTGAGGGTGGTGGTGAGAGCCTGGCCCAGGCTACTGAGAGAAGCTGTGGCTGCCCCATCCCTGGAGGGGTTCATGCCATCAGAGCAGAAGTGTTAAACTGAGGACGGGGCGTCACTGTGCAAAGTGCAGGTGATGAATGGGGAAGGCCTGGGTGATACCAGTGCTTTGCAGCTCGTGGGTTAAGGGCTAGCTAGAGGGAAAGGAGGAATGCAATATTGGCCTCCTTGTTGTAAATCATTGCAAATGTGCACTTAGCCTCCTGCCCTCCTCCTCCTGCCATCTTTCTAGGTCTCCTCCTACATATGAGTATCTGTTTCACATTATCTGTTCCACCCAGAGCTATTCTCTTGAATTTTTCCTTTTTGAGTGCCCTATAGTTTGGCCTACATTCTAGATTGTTTTTCTGTTACTGCTGTTTAAAGCATTTCTTCCATAGCATCAATCATCGCACTGTTTATTGTCGATAGAATAATTTACAATAAATATGACTTTCCTGTCTGAGCTTGGGACTGATTCCGTTAAATTCTATTTGCAACTGAACTCCTCGACTCTGCCACTGTCATCACATGAATCAACGTGATTAGGCTCTTTCTCTACAAAAATGCATCCTTAAACCTCTGAGTGCACCGGGCTCTGTTGAACCACAAAGGCTTACTCTTATAGAGATGTGGTCAAAAACATTAATAAAGCAGGTCTGCTCTTAAAGGACTTGTTTTGAGTATGGTTTGCACAAACCTCTGGAATGCCATCCCAGAGATTAACTCAGCTAAAGGAAACGATCCCAATGTCCTTAGTTAATATGATATGATCATTATGTATTGTTAATCTTTCTTAAATGCAGTCACGTTTTTTTAAACC
This sequence comes from Gallinago undulata, assembly GCA_026546715.1. NCBI lineage: Eukaryota > Metazoa > Chordata > Aves > Charadriiformes > Scolopacidae > Gallinago > Gallinago undulata. The sequence continues at coordinate 114,015,186 of JAOTQQ010000023.1, forward strand.
CAGGGCTTGACCCAACTTGTATTGGTATCAGTGAAAGTATTTCCATTGGTTTCAGCAGGATTTTGAGCAGTCTTAAAATTATCCTGCTTTTCGACAATGCCATTCATCATTCCTGCCCTGTGAAATTAATGCATGTCTTCTTCATATATCTCAAAACACACATATCTCTGGGTTCTCCACTCAGTATATCCTTTCATTCAAACTGTGAACTATGCCTAGGTACTCTCTGGCTGCATTAACTCGGGCAGTTTTGCTCTTTTTTAATATTAGTGCTCTGCCAGGCTCACCTGCTCTCTGCCAACCGTGTACGGTAACTGCTTTGAAACAGCTGGAGATCTCTGACCAACTCGGCGTAAAGTTAATCAAACACAACCAGCTTTAAAACACCATATATACTCCTAAAACTTGGTCTGTCCCCCAAATCTCTTTTGCACTGATATTTTTTATGCCTGCCACCTGCTCCTGCATTGCCTTTTTATTTTTCCTAAGAGAAAGATATTAGATATTTTTTTAGCGTCATGTGTCAATAGCTTTTCTTCTCTGGGTAGTGAACTAGCATTTTCCTTACATGTATTTAAAGCTTGATTTCTTGTTAACCTCATCTTGCTTTTCTTGCTGGTTGAATGTTTTCAGATCAGCCGAGCTTGATAAATTTCATCCCAGGATACGTGAAGAACAAGCTGGAGCAATCTCTGGAATGTTATTTTGGGCAACCAAGGGAAACACGTGCTCTGAAGTGACACTGCACAGTCCTGACTTCACCAAAGAATTCATCCCGTAAACGCACACCGCTGAGGTTGGAACTGGGGTTGCCTCCCTCCCCTCATGGCGATTCTGAGTGTCCTGGGGGGCTGAGAAGCAGAGGGGAGGGTGGTTGTGTGACTGTGCTAGCAAAGGGCTGGCGAGGGAGGCATGGCAACCTGGCACAGCACATACAAAGTTAAAATATTTGGCTATGCCCACCTTTTTGCCTGATGCAGCCCTTTTTACGCATTGTGCTCAAACATCAAGTGCAATTCAGGTGGTTTTATGGCGTATGACTTCTGCTGTGAGCCATATTTTTAGGACCACAAGAGGGGCTGGAGGCACAACTGTCTGGGCTATGAGCTTGTTAACACAGCTTGCAGAGGTGCTTTGTGAATGCAGCTCCTCCAGCCCCAAGAAACCAGCATCTGCGTAGGGAAACTGGAACATAAATCCAGGGCTGGGAGTGTGCTCCAGTGACAACTGATGGTTTTGTGACTAATAGAGAAGGTTGTCCCTGAAAAACAGGACATGGTTGCCTGAACCTGTTTTTTTGGCAGTGGAGCGGTTTCTCTAGCTTGTAATGTTGTATTTCTGTGCATTGGAAAGGGCAGGGGCCTTGCATAAAAACAAAACAAAACAAAACCAACCCAGTAAGCGATCCCATCATAATGTGTATCCCAAATGCACCTACTCAGTTGCACAAGAAGCTTCCAACATTGGCCAACTACAGGATGTGAAGCTTTGAAACCTTAGGAATTCTTTTAGCTTTCAGCGGCTTCTCTGTGGGAAGTTAAAATTTCAGTGTGCAGACAATGTTATTTAAAGATCTTTAGCAAAAGTAAAAATAAAAAGAGAGAAAGATCTCAGACTCTTGTAATGAACTTATTTCCTAACCACAGACCATCACCAGATGCAGAGAGCAAGATATAACAGATTATTTTTTTTTGGTTTAGACTTCTTTGATTCCATAATAACTTAGGAAAGAACGGGAGGAAAAACTAATCAAAAAAGGTGATGTGCCCAGACAGATCCTGCAGTGGGTTTTGAAGATTAATCTTCCATTGATATAAACAGGAATTTTGTCTGGGTAAGGAATGGGGGACGGGGCTTTCATGAAGATGTGTCTTGGGAGCCTCAGAGCTGTAGTAGCTGGAAAGGTCCACCTTCTGGGTGATTTTGAGGTGCTTGGGTTCAAGGTAGGCTGACAAACAATTCAGAGTTATTTAGTGGAGTTGCCTTTTCTTTTGTTCCAAAAGTCCTATTATTCATCTTGCCACCATGAAGCTTTAAAGCAATCTGAAGTGTTTATGGAAAAATTGCCTTATAACTATATGCAGGCAACAGATATATTTTTAATGTGGCAAAGAAATGACTTGGTTTTCAGGCTGCTGCAGCTTAAGCCTCCAGTCTGGAAACTGGATGCCTGGGGTGAGCAATGACACTATCCTGCTGAATCCAGCTGCAGGATAGAAGATGAAAGAAAACAGGCTTTTGCTATGTTTGGGAAAAAAATTGATGAATGACTTTGTCTGACCATCGTCCAGTTATTTGATGTCACAAAAGGGAAAGGAAAATTTTGTGAAATGACCTATTTACTTCACACAGGAATTTTTGTTTAAAAGAGCAGCAGAGTCAGTCCAGACCATCAAAACCAATCAGCCTGAACACAGAACCCTGAGAGATTTCAGTCAATTCTGAACCATTCTGGATTTCATTCTTTCAGTTAAGTGTTGTAGAAACAAACTGGCCCTTTGAGATTTGGGATTATATACCCATCAAAATCAGTAAAAACCTCACTAGTGCCGCTTAAATTGATGCACAAATTATCTGCAGTCTTTAGTGCCAACAACGACAAAGAGAAATTTTGTGTACTTTCTAGCTTGCTGCAAGTACCCTGTTGTGGTTTTTCATGCAGCAAAAATCAAAGGCATATTCAATAACAATTGTGATGGGGAAGACTTGCTTAATTCTCAAGTATTTATATCAAATTAGTGCACCAGGGTTCCATCAGAAAATCTGGCCTTTACTGTTACTGTGGGTGCATAAAATAAAAGGCCTTACCCTAACTGACTTTCAGCTAATTTTACTTGTATCATTGCTATGCTATGAAATCCTTGGATTCCTTCTTAAAATTATTTGGTTTTCACTAACACACTGTGAGGGAGGAGCACAGAGATAATGTTGGTCTTTGTTCTGTTCAGTTGTTGTAGCCACCAGTACTGAGAAGACCGAGGACCCACCACCTCCCCTGTCTATGGCATTCGCACCTCCTAGAAACATGGATGGCCTCAAGCTACAGACCAAGATGAGCACATGGACTCCACTGAACAATCAACTCATGAATGACAAGGCAAGTTCCATGCAAATGGGTCAAATTCATAGAATTACAGAATTCTTGAGGTTGGAAGGGACTTCTGGAGAACATCTAGTCCAACCCCTCAAGGCAAAGTCAGCTGGAAGCATTTGCTCAGGATGTTGTCCAGTTGTTTTTTGAATATTCTCAAATCCTAAGACAAATTCTCAGGTTTGTTTTACAAATTCTCAAGTCCTAGAAAAATTTAACTTATGTTTTTGCCTGTGTAAGTCAAGAGTCATGGAATACAATCACAAAGATTTTGTAAAAATTGAAAAACTGAAAATTCTAATATACATTGTTTAAAGTATACAGGTATTTAGTTCAAGTATTGTTATTTACCAAATCAGTTCTTTTTAAACAACAACAAAAAAGTTCATTCAATGATTAGTGAAAGTTGCCAAATTATTTTTTTTTCCTGCTCCAGAAGACTTTCATTAACTCCAGAGCAAATGGAGTGTCAGTGTAGGCTTCCAAGCAGCCGATGTGCTCCATGTTTCGTAGGAGAGACCCCAGAACCCATGATCTGACCTCTCTGCTAAGCCTGGCAGTGACGAGCCTGATATTTTGGGAGCTGAAGTGATGCATTTAATTTATAAATAATGAGATGCATTTCCTGACCTCCCACTCTATATACTATATCTGGGATCTACTAACATAACTGAGGGGGTTTTGGCTTATGTATCACCAGGAACATATTCCTCCCTCAGAATTCAGTTTAAATTTCTGGGCATGATTCATGGAATTGAATCCAGAGTGGGCCATTGCATCATGTAGTCTGGCATCCTGGATTTCTTGGCCCTCTTGTTTCTCACAGTTCTCCCAGTCTTCATCTCAGGAACTAAAACATATCTTCCATGAAGGTATCCAGACTTCCTTTGGGGTAATAAAAAATGAAAAGTTCATCACTTCCCTGGTAATTTTCTCATGATTAATCCCCTCTACCATGAAAAGATGAAACCCTGTCTCCTGCCTGAATACCTCTAGCATTAGCTTCCATCATGTAAATCTTCCCCTGCTAGCTTTTTAAACTCTTCTGTAACCAGTAGCTTTTCCCTGTGAAAGGACTTTTACCCTACTTCAAGCCAACACTTGATTTTTTTTTGATAAACTAAACAGATTGAGCTCTTTGAAGTCCTTTCAAACTGGCATATTCTCCAGCCTTTGAATCATTTTAATTTCTGTTTCCTTACGCTCTTTAGAACATATTTGTACAGATGTACATCTCTCTGCAATAAAGTATGATCTAACTAGAAATAAGTATGTGGGTAAAACCACCTTTTCCCACCTCATACTCCTCTGCTCCTTAGGCAGTCTCATGTTGCATTGGGCTGCCGCAAAACTTTTAGGAGCTCGTATTGGATTCTTGTCTTTTATAAAAATATAAAACAATGTTTTATTTTAAAGTTCAACGCTTAATGATGTTCCAGGTAAGAAAGAACTTACCATAATCTCCCAGACCTGTGCTCAGCGATGTACTTGTTAATAGAACAGGCCATGAGGGGCAGGAGTGGTGGGAATTCAGAGCTGATCCAAGGCAGAATTGTTTAAGCTCCATCTAAAGCATTGTTAGGAGCAGATCCAAGAACAGTTAGTAGCATAAATTTGCTACCTGGCTAATTTTGGATAATCCTGGGGGTACTCCATTAGTAGTTTGTGTAGATTTCCCTGGATTTTCAAACATACTTAGAGAACACATATCTGCGTTGTTGGTAGGACCCATCTCTCTCCTACCCGTTGTACATCCTGAGTCCTGCTGCCTCCATCTGTGGTTTTCTGCCCTTACAGCAGCTGTTAGAGCAGAAAAGACTATACAGGATGTTACTACTGGAACATGGGCAGTCATGTTTGCTTTAAAGGCAGCATCACCATCAGGGACAGACCAAAGTCAAGAAATCAGAATTGGGAAACCTCGAATTACGCAGCATTCATGGTCAGAAAACCAGAGGTGGAGCCTTAGCTATGCCAGGGTTGTGCTACAGCTAAGGATGGAGTGAAAGCAAGAGACAGGACAGCTTGCTCACCTGCAGCAAAACCAGACAGACTTCAGTGTCAGTCCTGCTAAGGAAGGACTGGAAGTCGGGAGATGATTTACCTTCTGCTGGGCAGTGATTCAGTCATGGGGCTGAAGAGGCCCCAGTGGCATCTGCAGCAAGGGCTGGAGGATTTTGCCAGGCAGCCTTGAAAACTTGAGCTTATTTAAAACCACCTGAAGGCATGGATGTGAGATGGCAGGTTTCAAGAGCAACCTAGTCCTTAGGCTATATGTCCAAAGCCAGCCAGCTTAGGTACAACTCCAAGGCCTTTTAGAAGAGGACAGTAAACATGGGCTTGATTAAGGCAGTGGATGATTATACCAATTTTGGGCCATTCTCTTGCTAATTAATGCTTCCAAGTGCCTGGAGTAGGCAGAACTTTCTGACAGAGTTGGCTCAGATGTATCTCCAAGAATGCTAAGAGCAAATGTGTGTGTTTCTTTGATCAAAGACCATTAACATTGCTTTCAGTTATATAAATACATCCCTGCTTCATTTGAATTATCCAACCCAAAACTTAGATCTTTGACTATTCATCACTTGCTTGTGGCAAATCCTTTTCCAAGTTCAGCTTGTTAGGGTTTGTTTTGTTGTTTGCTTTTTTTTTTTTTTTACTTTGCCAAGTGTCCCACAAGCAAATAAAGCAAATAATAACTGTCAACATACAAATAAAAGAAATGTCATTTTCCACCCCTTGCAAGAGACACTCCTGCTGAGAGAGACAGAACTAACACTGTCAACTGCAGTACCAGACATCAGCACTGATAATGTCTTTCTCTGCAGGAACCTTCTTTGCAGGCTGTCATAGCAATAACATGTTTGGAGTTCATAATGATCAAGCGTGTTTTCCTCGTTGTGGTTAATAGCTGTTTTTATGTGCAGTTATAAGCTGGGCTTTTCCTTCTTTGATCTGTCTTCTGGAAAAATCATCTACAGCATTTCCTCACTTCCCAGGTCACAATCCTGAGTACAGAAGGCAGTTTTGTGGTAGTGGGAAGCCACGTGCTAGTGCTTTCAGGTCTAGCTCCCTATGGATAAAGGTCAAAATCATAAATCCTGAGCTGTACTTTGATACTGATCATCCTTCTTGTTGGCTGTCACTGTGAAATGGCCAGGGAACAAAGGCTGGTCTCAGTCTCTTACTCCTGATGGTCTTGCTGCGTTGAGATTGAAGCCATTGCCTGGGCTGTATGATGGTTGTATCCATTCTAGGAGCTTTCAGGCACCCAGTGTCCCCAGCTCGGAAAAACTGAAATTTCTAAAATAAAGAGAGAGATGAGAAGCCCAGTTTCTGGTCTCACTGAAGCCTGTGAGACACCACACGTCACAGCATACCCAAGAGAGTAGAGCGCTATGGTGACACATCATGTGTGCAGTAGCTGCAAAGAAGAAGGTCTGCAGAGCTGTCCTTCACGGTTCAAGGGCACGCATAGCCCTTGAACTTTAGGGAGTCTTCTTCAGTGAAAGGAACGTTCCACAGGAACCAGCCTGTAGAACTGAAGAAGATCAGAAAGGGGCCTTCCTCAGACAACTGGAGGAAGCCTCAGGTTCACGAGCAGTGGTCCTCATGGGGAGCTTTAACCACCCTGATATCTGCTGGAAGGGCAACCCAGCGGGGCACGTGCAATCCAGGAGGTTTCAGGAGTGCATTGACAATAACTTCCTGGCACAGGCCATTGAGGAACCAGTAAGAAAGATGTGGACTTACTCGAAAAAAGCCACTACAGGGTTGGAAAAATTATTAAGGAATTGGAGAATTTGACGTATAGGGAAGGGTTGAGATGTGTGCTTGTTCAGCCTAGAGAAGAGAGGCTCACAGAGGACTTTATCAATGTGTAGAGATATGTGAGGAGAAGGGTTAAAGGAAAAAGAGACAGATGCTTCTTGGTGGTGTCCAGTGAAAAGACAAGAGGTGATAGCCACAAATTGAAATACAAGAAATTCCATTTAAACATAAGAAAAAACTTTCTTGCTGTGAGGGTGGTCACATGGTATAAGGAGTTGCCACAGAGGTTGTGGAGTCTCCATCCAAGAAGATACTCAAAACCCATCTGGATGTGGCCCTGAACAATCTGCTTTAGTTGACCCTAGCAGGGAGTTTGGACTGAAAGATCTCCATAGCTTCCTTCCAAAACTCTTCCAGTCAGTGATTTTCTTTATATTTTGTAGGTTACATTGATTGTTTTTCAAGGTGCATTTTTCTTATGATATATTGAATCCCCTTTAAGTATTCACTTTTATTTGTATGTGTATCTTTTGTAGGTATTTGAAGAAAGAAGAGCCCTACTTGGAAAATGGGTAAACTTTTCCCTTTAAATATATATTTGAATACAGCCGGATTTCTGAACTGATCAAGAGATTACTGTGACGGGAATGTAAAGCATTGGAGAAGGGTGTTTTGGAGAAGGGATTTTTGAAAAAGCATTTTTGGAAAAGAGGTTCTTTTCCCTGATGAAGATGTGGGAGTGAGCGAGCTGTAACTGCTTTACTTTTGAGGAAGGTAAAGGTGTAAATTCCCTCAGTGTCCACATTCTGTAAGTTCTGAACTTGGGAAATTATATTCTATCATCAGAATGATCTGAAATGGGATAAGAAGCCGTGGGAAAAGTCTGTGAAGTCTTCAAAGAAGCTACTGGATGTTTAGGTATTGCCAGTGCCTGCTAGCAGGCCTTTGAAACTAGTAATAAATAGGGTGTTATCTACCGAGCGCACACAGGTGCTGTAATCATTGAGCACCTCACAATCTTTTACTGTCTTTATCTTCCCAGCTCCCACATGAGACAGGGAAGTGCTGTCACCCTGTTTTGCAAATGAAAAAACGAGGCACAGAAAGACATGAGAGGGGATTTGTCTCCCCCAACCACAAATCACTGCAAGTTAGACATTCGGGATGGGGTTTCTCTGGTGTCTGTGTCTGAAACAATATTTAAGCCTGGCTGGTTTGGTCATCACAGGCTCCTTGTACAGTCAACAGAGAGAAAGGGGTACTTCCAGAGGGTAATTAACCTCTTTTAATGTATGATTAAAGAACAACCCTCTAGAGATGCCTTTTTCTTTCTGTAGCCTGTGAAGGGAGTCATAGCTGGCTGCTGGAAAGGAATAAAACTCTAATGGACCTGCCCAGGAAGCTGATGGCAGAGCATGCAATGGCACAAGATTTGCCCTAGTCCTAAACTCACCTCTTAAATATCATGTTGTGCTTTCTCTTTCATAAGGCAAAATCTATTTACAGGCCATTACGGGAAAGCAGCTGTAATCTGCTCTGTCTCCTGCACAAACAGGACTACAGACTCAGGGACTTGATTGCAATAAATGAGTGAATTTGCTGGAATGTATTAATGTGAGCCCTCTGCACATCTTTATAAACAGAACCAAAGAACCAGCTACGTGGTCACATATAATACACAAACTAAACAGAACTATAGAAACCATGCTTCTTATCAGCAGCCTTTGATAAATTGCCTTTGCACAGCAACTTTATTTGAACTATGATGCTTATTATTTATGCCTAACAAGTCACTCACGGATATTTTTTGCATATGAACTGGCCTTTACAGACAAGCTCGTAGGGATTGGTCATCTTTATACGAAATATGCTTTCTATAACTTGTTGATATGCATGCATTTTGATAAGAAGGAATTTCATGGACGCTAAGGAAACAAAATGATTGAGTGCTGTTGTTCAAAAACTGCCTTTTAGCAGGATAGTCAGGAACTGACAGACCTAAAACCTGCCTCTTGAAAATTACTGGGTGTTTTAAAATGCTCATGGGATGTACCGTGGCAAAAGGGCAAAAATGTTTTCATTAGAACCCTCACTGAAACAGCCCAAATTGGGAAACAGCCATCCTCCAAACACACATAAGAGTGCTGAATCATCTTCTGAGAGGTTAAATTTCTGACCCTTCATATGACACTAGATCAGTAGCTCTCATCACGCTCCTCAGAGCTAATTCTCCTTGCGCTTCTGTCATCCATCATACCAATGAAAAGGGTGCAGAAAGCACAAAAGCTGCTCTTAACTCCCTTCAAAGCCTGGGGTATGTGAAGCCTGGAGCACTTTGAGTTTGGGAGAAACCGTCTCAAGAAATCACGGTGCTCTTGGCAGGATTTTTTACGTCGATTCACGTGACCCTGCCATAGTGCTCTCAGAAAGTACGGACTAGATGAAACTGCTGAAGGGGGGGGTTGCGTGGCTGGGAACCCATAGTCAGTGTAGTTGTAAGTGCTTTATTAGGAAATTGGACGGCTGAAGTCTGTCCTAAGTCCAGAACTGTTAAGCATTTTCAGTAATATCTGGATGATGGAAAGGATAATACGCTTATCTGCAGACGATACCAGGCTTGGAGAGATTTAATGAACTTTGGAGATAAGAAATCAGAATGAAATGAACGTGCGGTTTAATAAGGACAAGGAAAAAGTGCTGCATGTAAGAATGACATTGACAAAAATTGCAGATCTGAGAAAACCCAAGTAGGCAGCAATTCTGCATTAAAAATTGCTGGGAATTATGGTGGGTCACAAACTGAGTATAATCTGACTGTCTCATAATGGTAATAAAGGGAACTGTCCCAAAGGACTGTCTGAAAGGCAGCGCTGTTCTGCTCCCTGCATTTTGAGAAAGCTGAGGATCAGTTGGAGATTCTTCTGAGAAAAAGTCATATGTGAGAACAGTCTCGGGTCCAGAAGATATGAAAAAAAATCCCTTTACTGTAGGGAAGATGGAGAAAAGACTTAACATCTTTCCAATGACACACAAAAGATATCAGAAAAAGAGGAAGGGAATGATCTGATCTCTGTGTTCATGTCAGATAGGACGAGAAATCATGGTCTTGAATTGCAATGATGGAAACACAATTTAGACACCATCAAAATCCAGCTAATTCACTGCTGGAATAGCTTGCCTAAGGGATAGGGGTGGAATCTCCATCACTGGAGTCTTTTGAGAACAGGTCAGACAAACACGGGTCAGGGATGGTTTAGAGAGTGGATCCTGCCTTGCATCAGGAGATGAACCTGCTCAGTGTTTCTCAACCTTTTTCCATTGAAGGACCATCCACCAGGTTGCCTTGAGCAGCATTGCCACAGTGGTCTTCCTTTACAGCCAAATAAACAGAATAAACTTTGGATGGATAAGCTTTGTTTATTTTATTCCTTCTGATTTTACTTGCCTGCATGCAGGGACTATGTGTGGGCATTTTCATTTAGTTGGGGTTTTTTTGCAATTTGTCACAGAATATCTTTGATGGCTCCCAGGCTGTTGTGGTCCGTAAAACGCAGGTTGAGAAACAATGAACAGCTGACCTGAAGGGATTTCATTTCTCTGTTTCTCTGCTGGGCAGCCCTGAAGGGCCTGGCTGTGCTGTCACCCGAAGTATCCAAGGTGGGTGATGGGACCCTCAGCAACTTTTTGGCTTGTCTCAGATTGCGTTCAGCTCCACCAAGTATTATGGCTTGTTCCCATGCACGAGAATTTGCTGGCTTTGATCCTACTGGGGACATTTGCGATGAATTTCCTTCACACCAACTCATTACCCAGGAGCGATAATACTGTGTATTATAATACTATCCAGAAAGATAGAAAAGAGAAATTGGGCTGCTGTCTTTCAGTTGAAACTCTTCTGATGGTTAAACTGTGAAAGGGTTAACATATCTCTGTTAATTTTTCTGCTTTATTCTGGTTGCTTTTATTCTGCATGGCACTCAGGGCAGGTGCCTTGACGTGCTGCCTCTCAGCCTCCCTGTCTGCTGTCTTCTGCAAGCCAAAAATTCCTCCCATTAATTTAAAAAGCATAAAAGCATTTTGCTCTGCCTTAATGCTCGCTGCCATCATGCTGACACCCAGGTTAATACGTTGACAATGAAGCTGGGATTGTACTTGTAGATTAAGACACTTCGGCGTCGGTGTCTCCAGGTGATGTGAGCCTCTCAGCTTCCGTTATAGCCAAATGAGATGTAGACAAGTCAGGGGAGCACAGGCAGTGATTCAGCTCACCCTGTGGGCTACATCTTCTGCACGGCTGAGTGTTTCCCAGGTGCTGGAACTTGCTCATCCGCACTGTGAAATTGTTAGCACACTCCCTGGCACGATTTTGGCTTTCTTGCTGACAAGAAGCAGCTTGACAGCAGAGATGTTTAGCATTTTGTAGGGTGGACTAATATGTCTGATGGATACCAGTCTATTTCATCCCTCTATTTCATCCCCCTCACCCAAGCACCAGGTCTCCAACAAATCCTTTCATCAGGACTGGAAAAAGATGGCTGGGGAGGGAAGGGAAAATTACTTCTGCATGCATGAATGATCTCTATCTACTTGCAAGCCCTTCTGCAAAAGAGCTTAGTTGATGAACGAGTTGGGTCCTACGTTTGCAGAGCACAGGGATGCCTGTGTGTGATTGTAACCCTGTGAACTCATGGAGTCCCTCTGCTGGGAGGGGGGGCTGAGAGAGTTGGGGGGGTTCAGCCTGGAGAAGAGAAGGCTCCAAAGAGACCTTGGAGCCCCTTCCAGTCCCTAAAGAAGGGGGGCTCCAGGAAAGGTGGGGAGGGACTCTGGCTGAGGGAGG
>JAOTQQ010000023.1:114027507-114041369 GCA_026546715.1 Gallinago undulata
GAGGGGTTCAAGGGCAGGTTGGAGGGGGCTTGGAGCAAGCTGGTGTGGTGGGAGGTGTCCCTGCCCAGGGCAGGGGGGGTGGAACTAAATGATATTTAAAATCCTTTCCACCCAAACAAGTCTGTGATTCTGTGATTCTGTGATATGCTGGTTTGGAGATGAGGATTACATCCCATTTCAGTGGCTGGTTCAAGTCAGTCAAAGAACCTGTCTCCTACAGTGGAGAGGGACCTCTTTGGGTTAAGCCTCAGAGCCTCTGTGCTTTGGCGCTGAGGTCCTGGGCTCTTCCCTTAGCATCAGGTGGTGTTGTTTGTGTGTGTGCACTCAGGGATTAATTGTAAACTGATCGCAGAAGCAGGGACTGAGCACTCTGCATTGCCAGCGTAGCCTTATGTCACACAGTCCCCGGGGGGGAGACATTGTTCCCCAGGGCTCCGGGAAAGGCACAGAAAAGGGAAAAAAAAATAAAAATGTTCCTGGCTTGGGCTAGAGAAGGTGCAGCACCTTGAAAAGGGGAATCCGGTCCAACTGGTTGGGTTGCTGTAATCAGATGCAAGGGGAGGAACTGTGGAGAAAGGCTGCCAAATGTAGGATGGGGACATGCTTGTTAATACTGGAAAAGAGACAAATTATGCCTACTTAACTACTTGGCTGCTGCCGAACGCAGCGAAGAAGCTGTGTGTTCCCATGCTCCTGAGTGCGTAGTGCTGGTTTCAGTGGAGTTTCCCTCGCAGTGTAAGCACAGGCTGAGGATGCTGGAAGAAATCGCTTGGTTGCAAAACCCGTGGCAGCATGGGAAGGGTTAAATAGGAGCAAATATTCTGTCTCCTCGAAAGAGCAGCGAGATTTGCTTTGATTAGTTCACTTAATCTTTGGTGAGGAAGAGAGTAAGCCAGATACCCCCTTGTCTCTGGAACATATGGGAGAAATTTATCTTTGCCAATTGGTGATTGTGGATTGTTTTAATGAGAAGAGGATGTGGCTGTGCTCATGTACGGGGAGTCTGTGCAGCAGAAGCTTTGCCCCCTCACCATGTGCCAGAGGAAGCCTTTCCTGCAGAGCTGTGGGTGAGAAGGGGACAGGCAGAACCTCCTCTGCTGTGCCTTGGTCTGCTTTTATTCTTGTTTCTAAGCCCCACGTCCAAAGATCCTGCTGCAGTTTTCCCTTAGTACCCTGCTAAAAATCATTAGAGGTGGAAGTTATATGCAAAGCAGGGATGGGAGGGAAAGGGTGTATCCCTTAATTCGCCACCTTTCTGAAAAGGCAGGGACATTTGGGAGCTTTCTTCTATTGGCCTTTTGTCTCTGGGATCTCAGGAATGCCAGTTCCACCCTTTCTTCTTGTTGACCTTCTCCAAGGTCTTGCACAGGTGTTTGCAAGGAGAAGAGCTATTCGCTTCTTAGAGTTTATTCTCCAGTGCTGGAATTAAATACATCCTAGTGAAAATAAAGAAAGAAATAAAGGGTTCTTTAAAATAGTTTGGAAATAAATTACTTCTTAATTACCTTTCATCTGCACAGTATATTTTAAGCTATTATTCTGCCAGTCCTCCTCTTGACCATAGAGTTTTTTTAGAACAACAAAAAAAAGTATCTGAATTTCTAGTGTATATTGTTCTGAAAGGGAAAGGAAAGGACATTGGACATTAAATCATTTATCCGTAATCTAAAAAATATTGAAAAAACGGCATGTTTTTTCTTATTATTTTTAATTTTTGGAGGTTATGTTTAACTAAGGACTTCAACTGCCCCTGAGGTTAAATGCAGAAACCAATCTGCTGTGATTTGACCTGTAGGGAGCAAGTTGTCAGCTGGGGAAAGCTGGCTTCAGGAAAGAATCGTGTGAAAGCAGAGTGTGCGTTTTGGGGATGGCCAAGGCGTGAGAAAGAAACAAACAGGGAAAAGCAGCGTTCCCCAAAACACGGGGAATTCCCCGAACGGTTCAGTTTTCCCTTTGAAAAGGAGGTGAGTTTGGGTCGAGGCTGCTTTTGCTGTGCTGGGAAGGAAGATGAAGCAGGAATTCTCCGAAATTCCAATTTCAGGCCCGGGAAGACACCTTTAACCGTGCGGTTCCCACCAGGGATTCCTGCTGGTCCTGCCTGTGGTCCCCTGACATTTCCTCCCTCCTGGCACTCCGCGCTGTCCTCCCAGCCAGGACTGCTCTTGCCGGTTTTGAGACAGAATGCGGCGATTGTGGCGATGAGGTCAGTCTCCTCCCAGGAGATTCCTGCTGACAGGGCCCTTTCCATCCTCTCCTCTCAACACGAGTTAAACACCAGCAACCGCCACCGGTGCTCCCACCCTGTTTACACAGCTCTGCCCCACTCCGCTCAACACAGCCTTGTTGTTGCCATCACAGCAAAGCGATACGTGCTTGTGTGGTTACCTCAGTGCTCATTTCTTCCCCCAACCGCTTTAATTCTCTTTAGATACCTGTCATGAGCATGGAAATGCTGTGAAAAACCTTTGTTCCTCTGCTGCCCAATCTGTGCCGCAGATTTTCCTTCTGAGACATGAGTTTCTCTTTACTCTTCCCTGTAGCAGGGGTTCTTTGATGCAGTGGGATTGTGAGAATGAACACTTTCTAAATTGTGAGACTCTCAAATATTGCAGTAATGGGGACCATATAAGTGTCAGGAGAGGAAGAAGCAGTGAACTTGTTGTCATTTGGGACCTGATCCTGTAACACATCTGAGTCTCCTCCTTTCCATGAGTGAAGCCAAGTCTCGGAGCTCATCCCAGGAGCAAAGAGTCTTGTGAGCATGACTGTGTCCTGCACTAGGCCATCCTGGATGCTTTGAGGATTATAAATCATACGTTATGTGGCTTCAGAGTTTCTTTTAATGTAGCCTCTCCATTTGTTCCCAGTTCCTACGTGCTTTGCTCTCAAATGAGTCACCAAAACCTGCTACTTATGCATTTTCCTTTGCCTTAAATGTCTGCTTTATTTTAAGAAGCTGAATCTCCGGTTTCTCAAAACCTGAAACTCCTTTTTTCAGTTTGACAAGTGGACAGATGGTCAGAGGCGAAGGATCCTCGTGGACCTGTTGGAACGCTGCTCCTTGTCGCAGCAGAAATTCTGTGCCAAGCAGCTACAGGATCGAGTCCCCACTGAGGCTCTAGATTTTACCACAAGGCTCCCAAGAGTCCTGTCTTTATACATCTTTTCCTTCCTGGACCCACGGAGCCTCTGTCGATGTGCACAGGTAAAAAAGCCAACACATCCCTAAGGTTCAGAAAACAGGGTCAAACTAGTTTAAAAAAAGGAAGCAGCACTATTTTTCAGCAAAGACAGCTTTCTTCATGGTGCAAGGATGTCTTCTGACTTGGCAGCCAGCTGCCAAATGCTTCATGACACTTGTATGAACCCCAGTACAGCACTTCCACACATCCTAAATTAAGCCAGATTGGCCAGGATTTACAAAAGTGACGAGTAATTTTAGATGCTTGGCTCTACAGCATTTAACATTTGGCACTTTACAAGATTCTTCCCCAGGAGGGGGCCTGGTACTTTCTGAAAATCCCGTTCTTTCAAATACCTCACACTGTGTGCAGAATCATTAATTGCTTTGAAAAACATTGGCTTGTGCTAGTTGTAAAAAACTGTGCATGATGCTTTAAGAAAACCAGATCCTTTAAAATGCTTGATGTTAAAGTGTTGGATGTGGAGAAGCAGAGAAGTTACAGATGTGCTTTTGAGCACGGTGGCTTGGGCTTCAGTCTGTTGAACACAGTGGCTAAGACTCCAAAAATATGTTTCCAAGAGATAAAAAGTGCTGTGAGGTGATGCCCAAAGTAGTTCTGAATGAATAGGTGGCATTATTACTGCACTGAGTACTCCATATAATACTACAAATATATCGAGATCTCAGCTTGTTTAAAGCTTGCTCCAGTATCTTTCTCCAGAATGTCCTGGTTTGTGTGGATGAAGCTCACCCTATTCAATCACAGGCAGGGAGAATCATAGAATCATAGAATGGTGTGAGTTGGAAGGGACCTTAAAGATCATCAAGTTCCAACCCCCTGTCATGGGCAGGTTGCTCCAAGCCCCATCCAACCTGCCCTTGAACCCCTCCAGGGATGGGGCAGCCACAGCTTCTCTGGGCAACCTGTTCCAGTGTCTCACCACCCTCACTGTAAAGAATTTCTAAAGAAGACAGGTTCGGAAATTACTTACTTAGAAATAAAGGTCTAAGGTCCTGCCATGGGACAGCTGCTATTAGAAGCATGGCAGTGCCAAGAGATGATGTTTGTCCTTAAGCTGGAACAAGTGTTGCACACAAAGCAACTGTGATAGAGCGCAACAGACAAACATGAGTAGGAAGCAGATGTTCAGAATGAGTCTCAGATCTGGGGAGTTTATTACTGCTGGCTTTTCCTCAGTGGAAACTAATAAATGGTTTATTCCATCTACTGTGCTTGAGTAGAAGTGCAGGAAGTTCCTGTAGACAAGCTGAAATCTTTCCATAGGTCCACAGGACAAGAGGAAACGGCCTCAAGTAGTGCCAGGGGAGGTTTAGATTGGATATTAGGAACAATTTTTATGATGAAAAGGTTATGAAGCATTGGAAGTGGCTGCCCAGGGCAGTGGTGGAGTCACCATCCCTGGAGGGATTTAAAAGACATGTAGACGTCTTGCTTAGTGATATGGTTTAGTGATGGGTTTTGTCAGCCTTGGGTTGATGGTTGGACTCGATAATCTTAAAGGTCCCTTCCAACCTGGACAATTCTATGATTCTATGATTTTTGGAATATTTCACCCTGTGCTGGCGATCAGCTAACACTTAGGGCACTGAGCACATCACGGAGACCTTGAATGATTTAAATGGTTTAATGAAAGGTTTAAATGGAGCATAAATAGTGATGAAAAATTGTAAAAGGACATATGGAATTACATCCACAGCACAGAAGTCTCTAGCTGCATTCTTGGATGCTTGAAACCCCAAAGTTTTCAACTTTCAACTGGGCATTCACAGGTGAGCTGGTACTGGAAATACCTGTCTGAACTGGATCAGCTCTGGATGCTGAAATGCCTGCGTTTTGGCTGGTACATCAACTTCTCTCCGACCCCCTTTGAGCAAGGAATCTGGAAGAAACATTACATTGAGATGGTGAAAGAGCTGCATGTCACAAGACCAAAGGTATAGACCTACCACTGCTGGAGATGTTTGGGGCCAGTGGGATAACTGGACTGGTTGGGTTCCTAAACCCTTTGCCTCTTTATCTTTCTGTGATCTCCCACTAGTAAAATGGAAGATATGTCATTTTAAATTAGGATCTAAACTCGTGTGTCGCCATGCACTCTGCTTTCCCATCATCCACCCCTGGTAGGGGGGAAGTGAAAATCTCACCGAAGCGATCACCAAGGTCTCACTCTGCTGTGCTTTCAGGGTGTTCTGGAGTAATCCTCTACATTTCCCTCGCCAGCTCTCAAGACTTGTGGAAAGGAAAAAAGCCCCCATTATGCCCGTTACAGCCCTTGGTGTTGACTCTTTCTCTCTTCTTCAAAAGCCACAGGGCTGTTTTGGGGCGGTGGAGCATTACTCAGTAGCCATTGCATTCTCCTGAGATTCATGCCTGGTTTGTGGGGCTGAGGGAGGGATTCTTCTGCCCTGAATTCAAACCCCAGCCCTCTAATTTTAAGCAGACTCCCCTGCGGCTCTCTCTGTAGCCAATGAGGAGATGCTAGAGCATCTCAAACAGTTCAGCTCAACTTAATACAGACTCTGGGACATGGGCAATGACATGCACTGTGGAGGTGACTGTTTCTGTCCACTGACAATACTGGAGCCTGGAGAGACTAATTTTGAGTTATTACCCAATTCTTAGAAGTCTAAAGTTAGGTAAAATAAATCTCACTTTCATTATAGGCTAAAATTTATTTTCTTCTTTTCTTCTCTCTTTAATTAGACTCCCTCAAAGGATGAGTTTGTAGTTATTGATGTGCAACCAGTAGGAAGCGATGACCCAGAGTCAAAACTTTTTGTGCTCGGAAGGAGGACAAACAAGGAGAAAAAAGAGCTCCCACCGTGGCGTTCACCAGACAAGCATCCTACGGACACCATCCGATTCAACTACCTCAACAACTGTAACCCCATCGAGCAGGCTAAGCAGGCGTAAGACCTTGATCTCTTCTTCCCTTTTGCTTTTTCTACCATGTAGGATATGTCTATGTCCTCTGTGAGCTCCCTCTGCCTGTGCTGCAAGCTGCCTGGAAGCCCTAGAGCTCAGCAACCTGGTTGCAAACCCACTTTGCTGCTCTTTTGGCTTTTTTTTTTTTGATTAACCTTGGACCTATTGTAGTTGCAGCTGCACTACTTCGTGTCTTGTCAGTGCAGAGCGTGGGCACAGCTTGTTAGTGGCTGCCTATAAAATAGGCTGTAACTCCTGGGGACGTTACACAGCTGTAATGGGAAGAATCAGGACAAGAGTTTGTTCAAGAGTTTTTAAATAAAGCTGCGAGGTTGAGAGGAATCTGCGTTTTTTGCACAGAAGAGGAAGAATTAATTAATTGTGATGAAATACAGTTCTACCACTTCAAGGGTCTTCTGGCTGAAAAAAGATTTAGATGATTGAATAGGGGTGCAAGTGTAAGAGTATGTATGTACTATAGAACATTCAAGTAATTAATAGTATTTCTATCTACACAGCCTAGGACAGCAGCAAAGAAAGGCATTTCCACCCCAAAGAATAGTTTTGCTCATCGAGTTGTGTTAGGGCTGCCCCATGTTTTATTTTAACATCTGGCAACAGATATTTTGAGAACCTTAGGTCTGTGGCCAAATTTCTGTGCATTTACAACAATGGGTAGGAGCAATAGCAAAGGGGTTGTGAGAAGTCACCCGTGTGCAGTGTTTGGCCCGTTTCTCGTTTAAGTCTCTGCTAATACCACCTCTCATTTTTCATGGGCTCGCAGTGGTTACCTCAGTTCAGCTGATGTGCAGCAGCTTATGAAACTGGTAACACCATCATTAATCTGAGCCTGACGAACGGGTAATGGATTGGCTTGGCTGTTGCCTGGGTCCTGCGTGAGTCCCTCTGCAAAGGGACTGCAGAGGCTCTCACCCAACCGAAGGCGAGGGAGATTCCTCTTCACTGTGCCAACAAAAACCTTGGGAACCTACTGAGCCACAGTGAAGGTATCCAGATTGTACTGGAGGTAAATTAACTGATAGAGCTGAGATTAGCCCTGTGCACAGGAACAATCACTCCACAAATTAGCCCAGCAGAGTGATTATTTGGCAAAGCAGTCGTGCTCTAGCGGAGGCTCTTTCTCAATGTGATTAACTTTGCCGGACCCATCGTTCCTCTGGGGTGTGCCACAAATTTCCCAGTGCCTGAGCAAAAGCCTTTTATGAATCATTTTTTAATCCGCGTCCCCTAGTCCCAGGGTACTGCTCTACTTCAAAGAGCTTTCCAGTTTCCACCTCACCCTCTTTCTGTGGTACGTTTCCAAACTCTAGCACCATTTTGAGCAGAGTTCTTTGAGGCTTTTAACTAAACATTTTGACAAAATGCCTTTTGTTGCAAACGGATGCCCTGATAGTATTTTTCAGTTGTCTTAAATGTTTCTCTGTAGTGGCTCCCAAAGGTTTCTGTGACCTTTAGGGGTTCCCTTGTGCTGGCCGTGACCCAAACAAGCCATGTTTAAAAGGTTTAAGAGTTGCTTGTTCCAGCGTTGAGCTGTAGATGCAGCCGAAAAACAGATGCAAATGATTCTGAGTTGCTAATGATACAGTAAGCACACTGGCTGTTTTCTTCTCCTAAGTGAGATTTGAGCCTCTACCCATTTGTGCAATGGAGAATGTTTTAATGCCTAATGTTCTAGCAAATCTGACATTTATCCGTAATTATAGAGGATTATTGCAAGGAGAGAAGTGAATTCTATGAGATTTGCTTGTTTATCAAGGATCTCCCTTTAATATCACTTAAGCTGGAAGTAATTGCTAGTGTGTAGTCTCATCTGTAATGATTATTCAGCAACGCAGGTGTGTATTTCAGGTGCTGACCCTGCTTCTCACTCACAGAATGATATTCTGGTACTTCTTTTCTGTCGACACATTGATGACAGAGTCCCCTCTGCAGCACCTTCCCAGAAGTCCTCCCGCTAAAGGAGAGGAGAGGAGAGGAGAGGAGAGGAGAGGAGAGGAGAGGAGAGGAGAGGAGAGGAGAGGAGAGGAGGCTGTTTCAGTTGGAAGGGACCTACAATGATCATCTAGTCCAACTGCCTGACCAATTCAGGGCTGACCAAGTTAAAGCACATTGTTAAGGGCATTGTCCAAATGCCTCTTAAACCCTGACAGGCTTGGGGCAACAGCCACCTCTGTAGGAAGCCTGTTCCAGTGTTTGACCACCCTCTCGGTAAAGAAACACTTTGTAATGTCCCATCTAAATATTGCATCCTCCATCCTTTTCTTCTGGGCAGCTTCCTGGGGATTGGATCTTCAGCATTTCACCCGCCTCCCTGTCTGCAGTAGGAACAAGTGGGACCACCTCACCCTTGAGTGTTCCTCCAGTGGAGGCCTTTGGTGAAGGCGGCAGCTAATGTGTGGCTTGGGCTGGTGTAGGGTGCCTGTCAACAGCAGCACAATGGCAAAGAGGTCACAGTGCCCCACCGCGATGCCAAGCTTTGTTCTGGATGGCTGATGAAGGCCATGCTCAGCCAACTGTGAGTGAACGTCTAGTTGGTTGAGCTAGAGAGTCTCATGGCAATGCTATGAAAGATGATCTACCTCACTGCAGGCTACAGGCTCAGGAAGACCCCGCCTGATCAGCGTACAGGGTTGTAAAGAAGAACAGAGAACCAAGATAAAAATCTCTGCTCCCCCAGGCTGTGGTAGGTCTAGTTATTCTTCAGATTAGATGAATTCTTGGAGCTCAAGGGCATAACAACCACTCTTTGCGTAAAATCAATTTCAGAACTAATGAAATCTATGTAAAATGAGATTCTTAAAACAATAGGAGTGATTTCCCAAAATACAGGGGTTTGCAAAGGTATTCCAGGAGAGGAAATGGACTTTGCTGCAGTCTGAATGGGTATAGGAACGAGTATTTTTGGAGGTCATGAGCATGTGTGAGAAGAGGCAGCAGAACCAGCAGAAAACCAAAGCGAAGGCTGAGAGAGAAGGGCTAGAGAGAGCACGTGTAGGCCAGCAGATCGACTGGAAAACTGGGAGCCAACAAACCATCCTTTCCATTGGAGTTCTGCTGTGCTGAGGAAAACTGGATTTGTAGGAGATTCTTTGTGAATAAAGAAGATTACATCAAAGGAATACCTGACGCCGTCATCAAAGCAACGTGTGAGACTAGTCACTGGCTACTTCTTTGTGTCAAAGTTAATCTGCCTAATGTCAGGTTAAATTTTGCAGGATTTAAGAAGTAACGAAAAAATTTTTTCATAGCTCTTTGACCTGGTTAAAGAGAACTCTCTTGTTCATCCTAACAGGGTGCAGCTGGAATATTGTAACTTAAATGGCAGAGTTGTCACCCGTTTCTTTATTGGCCTCTTGAGAGGAGTCGTTAGCTATGTGCTCCCTTCCACAGCAGCATCAAAACTCCACTGCTGGGAATTCATAGCAGAGAACTGATCCTTGCTCAGCCAAAAAAAATCCCAAAACATGGGAAACGTAACAAACTACAGTCCATTCTCAATTATGCAGGGGAGAGGAGATGAAGGGAGTCCTAAAAGAGGTACTAGAAAACATATACTTGGGGCTATAAGACTATAATTGGGTAGTTACCTTTGAAAAACAAATAAATAGATTTTTACAGAGCAATTGGGTGGGGGTTTGGCCTGGACAATGCTGGTGCTTCACGTCCCTGAGGAGAACCATAAATCTGTGCTGCAGCTGGGCAGTGCCCCAAAATATGGCAAAATGGTGTTAATTTGAAATCTGGATGATAATTGAGAAACAGGGGGTTTTGGGGGATGGATTTTTTTGCTGCTTGCTCAGAAAGGCATGAGCTTGTACTATAAAAACTGAACGGCACCCAAGAGCCTCGGTGACAAGCATCGCTGCGGCACGAAGGAGAAGGGACAGAGATCCCGGAGCGTGTTCGCTGGGAGGTTATTTGCTTTAGATGGGATAGTGTGGGAAAAGCTTCAAAATCACTGAGCAGTGAAATTAAGACTAGCAAAGATGAGATGCACAGTCGAGGGAGCGGTGAGGCGATAGAGATACAGACAGGGCTTGAATTACAAATTGCCTGGAAGGGGTTATCAAAACCCCGTGGCAGAATTATAGCTGTGACTTTCCGCCTTGCTGCCTGTACGTGTGCCAGTTCTCCTAAAGGTAAGTTCTGGTAGCACTGGTTTGTTTTCTGCCTGAATTGTCCAGGTAGCTTTTTGTTTATACACAGACAAAAAGGAGCCCAGCAAGGATGGATTTGTCTCTTTGGGCACAAAGCAATATTGCAAAGGTGCAAAGTGAAGGGTTTTTATATCTGAAGTGTGGAATCGAGTTAGTGAATTTTCCCCGGGACTCGGATCTGCCTGGAAAGGACCAGGAAGGGCGTTTCTTTCAGTCCCTGCATGTACGGTTTCTGCTGGAAGGCA
This sequence comes from Gallinago undulata, assembly GCA_026546715.1. Lineage (NCBI taxonomy): Eukaryota > Metazoa > Chordata > Aves > Charadriiformes > Scolopacidae > Gallinago > Gallinago undulata. Next base: position 114,038,062 of record JAOTQQ010000023.1, read on the forward strand.
TCTGGTGTTTGTGCTGCTTGTTGCCAATAAATCAAAAGGTTTGCCTCCCACTTTATCATGAATAATGAATTCCAATTCTAGCCTCACGCTGGACCCCGGCCAGGATTGTGTCCTTCTGCCTCGAGAAAGAGCCCCGCTACTTCCCATGACAACAGCTCAGCCAAAATGCAACCTCCTCCCCCCCCCGCCCCTTCCTCGAACCAGCTTGGGCTTCTGGAAGCCAGCACTAATTCAGTCAGATAATTTATGGACATAGGCCGGCTCTAAAAACAGTTGCATATTGTACTGGAGTGTTTACTCAATGAGAAAATAATTACTTTCAGTAATTGTTCTGTCGGCAGCCTGGGCCCAGCTTCTGACAAAAAGAGGCTCGCTTGCGTGAGAAGGGCACGGTGCTTCGCTGTCCTTCCGAATCCTAACGCTTGTCTCTTGCTTTTCATCTTTCTGAATAGCCAGCCCAGAATTCTCTGCCCGTTAGGCCTGTGGGAATTAAAAACGTTCCTTAAGGGAGGAAAACAGGGTGAGAAACACCGAGTTCAGCACCGGGAGCGGAGACTGTCCGTCCTCATCTCGGCTTCAAAGCCCTTTTCCTTGCAGCCTGGAGAAACTCATCCCCGCATTTTCCTGACCTTGGAGTGAGATGATGGTGGTGACCTGCTACAAAGGGATGCTCTGACACCATGAGCACAGACACTAGAACACAGCTGTAGAGGTTAATATCTTAATTTAAAACCACAAGGAGAGGTCTGCGTTTGATCTAGAGATCAGAGAATCGGAGAATTATATAGGTTGGAAAAGACCTTTGCAATCATGGAGTCTAACCATAACCTAACGCTGCCAAGTCCACCACGATGACCAGTCCATTCCCCACAATCATCTTTTGGATCACATTTTCTCTCTTGACCCATCAGTGAAGTGTTGATGAACAGATGGCAGTTTTCCTTCATTTGCTATGTGAAATCATGTCAGATTTGTCTTTACGGTTCTTGGTGTGCAGCGGGTCTGGGATGGGTGAATCCCAGTTACGTGCTGACCTTGGCTGTTTCTGAGGATGTGGGCGTGACGTGGTGGGGTTCTGTTTCTTTATAGAATAAATATTGCTTTCAGAGGCTGTTTTACCCTTTATATTCATGATTTTGTGTTCACACTGTGCTTTCTAACATGCCTTCCTGGAGCCCAGAGGCGCTGGGTGATGGAGCTGGGAGACGCACTCGGAGACCACACAGAGTTGCTGCTTTAAACGCACTTATTCTGTGTTGCAGAGTTTATATCTGGAAGGGGAACAAACACCTTGAGAGCAAATGTGTTTATGAACCTGCCCGAGTTCTTAAAAAAGCTTCCTCACAGGATAGATTTCACTCTGAATATTGGAAAAATGGCCATACACTGGCCATATTCCAGTGTATTCCCTTTATTTTTCACTTTGGAATATTCCTGTTCTGCCAGTTAATTGTATTGACTTTAATAATAGCTGCATATAGATGTATACATTTATATATGTATACATGAAGAATTATTTGGCTATAAAAGCAATGAATAAATAACTTGTTGGAGTCCTCTAGCCTTATTTATGTTACAAGTTACATGGACTTCACTGAAAACTCTCCAATTGATTTAGCTGAACTTGCCTTTCCGTGAATTCCCCAAAGCTGATGTAACATGTGGATTTAGCTTAAATCACTATATAGCTAAGTGCTATAAAGTTATCATAACTTAAAAAAAATAGCAAGTTACCACCCTCCTCTGAGCCACGGCATCTGATTCTTTTTCTCAAGCCCTGGGAACCAACTCCATGGCATTTGTTAATACTGTTCTGTTCTACTCTGCAGGAGGAAGAAAGGAGGAGGGGAGACCCCAGACCTGAGCTGGCAGGCGGCTGAGAAAAGGAAGAGGGGGAGTCGTGGATCTAATAAGCTCCAGAAAGCAAAATCACAGGCAAGTATCACCGCCTTGTAATTCCATGAAGTGGGGCCTGGTGTCAGGTACACCAGGAACATTTTAGCTCAGAGCCTTTTCGTAACCGCCCATCCCCGAGGGAGATTCCTGGCCAGGAGGAGGACACAAAGCCCCCCCACGCCTGGCTGCTCCGGGGACAATCTGCCTAGACACCGTCCCTCTGCCTTCGGTGGGAAAAGGATGGCAACTGTCTGTGTGCAGGCGGTGACCTTGTTATCTGCTGCTCCCTCACATCTCTTCTTCCCGGTATCCCGCCAGCCAGTCCCTTTCCATGCTTTGGATCGATTCTCCGACACCGCTGGCATCTCTTCCCAAAGCTTCATTTCTCTGCTCGCCGCTTTTGAGCGCTGCGGTTTGATGTTGGTTTATTCTCCTCTCGTTGCGCTGAGCCCGAGCGAGCAGCCCCAAGGTCTTAATACTGAGGCTTCATTGTGCTCGTCGCGGGTAAAAATAGGCCATCCTCAGATGAAAGGAGTGTGGGGAAGTCAGGCTTCCAGAAAGTACCACGGGTCTAAGCTTTTGTAGATATGGCAATAAATAACTGCCAGAAGAAGGACGTGCTCACAAGCGTATGGGGGGGTTCTGAGGACCTGGAAGAGTGTTTCCAAGCGATGAAAGCCAGGGGAACGCGTGTGAGTTGAGCTAAAGAAGGTTTAGATAAAAGAGAGGCATTGTCTCCTGAGATTGGGAGGCATTCTCCTGACCCAAATGCAGCCTGTTTGCAAGGAAATACATTCAGTCAGTGTTAAAGAACAGAAAATATAATTATTCAGCCTGTGTCTTACAATTTCCATTCTCCAATGGCTTCCTCTGTAGCCCTTAGATCAGAGCGCCCTTACACGGTTTCATTCCACCACAGATTTCTGTTTCAAATGTAAAGTTGTTTTATTGTCAGTCCAGGAGTGAAAGAATCTTAGTTCAGGGTAAAAAAAAAATATTCTGCATTCTTCAAAGTTATTTAACCTGCCCCTCCCCATCAGGAGGAAGGCACCTCCTCTGACTCCCACCGTGAAGTCCAAACCCTCCTGCACAACATCAGGGGGAGTTTCTGCTACAAACTGCAGGGGCACAGGCCTGAACAGCGTGTATGTGTGTGTCACCTTCTGTTGGCTGCTCACAGGTTAAAAGGGACACTATTATTCCTGTCACCAAAAAGCCTTTAACTGACACAAAACGCTCATAGACAGACATCTGGGGGGAGCACGTAGAGTTAGCGGGTACTGAATTCATCACAGAATCGTAGAATCACAGAATGGTTTGAGTTGGAAGGGACCCTAAAGACCATCCAGTGCCACCCCCTGCCCTGGGCAGGGACACCTCCCACCACACCAGGTTGCTCCAAGCCCCCTCCA
>JAOTQQ010000023.1:114042178-114055979 GCA_026546715.1 Gallinago undulata
TCCCCCCCCCGGCCCTGCTGCCCACGCTGCTGGGGATGCAGCCCAGGGTTTGGGGGGCTTGCTGGGCTGCCAGCGCATGTTGCCAGCTCCTGTTGAGCTTCTCACCCACCAACACCCCCAAGTCCTTCTCCTCAGGGCTGCTCCAAATCCATTCTCCACCCAAATATCCTGTATTTGTGCATGGATTGTGACACTGGCCATTAATGACTACATTAATGACTACCATTAATGACTACAACACTCCATGACAGCAAAGGTTAGGTTAGGGTAGGCTGATGCATAGAAAAAGAATATATATATATATAACTCACTAGGAATAATCCAAAATTAATTTCCATTTATTATTAAGGTAGCTTTGGGAAATCTTGTTGAAATGAAGACCTGTGAAAACACTCCTATTTAATCAAGTCCAAATAAAGAGGCTTAATGCTCAAATCTTTTAGTAAATCCTTAGAAGAACAGACTATGATGAAAGAGTAAATGCCCCAAGCAAGCAAACATCCAGTCAAATTAAAATGAAGCTCTTAAATAGATCAATGATCCAAGTGCAGAAAGTAGGTGAGAATAAAGCATATTACAGCCAATAATGAAGACATGAAAAGGACTATTATATGGAGCTCCAAGCTCAGGAGGCCAAACAACAGCACACCAAAATAGAAGAAACACATAATTAAGGTGATGACCCGAGTCCTGGATTTCCATCCACTGGCTCCATGTTTGCGTGCAGTGAATCAGTTCTCCTCCGAGTAAACTTGTGAGGGTTTGGAGTTTATTAGTAATAATGGAGACGGTAGCATAAAATGTGACCAGGCTCACGCTTTAATTTAGAATAAATTAAAATAAATTAGCTAAATTACAATAAATAGCAAATTACAATAAATTAATTAGGTCTGTAAATGAAAGGCTGCATTTTTTCTCAGGAATGCACATGCAACCCCCTTGTCTTTCCAGTGGGGAGGGAATAACTGCTCTGCCTCTACCCAGGGAAATGCCTTAATTTAAGGATATGTATAATTTCAGTGTTCCCATCTCTTTTGCTGGATCGAGGCTGCCACATCAGTGTCCTTGAGGACTTCCGACGAGGAGTCTTCTACAGCAAAATAGGCAGCCTCATGCCCAAACGTCAGAATTCCCAGGAATTTTATTGAAACTTTAGTAGGAAGGTAAAATGTGATTGATGCTTTTGACAGCTTTGCGAATGACGGCGGCGTCAGCAGTGAGGGGCTGGATTTGCCTCTCAGGCTCGCTCTTGTTTCTGTTCCAGAGACTGCTCCACCCTCACAGCTGTTCCCAAATTACTGATTTATTTCTAGTACTTACTAAATAACATCTTTTTGACAGGATCAGTCACTCCTGTCTCACTTCCTAGATCCTAAGGTAATAAGATTACAGCATTTGAAGCTAGGAATAAATTTTCCTATGTTATGTTGAGAGGGAATGGACGTTTCAAGTATGGATTGCATTTATGTACTGTGTGGGTACAGCCCAGGGGAAGATTCAGGGCTCTCAGCACTGAGACACGGGCCTGTCCAGTGTGTATTTATATTCTGAAAACCTTATTTTGAATTTTATTTATTCCTACAAGAAACTCTGTGAAAATAATACGTTTGCGTGTTCAAACTCAGCTTATATATGTCACCCCAATTTTAAAAGTACAGCCTGGCTTTAATAGTCTGTGCCTACCTGTCCCTGTGAGCTCTGAAAGGGAACCACCGATGACACAGGAGATGAAAAGCAGTAAGTAGTCAGATCTGTGCTGCAGCTATTAATTCTTCTACGATACGGGGCTTTTCTCACCAGGACAAAAATCCTGCAGCTGCGTTTATCGCACCATTTCTGTCACACGGCAAGTACCGCTGAGAACCTGGACCGCTTTCGGCAGCTGTATAATCACCTGCCTTTCTTTAGGCTGATATTCAGCAGTTGCTTATTTATAAGCAGAGAATTAGGCACGAAGCACCATAGATCTGCCACTGCTGCCAATTCAAATAACGGAAGGGGGAACCAGGTGGGCAGGACTGACAGAACAGCACTGACTTTCTTCTGCCCAACCATTTTACGGGGGACACTAGTTTGACATAAGACGATCTGCCCGCATTGCTTTGTACTGAGTTGCTGTGTAAACGTTTGGGTTTGTTGCTGTTTGTTCACTATTCTTACCAAATAATTTGTATTAGCCAAAAAAAAAAAAAAAAATCAAACCCCCCCAAAGGTGTTGGTCTGCAGAACCGGTGCATTTTGACTTTATGGGATATTTCTCAAGGAATAAACAATCACTGTGTTGCTAAGATTTTTTTTGTTGTTTAATTTTTATCCTGTTTAGAAAAATGTTAATTGGACAGTATGGTAAAATAAACTTTATCCTTTATACTGCGAGACTTCAAACAGCAGGGAAGACTGGGATCAGCCACAGCCATCTGCACGGGGGAGAAATGCTGCATCAAACTATGAATTGATTGGAGAATCAATTAATGTGGGTTTGGCTTTAATAGCATCAGTTTCTAATTGGGGTCTTTTGTCCTTAAGGCAAATTTATAATCATTGCAAGTAATGCAGATTATGCTTGTATCATTTAGGGATATCATTTAGGAGTATCATTTATAGAATGTATAGAATTAATAGAAATTCCCAATGGGCTCCAACGTTTTCAGTCCCTCTGAAGCTGTTGGGATGATTTAATACTGTCTGCCTTCTCTTCCTAGCTATTCCTTTCTGCAGATCTTGAGTCCCTTCCAAAACCACCAGTTCGTCCCAGCTGGGCCACTCACCAGTCCACCGAGAACCTGCCCTCCAAAGCAGCAGCCAAGGCCCTGGCCCAGAGCTCCCAGTGGAACGCCGGGAGCCGACCAGCACCTGTTCAAGCTCCAGTGCCAAAGCTGCAGCCCGACAGAACGCCTTGATGTAATTCCTACCAATTATGTTATTAGAATAAAAACCCATGTACTTACAACGTACTTCACCATCCTTCCTCAGGTCACAAAACAGGTCAGAATCTGAAATAGAGAAAAAATATATATATAAAGAGAGTCTCCATCACCCGCGTCTGCCACGGAGCTGCTGGCTGGCCTCTGGGGAGCCGTGTCACCCTCTGCGCCCCGGGCTGCTGATCTGCAGAGGCAGATGGTTATTTCCCCACCTTTATGGTGTTCTCCCAGATACGCTGATAAGAAATGGTTAAACGAGTACAGAGGAAGGTTGTTATGCCTTCGCCCTTCCTCGTAGATGTGCATTTCCCCGCACTGCTTGGCATTTCCAGATCCTGCACAACTCTCATTAGCCGCAGCCTTTGATTAAAGAACTGAAAATACCTTTTAAACCCCAGAGGCCAATGAATCAGCGTTGCCGCATCTGAATTCCACCAGTACGAGCAAGATCAGAATGTGAGCCCTAGGCTACAGCCCCGCTCAGATGTGGGGAACAAACCCAAACACGCCAGCCGCCCTCTTACCCAAGCTTTACCATCCCCTTCTGCCCAACACTCCACCTGCATTTCCCCGGTGTTCCTTGCCGGGAGCAAGGGCAGAGTTTGGTCCTGTAGCGTGGCTTTGCAGCCAAAATGAAGTCTTCCTCATTATTGCTCTTCTGAGCTAAAGAAACAGAAACTTGGAAAAAGGACCACATTTAACCCAACTTGATGGGTGTTGCAGGTGGGAGCACAGTTGGGTTAAAACTGAGGATTTTTGGAAAATTCCAAATTGCGCGGCGAGATGGAAGAGGAGTGAAGGTGAGGTGTTGCCAGGGAAGTGGGAGAGTTCAGGGAGCGACGGCTCAGCAGCGGCGCTGGGGTTATAACAGGTTAAAGGACGGTTACTGAAGAGCGCGGAGACCTTGCGGCAAAGGGAAAGCAGCTAATGATAGTTGCTAAAAAGCAAGATAAAAAGTTGCTGTAATAGGTGGATGAAGCCGATAACGAAGGGAGAACACAGCTCAGCTCACGTAACCAAGGGCTGAGGAGATGAGGGGGCAGTGTCACAGCGCGTAGGGTTGTGTTTAGGGGGTATGGGAATCAGTTTGAAATCAGTCACCCTGTCCCTGCTGGGGTCCCTGCTCTTAGACACCTTACTGTGCGTCTAGCATGGGTGTTCCACCTGTCCTGTGCTCTCTGCCATCCCCAACAACACACAAAGACATCCTCCAGATGGATGCACCAAATAATTGAGGGGAAAGAATTGCTTTCCCACCCCGGCCAGCCCAAAGCAGGGCACGGCGAGGCACACGGACAGCCCCCGACTGCCCGGCCGCATCTCAAGTCTCCCCCCGAGCTGCCACGACAGGTTTGAGAATGGTGATGGCACAAGATGTGTGTCTGGAGAGCTGCTCTGTAGCTGTTTGCGCAGCCCGTATCCTGATGGCAGCCGCTCTCCAAACCACGGGTAAATTGCCCGGTTGGCAAAGGATGCTTGGGAGACCCCCAGGGGGCTGAAATCACAGGTAGAGACAGATCCCAGACATTGCAGGGCACTCCCAGCACATCCTGTAGGAAGGAAACTGAACTCCAAAAAGCCCTGAAGGCAGGAGAGAGCGGCAGCAACGGGAGCAGATGGTCTAAACCATATTTTCAACCCCTTCCATCCTGGGATCTTGCTTTGTGCGGGCAGGATGCTGCCAAACCCACCCAGCGAGGCGGGGAAGGATGGTCTCACACCAGGTGCACACAGACCCTCGTCCAAGCTGCCTGCCGGGCTGCACGTCCTGACCTCAGGCACCAGAGCAGGCTCCTGTTGCTTTATAAACCAGCCCACGCAGTGGGAACAGCCGACCTGCGGCTCCTGCCACGTGCCCTCCTGCCTCCCTGCAGACCCTGCTGACCCTTCAGTCCCCAGGCACACACCGGTCATGAGCACAGCGCCAAAAGTCTTCACATCAGCCCTCGGATCAGGAGGTTTTCAAAGAAAGGTTTTTCCCAGCTCAGAAATCACAAGAGCAGGTCACTTGGCCATTGCTAGTATCTCTCTTCCATTTTTTTTGTCATTTGATGGTTGTTTTTTTTTTCTCTGCCTGGTGGCCCGCTTTTCCTTTCTGCCCATTTCTCTGCCTTTGCAATCCTGTGTCCTTGTCCAGGTAGCCTCTCCCCTCTGCCCACTGCCTGGTTCACATTTCAATGAGATCCACCAGAATCTACTGGTTGCCCAGGATGTCACCAGTAAGGAGAGGCAGGAGCTGGTGGCACTGGCAAGGCTCTGGCTAACAGCAACAAACAAAAGCAGGTAGTTCCCCACACAAACCGTAACTCAGCCATCGAACTCCCTGCCTGGAGAAGTTGTAGATGTTGAAGCTCACGTGGGCTCTAGAAGTCACTGGAGATTCACAGAAGGATCTTGAATTTATTTCTTAGGACTATAGGAGCTTTAGGGCTGCAAGGGACCCCAGGAGGTCTCTGGTCCAACCTCTTGCTTACAGAATCACAGAATCTTCATGGTTGGAAGGGACCTTTGAAATCATCGAGTCCAACCACCGAAAAAAAAAAACAATCAAAACCCACAAACAGACACAACCCAACAATCTCGGGCACTAGAGCATGCCCTGTAGTGCCATGTCTACACGTTTCTTAAACACCTCCGGGGATAGTGACTCCACCACCACCTCCCTGGGCAGGCTGTTCCAGTGCCTGACCACTCTCTCAGGAAAGTCATTCTCCCCGATATCTAATCTAAACCTCCCCTGCCACAACTTTAGACTATTTCCTCTGCTCCTGTCATTATTCCCTTGGGAGAAGAGGCCAACCCCCACCTCTTTACACCTTCCTTTCAGGGAGTTGTAGAGGGCAATGAGGTCCCCCCTCAGCCTCCTCTTCTCCAAACTAAACACACCCAGTTCCCTCAGTCTCTCCTTGTAGGACTTGTTCTCCAGACCCCTCACCAGGTTGGTGGCTCTCCTCTGGACACGCTCCAGCACCTCAATGTCCTTATTGCAGTGAGGGGCTCAGAACTGAACAGAGCCCTTGAGGTGAGGCCTCACCAGTGCCCAGTCCAGAGGCACCATCACTGCCCTGCTCCTGCTGGCCACAATATTCCTGACACAGGTCAGGATGCTGTTGGCCTTCTTGGCTACCTAGGCACACTGCTGGCTCATGTTAAGCTGGCTGTCCACCAACACCCCCGGGTTCTTTTCTACTGGGGAGCTTTCCAGCCACGCTTCCCCAAGCCTGTAGCATCACCTGGGGTTGTTGAGCAGGGTCAGCTCTAGGATCAGCCCAGGTTGCTCATGGCTTTACCCAGCTGGGGCTTGAAAATCTCCAAAGATGATGACACAACCACTATGGGCAACTCACTCTGACACTTGGCTGGCCTGGTGATGGAAAAGTTCCTCCTTACACCCAGTTTGAGCCACTCTCTTTAAAACTTACACCCATTACCTCCCATCCTCCCACCACACACCACTGGGACGACACAAACTCCTTTGGAGGTACTGGGGGCTGCTGTCAAGCCTCCCCAAAGCCCTTTCTCTCCCAACTGAGCCAGCCCTTTCCCTCAGCCCCCCCACAGGGAGGCCCTCGAGCTCTCTGTTCCCACCCCGCTCCCTTCCACCGCCCCCCATCTCCCTCCCTTTGTGCTCCCCAGGAGCCCGCAGGTCTCCCGGCACCTCCGAGGAGGGACTTTTAGCCTTTTGTCAGGAAAATCCACCCTCTTTTCCCCTCCTCACGTCAATCCTTTGCTACCACCTAGCGCTGAAGGGGCGCAGGCCCGCAAGGCCGGCGGCGGGAGGGAGGGGCTCTGCGAGGAAGGTCCTGCTTTACGGCAGCGCGGCTGGAGGTGCGGCGCTTTTACGACGGTGAGGCGCGGCGTCGCTTCACGGCGGGAGGTGGCGGCCTGGCCTGTGAGAGGGGGAGAGGCTGAGGGGCTGCCGCCAGCATGAAGCAGAAGAAGAAAGGTATTGTGGTGTGGGGGGAACCGTAGTGCCCGGAGGATGGCGGTAGGGTGGTCTCTGCCCCTCTTCCAGGAGCTGAGGGCAGTGGGGCAGGGCTTTGCTGCCTTTCCCGGCCTTGTGTGTATAAGGTGGGGAGCAAGGAACCACACTTTACCCTGTGTTAGGGTATGGCGGGGGGGGTTTCTGCGACGGGGTTGGGCCTCCTGCTTCTCCCGGCCCTGTGGGAGCGGGAGCCGAGAGGTGGCAGGACTTTACCATCTCCTGTAATGCTGTGTCTGTGTGTGGAGTGGGAAAATAGAGCAGGACCTTGCTCTTCCCCACTCCATGCTTTTTTAGAGGCAGGTGAAGGGCCAGCCCCGACCTTGCACCCCTTGGCACCCCTCTGTCAGCCACCCACTTTCCTTCCCCACCGTTGAATTGGGCGCTGTCACTGGGAGGCAGAGTCTTTGCACCTGTGTGTGTATCTCAGGAGTTTCCCTTGCTCCTGACTGTCAGACCCAGAAGAGGTTCCTGGGGACGGGGCAGTTCAGTTATGGCTGTGCTTTCCCTTCATGGCAAAGCGGAAAAAAAGGAAACAGGGGAAACTATATGGGGCAATAAAGGTGATGCAGAGCAGTGTGGGACTGGCAGTGGCCTGGCCTATAAAACTGTCTGCACAGAGAGACCCGATAGGAGCATTGCTGCGGTGCTTCTGGGTGGTTATAAACGCTGCTGGATTTCAGCACGGCTGGCAGGAACAAAAACTTGTTGAAGCTGTTGTGCACCTGGCTGTGTCCCTGCTGATGGCTTTTCTGACAAGTTTAGTGCATAAATTTTACTGTCCCAACACTTGCTGGTGTAGACAGAGCTGCACAAGGTGAAACAAATGCTCGTTGTTGTTAGGAAGCATGGATGAATCTCTAAAAAGCAGTGTCCCTCTTCTCCCAGGGCTGGTGTAGAAGAAACGTAAGTGATGTATAGAGTCTGTAGAGTGTGGACCCTGGTTGCAGCACGGGGTGGGTCTGTGAGGTGTGGCTGAGAAGCTTTAAGGCCCTGATACGCTGCCTGATGCCGTGGGTCCTCTCCATGATGAGGAGTTCACAGAGCTGCCCTCTGTTTGGCTTGCCCCACTGTCCTCAGAACATGTTCTCTTCCTTGCCACGGCTACTGGTAGCATCACACTAGTCAGACTAAACTGACTTTAACTCCCAATGACTTTTTATTTCTAGCAGTTCTGCAGATTGTTCTGATGTAAGAAGGTGAAGTTTGTCTTATAAGTGAGAGAAAACCAGTGATAGGAGATGGGGACCCCGAGGCCAGGCTGGATGGGGCTTTGAACAACCTGGTCTGGTGGGAGGTGTCCCTGCCCATGGCGGGGGGTTAGAATTCGATGACTTTTAAGGTCCCTTCCAACTCTAATCATTCTATGATTCTATCACTCATTTTGGGGGGGAATGCTGCAAATCAGGAGTGATACGTGGTGGCGAAATTCTCTTTGTAGGCAACAGTTGTAGGAAATACTGAAAATGAGCTGCAGAGCAGATGCACCTCGATTGTCAAAAGCAGTTGGAAAGCACTGGCTATACACATGATTTGTTGTTTGTTCTCATTTCAGGAGACCTCAGCCATGCAGAGCTGATGATGATGACGATAGCTGACATCATAAAGCAACTAATTGAGGCTCACGAGCAGGGGAAAGATGTGAATCTGAACAAGTAAGTCACTCTGAGGCAATGCAGAAGAGCTGATCCACCAGTGATTAATGTGTCTTCTACAATCTCTTACGTTCAGGCTTTATTTTAAAGTGTTTCATTTTCCCAGGCTATTGTCATTCGTCTTACCATTATGTGATTAAAACATACGACCGAGCTTTGTAAATTATGTGGTGATTTGAAATCATGCCTTGCTACTTAATTAGCAACACTCAGAGTACAAAATGGGTTGTACTAGTGAAAAACTTGAAGAAACTTGTCATTGCCTTGTTGTGTTTTCACCTGTGTTCATCCTTCAATAATCCTGAGCTGTTTCTATCAGGGAAAGGAAAGATTATTTTAGGGATAAAGTTTAAATCAAATTTTCCTAGTGATGTGTTATAAATGAAGTTGTTGTTTATGGAAAGTTCTTCCATATGTGGAATAATAAAACCATTTATTTCCATGATATAATTTCAAACTTTTTACTGATGCTGGAAATGACTGACATAAATGTCTTGGAAGTGAAGGGAGTGTGTATATGTAGGGGTTAATCACATGGAAGACTTGTGAAAAAAATTAAATCACTGAAAAACTGATAAGCCAGAGTCTGTGGGGAGCTTTCACAGTGTTTTGATAAAGTGATATTTAGAAGAAAAATGTATATAAAAACTGAAAGCATTGGCAGTTGTTGCATATCAACTTTATTTGGAATTTATTTTCTGTATCATAATATACAATGCAGCTGTTGCAAGGAATTACTGCTTTTTAAGTAAGTTACTTGGAAAGGCAAATTGGGAGAACCAACCTGGATCTCCGTGTAACTGAACAGCGATACAGCAGCTCTGCTGTGGAATATGGGTGTGCAAATCAGAATGGAGTTGTTAATTTGAGATATTTCTGGTTTCAGGCTGAAAACCAAGACTTCGGCCAAGTACGGACTTTCAGCGCAGCCCCGCTTGGTTGACATCATCGCTGCCGTTCCTCCCCAGTACCGCAAGGCGCTGGTTCCCAAGCTGAAGGCCAAGCCTATAAGAACTGCCAGCGGGGTAAGCACATATATCTGTCTCTCCATCCACCACCCCCCTCTCCCACTCCCATCAATAAATTGTCTTTAATTGTTTTCAAAGACCATGATACTGACTATCCAGAAGCTTTAACAGAGATGCGCAGGCTGCATCGACAGCTCCTGGGTTGCCTTTTCCATGATGTTGTCCCCACAGGGCTATTGCTTTCGAAGCATTTGGGAGAAGAGTCCTTCACAGGAAGGCCATGGAGCTGTTGGAGCTGGGCCAGAGGAGGCCACAGAGATGCTGGGGAGGCTGGAGCCCCTCTGCTGGGAGGGGAGGCTGAGAGAGTTGGGGGGGTTCAGCCTGGAGACTCTGGTCTCTGGGGAGACCTTGGAGCCCCTTCCAGTCCTTAAAGAAGGGGGGCTCCAGGAAAGGTGGGGAGGGACTCTGGATGAGGGAGGGGAGCCCTAGGAGGAGGGGGAAGGGTTGGACACTGGAAGAGGGGAGATTTAGATGAGATATTAGGAAAAATTCAGCTGTGTGTTTTTGAGCTTCCCTACTGTATAAATAGCATGCCTAAACTCAAGTTAACAAAAAAAACAGAACCCAAAATCTCAGGAAGCGTTCAATTTTTATAACCTAAAAAACCCCACCTAAAACCAAACTAAAAAAGTCCAAACAAAATCACAAAAAAACCCCACTCTCAAGACCACCTTAATTTCTTTAATTTCCTCTTTCTGGCTATAGAATATTTCATTAAACTTTACTCCAACCAGGATTTCTGAAAACTAGAGACGAGGTATTTCAAGTTGGGTGCCCCACATTAGTGGACACTTGAAAATCCTCATCTGTCTGTCTCTCCTCCCCTCTGGTCCTTTTAAAAAAAAAGAAGAAAAAAAAAGAAAAAAAAAAGGATAGCATCTTACACTACGCTTGCATTTAATGTGTGAAAAGCTGCCCGAGATCTCAGCCTGGGGGGGAAAAAAAGGCTTTGCTCAGTTAGGAGGAGGGAAGAAGCTATTTTTGTTATCTCTAGTTTCTATCTTTTTTGTTTCTTTTTATCTCTTCCCCCATTTTCATCTTCCAGATGGTGTTGGGTATGCCCGGTGGCACACTCTCACCCTTGCACTGGTTTGAATGGATGTTAACTGGTCCTAGTGAATACCTAAATATCATTCTGCATCTTTTCAGCAGGGTGGTTAATCAGGTATCTGGTTCTTCATAATATGCAGCCAATTTATTCTGAATTGTGAAGGTATTAAATTGCAGCATTCCTATTTCTTGATATATTTGTTATCTCCTTCAAGGGTTAACACACGGATATCGTAGGCGGCAGATTAAGCGGAAAATGTCTTTAAATAGTCTCTGGCAGATGCAGATGTATACACAGCCTTCCACCACGTATTTTATTTTAGTAACTTCACAAGCAATTACTATAATTTTTCTCCTCTGTAACTTTGCTTCTTTCAGATTGCCGTCGTGGCTGTGATGTGTAAGCCCCACAGATGTCCACACATTAACTTCACAGGCAACATATGTGTGTAAGTATCACAGCTTAGGTGACCTAAAAGGGCTGTTTTCAAGTATTTAGGTATAAATTTCTGCACAAAGTTCCAGATAGCCAATACTAGCACATTACACTTTAAAAAATGTGCTTGTTTTCAGTTTTGGTTCAAGGAGGGCACCTTTTTCTTTCATGGGCCAGAGCCGACTTGCCTTTAGTAGATACATGCTTTTGTGAATATGGTAACCAGGAGAATAAGTCTCACGAGGAGTGGCTGAGGGAGCTGGGGGTGTTCAGCCTGGAGAAAAGGAGGCTGAGGGGGGACCTTCTTGCTCTCTCCCAACCCCCTGAAAGGAGGGCGTAGCCAGGGGGGGTTGGCCTCTTCTCCCAAGGAACAGGACAAGAAGAAATGGCCTCAGGTTGCACCAGGGGAGGTTCAGATTGGATATTAGGAAAAATTTTTACACTGAAAGAGTTCTTAAGCCTTGGACTGGGCTGCCAGGGAAGTGGTGGAGTCCCCATCCCTGGAGAGATTTAAGAGCCAGGTTGACGTAGCGCTTAGAGACATGGTTTAGTGATGAGTTTTTGTCAGTGTTGGTTTGATGGTTGGAGTCAATGATCTGAAAGGTCCCTTCCAACCTGGACAATTCCATGATTCTATATGCTAATAATAAACGAATGTATTACTGCGTGAGGATGTGCAGGTGTGTTGTGCACACGAGTGGGTCCCTGAGCAGGTTGGAGAAGACTATTATGGAAAAGAAACAGGGCTCCATCTGAAAAGTTTGAAAGCCGCTGAACTGAGACCCACCTGAGGAGGTGCAGGTGGTGTCTGCACAGACTGGCTCCGTGACACCGTCTGGCTCTGGAAGGAAACGAGAGCGCAGATGGAGGGGAAGGTCTGCAGCTGCCAAGAGCTCGTGGTGTTAAGGGAGTAACTTCAGAGTTTCATTTGAATTGAGAAACCCAGGCTGGCTTTACCTTGATGTCTGTTACCTCTATTTGACTTAAGAGTCTATGCACCTGAAATATCACTTTTTTTTTTTTTCTAACCACGTCAGTTCATCTATTTCAAAAGTTTGCTTCTCTTTCCCTCTTTGTCATTCCTGAAACATCAGTGTGTTTTACTACCAGCTGCCCGACAGAGAGCCTTCCTGTTTTCACATGAGCAGTTATTCTGTTTGCGATGTTCCAGGTAATTACCTGTAGGAAATGCCTTCAGTTGGATCGCCCAACTTTTGCCAGCAAATTAATTTGGCCGCGGTAATTTGGTAATTAATTTTATAGCGGTGACAGATGACTTGGGTTGAGTTTGCAGGGCAGGCAGTGAGGAAACTAATCAATTATAATGTGAACCGAACGTGTCTGATCCGATAGAGATGGCATTATCTCAGTCTGGGTGTTGGAGATCTGTGCCAGGAGTAACAGCGCACCGGCTGCTCCCTTCCCGGGGCTGTTGGAGGAGCTCAGCGCCGAAGGGGCTGTCAGCCCTCCCCTCTCAGGTCATCTTTGAGCACAGAACGGCTGTAGATTGGTCATCGATCCCACAGGATGATTCTGAATCCTTCAGAACAAATTTATATTCCTTTGAATTATTATCTGCTGCATACCATTCCTCTCCTGGCTAGCAGTCCTGTTGTGATAGCTGCAAGTCTGCTTTGCTGTGTCACGGAATAAGAGCCTCTAGGTGTAGAAGCTGTAGTTTAATACCAACCTGCCCTACAGTAATCCGGAGTCGATGGATTCTGTATTCTTTTAAAATGCTGTATTTATTAAATAGCATGTTCCTGAACTCACAAAACAAGTGTAAATGAGCAAACTGCTCTGGTGGGAGGTGTCCCTGCCCAGGGCAGGGGGGTTTGAACTCCATGATCTTTAAGGTCCCTTCCAACTCTGACCATTCTGTGATTCTATGAAGATACTTAAATTCTATGAATTTCTGGAAAAGAAACATAGGCTGTGTAACAGGCTGATGTCTCTTTTTTATGCCCTTCTGTGCCAAACAAAAATCATATTTTACATCGTGAGACGATGTCTTTGAATATTTGAAATATTTAATTCTTTTATGATCGTAAATTCACTTCTTAAAATGTAATAATCTGTGTGTAACTGTTACTCCAAAACTCTGGCCGCTCCCTAAGACAACGTCATGTTCCAGAAATACCTTCACAGTACATCTTGCTTCTAGTAAGCCTTGTCAAGTTGTTTCATGTGGATGTAGCCATTTGGCAGGTCTGAACGGCTTTATGACATCCCATTCTCATTAAAATTAAATGAAACAAGTGTTTTGCACTGTATACTCAGTGTTTGTAAACATGCATAGGCTCTGTTCCTCTCACTGCTACTGGGTGTCACAGAATTACTCTCCAGCATGTGCTTTTGAGTCTGTACCAATAATTACATGCAGAAACACAGGAAGTTATATGTTCATCCCGTGCTCTGAGCTGACCAGTGCGAGCTGGCTTTAGTCTGGAAACTGTGTTACATCGTTAAGGTACTGGAGAGCTTGAGCTAATTAGGACTTCCTTTGGTAGATTGGGTTCTGTCTATAGGAGAGCTCCAGGGAACGGGGGGCGTGTTGCTGTGGTCAGGCTGTCTCCAATTTCATAGGATCACAGAGTGGTTCGGGTTGGAAGGGACCTTAAACACCATCCAGTGCCACCCCCTGCCCTGGCAGGGACACCTTCCACCACACCAGGTTGCTCCAAGCCCCCTCCAACCTGCCCTTGAACCCCTCCAGGGATGGGGCA
>JAOTQQ010000023.1:114077066-114087079 GCA_026546715.1 Gallinago undulata
ACAAGAAAGACCTTGAGGGGCTGGAGCGTGTCCAGAGAAGGGCAATGGAGCTGGTGAGGGGTCTGGAGCACAAGTCTCGTGAGGAGCAGCTGAGGGAGCTGGGGGTGTTCAGCCTGGAGAAAAGAAGGCTGAGGAGAGACCTCCTCGTTCTCTACAACCCCCTGAAAGGAGGGTGTAGCCAGGGGGGGTCAGTCTCTTCTCCCAAGGAACAGGCGATGAGACAAGAGGAAACGGCCTCAGGTAGCACCAGGGGAGGTTTGGGCTGGATATTGGGAAGAATTTCTTCCTGGAAAGGGTTGTGAAGCCTTAGAAGAGGCTGCCCAGGGCAGTGGTGGAGTCCCCATCCCTGGAGGGATTTCAAAGCCAGGCAGACGTGGTGGACTTGGCAGCATTGGGTTAATGGTTGCACTCGATGATCTTAAAGGTCTCTTCCAACCAAAACGATTCTATGACTCTATAATTCTATGAAATGCACATCACAAGTATTTTCAGAATGAACCTGAAAATCGGGTGAATATATGAGACCATCATGGGTGGAGTTTTCAACTTGGCTTCGTCAGGGCTTTCTCAATTTTCCTTCTTTTCGTCTTCAGTTAATAATTTTGCTTGTCTCGGTCATCAACAAGGTCATCTTAACCTCTCATGACTCCTGAGTCACTCTCTTTGGAGCTCTAGATATCTGCTTTTCAGGCTTTCTGCCTGGTTGGATGGACTCTGTTCCCTCTCCATATCTGCCTTGGCTTGTGCGCCGTTCCTGCAGGATATCTGGCTAGATGTCTGTTGGTTTTAAACATTAAAACCAGCAAATCCATCATCTCCATTATCATGATGTCACTGTATCCTGTTAGTGAACTTAGAGGGTTGGGGTTTTTTTTGAGAAACAAAGTGTAATGTGCATAAACTCCTGGAAGAGAATTGACTTGCTACAGTGAGATATTGTGACATTTAAAAAGAAGCTGGAACAACATGTCACCCATTACACTGGTTTTCGAAACGGGCACAGCAGAAAATTATTGTCATTGACCTGAAGGATTTCTAATAGGATTCTGCTGGTTTTGCCTCTGGGCCTTGTGTTTAATACTTGTGTGTTAAAATAGTAATTTCTAAGGGTTGGCAGGAGCTATCAATACTGGAGATGAGCAAATAAGGGATAAATCTATATTCCGTAGTAAGTTGTATACCAGCAAGCTGTGTACTTTATTACAGGAAAAATGTAAAGCTGTTTTTCTAGGAATGGTGCAGGGTTCTATTCTGAGAAGCAGCGAAATATCTAGAAAATATTTAGGAGTTAAGTCGCATTATCATGAGCTTTCTGTATGATTCAGCGGCCAAATTACCCTTGACTGTATAAATAGTGGAAAATTGGATAGGAATAGGCAAATCATATTCCATCTGGATATATTACTGGTGTGTCTGCAAAGTTCTGTTTTTGGTATCAAAGGCAAGAAAAGGAATGCTTAAAAAGTGGTGATAGTGCTAAGAAAAGGTATGAAAGTGAGGTAAGCACTGCAAATAGATGCACCTAATGAAAAATATACAGAACTTCTTGAATCTAGTCTGATACCTGCCAGAAGGGCAACGTGGTGGAACACAGCTAATTTAGGAGACTTCTGAAGTGCATTAGGACGATATTTTGAAATAGTTGGGTCATCTGCTGCCTTGGAGCGGTGCTTTCCTGGGTCTACTACTCGCAAAAACTGTTGAGGGAAGGACATGATCTTGGGTCCAATGACTCGAGATTCTAGAGCTTAAGGTTCCAAAGGATGCGAATAACAGAATAAAGATATCAGAATTCAGGACAACAGATTTGAAGCTTTCCAGGGAATCAAAAGGCAGGTTCCCACGGGAGGATGCCCTGAAGGGTGAATAAGCCTAGGTGGGTTTAGCTGATCTTCCAGCACAACCTCCTCAGATCACAAAGACAGTGCAGGAACCATAAAGGATTGTCGGACAAGAAGGATTTCCATAGCTCCATTGTCAACAAAAGCCCAAAGGAAATGTAGATCTACCGGCTGAGGCAGGCAGCTCTGTGATGAAGGACACAGGAGAAGTCTGAAGCAAGCCTTGTTTCTTTGCCTTGGTCTTTATTTGCAAGATCTGCTCTTTCTATGTGGTGAGAAGTAGTACCCATGGCAGAGGATTGCATTGGGCACCAACGAAAATTATTTTTACCTCCTTTCGGTATTTCTAGCCTGATTGCAGGTGCTTAACATGAGCACGTACCCTCTGGCCCGATGGGGGAGTTTTCTGGTGACTTTCCCTCCCCTCCCCTGCCCTCAGCTAAAATTTCTCTCTTTAATTGTTGCAAATCACATATTTTAAAAACAAGCCTTTGTCAGTCTGCTGTTAATGAATCACACATTGGCAATGCTTTCCCTGACGTGAGAAACAATTGTTCCGTTAATCTGTCAGATTAGTGAGCCACAAACTCTGAAATGTTTTACGTGGGTTTTTTTGTTGTTTGGGTTTTGTTGGTTTTTTTTTTTTAAGATGCTTATTTTGACAGCCATTCCAGTCTATCCCCCAAATACCTTGGTCTTTATATATCTCAGGCTTTAACAGTTTGAAGGGAGTCAATAATTTTTATTTGTGAGTCTGAGCCCACTTGGGGTTTTTTTTCGTTTTTTTTGGGGGGGGGAATTTGAGTGTGGTGGGGTTTGGGGGTTTTTGGGGTCAAATTGACCTCCGTCATGGTTTAAGGTAGGCTCTGGAGCTTTATTTTGATTCAGAAGCTTCCAGCTATCCAGAGCTGGAAACTGATGATGAATTTTTATAGAACACCTAATAAAGAGCTGAAGTTAGTCATCCTTATGATTTTGGTGTGCGATATTCTTCCAGGTATCAGCATAACATCTCTCTCTTACTCAAGGTGTCCTCTTTTCAGCAACATTTAATATTAATACTGAGATCTTCATCACCTGGGACCGTTAAAGAGAACGGTACTCCTCTCAAACTGTGGCAGTTAATCCTGCCCACGTCCCAGTTTGGGAATTATCCAGATTATCTCTGCAGTTTCAAATGGTTTCAAAAGAAGTTGTTTCCTTTTTCCTGCTGTAAATCTTCTCCTGCAGTCCTCAGTTATACAACCTCCCTATTCTGCAGGAAAGATGGTCAAGTAAAATAATTCCTGAATGGAAAGGAATATTATCCTTGCTGGTGGTGTTGGAGATTACGTTGATTGACGGTTTCCTTTTGTGAACTTTGGTTCAGGGCGGCTTTAGAATCCTTTTTTTTTCTCTTGTTTTACTCCCTCGTAGGTCAGTAACTTACCATTTGTCATCAGTAGAGGATTTTTCTACGAGCTGGAATAATTAGTCGCTGTTAGACATCTAGTGATGAATGAGAGAGGAGGGGGAAAAAGGTTAACAATGAATTTTGTTTCAGCATGAGATTTCAATGAAGTTGAAAGCCTGCCACTTGCTCACAAAGGGAGGTGATTTATGGAATTTTTCATAGACAGTCTTGTACGTTTTCTTGTGAGAACACAGCCGGATCTTCTCCCAGTCCCCGCGATTTCTCTGCACCCTGTGGGAATCCAATGGAAATGTGTCCACTACACCAAACTCTCCTTTTGGTTTGTCCCCAAAACATCTCTTGTTGCCTGCTCTGGCTTTCCCTTTTGCCCAGGTTTCGTTCCCAGGTGCTGGGAACTGAAGGCTCAGTTTGCTCTGGGGGCATCTTCCTAACAAGTAGCATTTAAAAAAGCCCTGGGACGCTGTCATGGTCCAGTTCTCTTTTATCCAAAGCAAAGTGTGTCTATTTGTGGACCTTTTCATCTGTGCATTGCAATAAGGTTGAGGGTTCCCTTGCTGCTGGGATTCTTGAGGTTTTTAACCTGGATTTTAATTCTGGTTAGTGATGTGGAAACTCTCACCTGGAAGATGTTGGAAGTTCTTCTGAAGTCACTTGTAACAACTTCACAATTCTAATAGAGGATGGATTTTTATTTTTTTTTTTTTTTTTTGCAGGTATTCGGAACGAAGCTTGACAAAATGCGTTGGGATAACGATAGAGACCAGACCAGATTACTGCCTGAAGCGGCATTTAAGTGACATGTTATCTTATGGCTGTACGAGGCTGGAGATCGGGGTGCAGAGCGTCTACGAGGACGTGGCCAGGGACACCAACAGGTGAGAAGAAAGCAAGCTTTGTGGTGAAGCTGACCGTGGCTTTCTGGAATACTCTTGTGCAGAGTCTCTTGACCTGTTCACTTGAACACCCATTTATCATTGAATGTTGAGATATTTAGCTCATTTCCTTGCTTGCGTGGCCATATCGCTGTTAAGAAAAACTAATAAACAATAAACTGTGGTGGCTTCATAGATTTCTTTGTGATACTGTGTAGACGATGACTTGAGAAAATGGGGTTATTTGTGACGTTTTAATTTAAAATCATATTCTTTTTCTGTATTGCTCTTATATTTTCTTTTTTTTTTATTGCTTCGTAACTAAACTCAGTTTTGTGAAGCAGAACATGTGCCCAGAGAGACTTCAAAGTTCTTGTCCTACCTTGAGTAGATACAACGCTGTATAATCTGTTGGAGGCTGAAAAAGGAGAGATGAGATGACATTGGCAAGTACAGAGAGTGAGGTGTAGCCAGAAACAATGCCTGTTGATGGATTGACCACAGTCATTCTGGGCATACGGTATCTCTAGGGATTGCAAAATATATTCCCAAGAGGCCTGTGATTTATTCCTTCTGATATTAGACCTGTGGCTGAAAGAACAGTTGTCCTATGTAGGAGAGTGCAGGGTACCTTGGTTGACTTGCCCGTAAGGAATGAAATAAACACTCTCTTTTTTTTTTTTTTGTTATTTTATTTTATTGCAAGTCTCATAATTCTGTTCAGGTTTTGAAAGAAGTGATTTTTTTTTCTTGGTTTTTTCACTTCTGACACTCATAAAACTTGCCTTTGTTCTTATTGCATATTCCAGTCACCTACCAAAGATGGTTAATAACCGTAATCACACGTAATGACAGAGAGATTATGGTTCAATAAGCAAAGCACATTTTTGCTAATACCTACCTTAAAGGCAGTAGTGCAAAACTGAAAATGTTGGACATTTTCTTTTAGAAGCTTAAAGAATCCCAAATGAGTTTCCTGCTGCGGGTTTAGCTGTCGTGTTGCTGGTGCAGGGAAGTACATGATGTCGCTGCTATGAAATGGTCAGGTTCCAGGTCTCAGGAGGTGGGAAAAGCCGTTTATTGAGTAGTCCAAGAGTGAAGAGCTGAGATTTATAGGTGGTACTTTCCTCCTCTAGATGTCAGACCTTTCCAAAGGAAAAGATTCTAAGGATTGTAGCTAAATCTCACTCTTAGACTAGATGTGTTCATTAACGATTAATTCTGACACAGATTGTAAATTTAACAATTAACTTCTCTCCAGCTTTTAAAATCCCTTTTTTTCACCTCAGGTCTTTTAAAGGTGTCCCATCCTGAGGTGGAACTGTAAAAGCCCACGTAGCTATCACTTCAGTCATCTTTGATTTTTTTCCCCCAGTGTTGCCTGTCACAGTACCATCAGAACCAGTACCATAAATCATTCAAAGCTGGGTGTCACTTTTGCCTTGGCCGTTTGCTGATGAACCCTTGCTTTCCTGCCGATGAATCAGAAGAAGAATGAAGTGGTAGATTACTGACGTGATTTCACTAAGAAGCTAATTCTGTATAGAATTAGATTTGTAAAGGCTTTTGGCACTTTTCAAAGGCGCTTGCAGAATTCCTAAAAGGCTTTGCTTTGGGCTGTCCCAGAGCAGGCTGTTCCCTCAATATCTCCCTCCAAGTTTTTAGAACAGTGAATTGAAATACACTTTCAGAGAAGGATAATTCAAGTTTCTCTTTTGAAACGACCTCATTTTGCTTCTGTTCTTCTCGTATTTTGTGGGGGATGTTTTGGCTTTAAACTTTTAATATTTTGCTTGTAGCAAAATGTCAGATTACAACCAATTAGCCTAACTGTTTGGAAATTACTTTCTATTATGTTCCATAAGTCATTAGTGAGGTTTTTGAGTGCTTTTGGTGGCTGTGAGGCAGAAAAATATTCAAGAACAGATCTAGGCATCAAATAATCAAGTTATTGATGCAGCTCAAATTCCACTTCTAATAAGAAAATAATTTTTATTTATGAAGCAAGTCTCCATTTACTCCCCTCGGGCTATTCAAGGTCTTGAGTAATACTGTCCTTGAACAGTCTTAGAAAAACACCGTAATACTTCTGAAAAAAACCCATAAATAAAACTGTAGTCATAAAACTACATGTAGGGATTTAACAGAGGCAGAATCTTCCAGTAGAGGAAGGTCCTTAAAACATGGGGAGTAGCTGCTTGGTTTGGTTAACGTTAGGTCTCGACAGAAGGTGTGCATTTGTAAGGATGCCCAGATGGTGTTCATTTTTCATCCAAAGGACTGTCGAGGAGAAGAAGAGTCACCTGCTGAGCTAATCTCTTGGCAAGGAATTCCAAAAAGATGGGGTGAACTGATGTGAAAGTCTGATGGGAAGAAATCGGGGATTCAAGAAGGAATCCCCACAGCAGATGCTGAGAGGATGGAAGAAAACCAGTAGTGGGAGATCCCTCCCAGCTGGGGAAGAGCAAAAGCAAGGACTTTGTGGGAAGACTGGTCATGTGTGATGGGGACCTCCTGGTAGCTGTTTGCAGTGATAGAAATGGCTGTTGTGGCAGCAGAAGGCAAGTCCTGAACTTTGGACATGGAAGGAGAGAGGAGTTTGCTTGAGGCCAATGAGTTGTGTGAGATTCAGCCTTTGTTCCTGCAATTGTTCGTGCTCCCACTCTCACCGAGCTCCTGAAGAGCAAGAGTCAGTTAGTTTGGCTGGATGTCGGTGGAGAAGAACATGAAATCCTTCAGGAGTCCCAGTCCAGCCTCTGTTTTGGAGGTTTGGCATCTCTCAGAAGTCAAGAAGAGTTTGTGTTTCTCTAAAGGGAGTACTTAAGAGTTTGGCAAGCATGTTACAGGAGGGTTTACTAGGAAGCTGGTCTTAGGTAGCCCTCATCCTTCTTCTCCTTTTGCTCTTTTGTTGCTTTTGTTTCTAATTATGCTTCATTTTGATCACACACAGTTTTCAATGCAGTGTGTCCTAGGCTTCTGCTGTGGCATCAACTTGGGCATTGCTTTGAATTCCAACTTCAGCATCCAAAGTTCAACTTCCAAAGTTTCTCAGGCTGTGATTGAATAGCTATAGCCTTGGTGGGATTCACCTGCTATAGAAGTAGCAAACTGGCCTACTTTTAGTCCCAACTGCAATTTACTTTATTAGCAGCCATGTTCCAAGACTTGAGTGGTGATAAACTGGTAATAATACTCAACCCTTCTCACTTTCTAGAGAATAATCTCAATTAAACATATAAAAATATGTCATCTTCTCCCTTCCCAGAGGTCACACCGTGAAGGCTGTCTGCGAGTCCTTTCACTTAGCCAAGGATGCTGGCTTTAAAGTGGTGGCCCACATGATGCCTGATCTCCCAAACATGGGCCTTGAGAGGGACATGGACCAGTTTGTGGTGAGTATGGTTTAAAATTACTGGGAGTTTCTAGTGTGTTCCAGCTTTTTCAGCTAATGCTGCTTCTCTTTCTCAGCTCAGCTACTAGTCATGATCCAGGCCAGAATTGTTTCTTAAGGACAAACAATTTAAAATTCATTTTTGAAGGTGGAGGGTGAGAAAGATTTGTTGAACTACTTCATCCAGAAAATTATATCCTTGCCTCATGAAAGACTGAGTCACTCGGCTCTCTGTGGAATATAGCTCTTCCGATATCAACTAGGGCTCTTACTTTTTTTCCAAGGTGGTTTTCTTTCCTTGGATTTAGAATAGTACATGATTCAAAGTTAAAAGCATGCTATCTCGAAGGTAATTAATTGCAAAGTAGAGTGTATAGGTGTATTACATAGCATCTCTGTTCTTGGCTCGGTGCTATTCAATATCTTTATCAATGATGTGGAAGAAAATATAAAATTATTTCTACATAAATCAAAATGAGAAAAGAGCAAATGGTAAACAGTGCAGCGTATTAACCGCTATCTGGTAGCGTGGTAGATATTCTTTCATTATTTAATATTTTTTTAAGTCAAAATCGGTTGTGTTTTTACAGTAGTGCAGAAATTGCAGTCGTGATAGAGGAATCGCAGGGACGTTTCTGTGCAAGGTCAGGCTAGGTGCTTTCTGGCACTAAAAAGCTGTCTACGCGATGGAATATATTGATTAGAAGTACAGGCAGGAGCAATGGTTTATCTCGATGCGCTGCAAACAGGCACGGCCAGCAAGAAGCAATCGAAACCGCGGCTGTACGGTACACGAAGGATGTTCTGAGAACTGTGGTGGGTAATTTTTTTAAGGTTTTTTTGTGCAGAATTCCTTGAGCTTTCATAGACGTCATTTCATAGTTCTCAGCAAGTATGTTGTTGGTGTGACAAAATTCCCGGTGCAAAGTGATGTGCACGAAACTAGAGGTAAAGTTGGCCCTCAGGTGGGGCATCCCCCTCTGCTGTGCCCTGGGGAAGCCCCATCTGGAGCACTGGGTCCAGTGCTGGGCTCCCCAGTTCAGGAAAAACAGGGAACTGCTGGAGAGGGGACAGCAGAGAGCTACAAAGAGGATGAGGGGCCTGGAGCATCTCTCTTAGGAGGAAAGGCTGAGGGACTTGGGTCTTGGAGAAGAGAAAACTGAGGGGGAATGTGATCAACACAAATATTTCAAGGGTGGGTGTCAGGAGGATGGGGCCAGTCTTCTTTCAGTGGTGCCCAGTGACAGGACAAGAGGGAACAGGCACAAACTTGAATGTAGGAAGTTCCATCTCAACATGAGGAGGAACTTCTTGACTGTGAGGGTGGCAGAGCCCTGGAAGAGGCTGCCCAGAGAGCTGGTGGGGTCTCCTTCTCTGGAGACATTCAACTGAGCAATCAACTGGTACTTGGGTGTGTGTTCTGGCTGGTATCTCACGTGGCCACAGGTTGTACGGCAGGGTCCCAAGCCTCTGCCATTGTATGAAGTAAGTTCAATCCCTTTAAGGATTCAGTCGAGCAGCGCGTTCATCCCAACTGACCCTTCAGCTGTCTCTTGCTTGCAGACATCCAGCCATGGTTAGTATCCGGTCAAAGGCTGTTGTTAGGAAAGCTGTGGGTACCCAGGCAGAGGTCCCACGCAAACATGTGGGTGTCCAGGACTCTGGCTGCAGAGAATGCCAGAGCCTGGCCCTGGCAATGGAGGGCAGTGGGGACAACACCTGTGGCAGGTGCGAACAGGTGAAGGATCTCCTCAGCCTGGTGGTTGAGCTGCAGGAGGAAGTAGAGAGGTTGAGGTGTATCGGGTGGTGTGAGTGGGATATCGACTGGTGGGCCCACTCCCTGAGAGCAAGAAGACATGGAGAAAGCAGAGTTTGTTGAACGCCTTCTTTTCTTCAGTCTTCACTGCTGAGGCTGCCCCTCATGAATCTCTGGCCTTGGAGGCAAGGGGGAGGGTAGGGAGAGAGGAAGTTTTTCCTCTAGTAGGGAGGACCAGGTTCAGTACCACTTGGCCAAACTGGACATTCATAAGTCCATGAGCCCTGATGGGATGCACCCTTGAGTGCTGAGAGAGCTGGCAGATGTTATCACTGGGCCACTCTCTATCATCTTTGAAAGGTCATGGAGAACAGGAGAGGTGCCTGAAGAGTGGAGGAAGGCCAGTATCACTCCAGTCTTCAAAAAGGGCAAGAAGGAGAACCCTGGGAACTACAGACCAGTTAGTCTCACCTCCGTCCCTGGGAAGGTAATGGAAAGACTCATTCTAGATGTCATCTCCAAACAAGTTGAAGAGTGGGGGGTTATTGGAAGTGGGCAACGTGAGTTTACCAAGGGTAAATCATGTTTGACCAGTCTGATAGCTTTCTATGATGCTGTAACTGGTTGGTTGGATGAGGGGAGGGCAGAAGATGTCATCTCCATTGACTTCAGCAAGGCTTTTGACACTGTCTCCCATAACATCCTCATCGGGAAACTAAGGAAGTGTGGGCTGGATGAG
>JAOTQQ010000023.1:114112401-114126076 GCA_026546715.1 Gallinago undulata
CCCCCCGGCCCTGCTGCCCACGCTGCTGGGGATGCAGCCCAGGGTTTGGGGGGCTTGCTGGGCTGCCAGCCCACGTTTCCAGCTCCTGTTGAGCTTCTCACCCACCATCACCCCCAAGTCCTCCTCAGGGCTGCTCTCCATCCATTCTCATCCCAGCCTGGATTTGTGTTTGGGGATTGCCCTGACCCAGGTGCACTTGAGCCTTATTGAACTTCATGAGGTTGAGAGGAGCCCATCTCCCCAGCCCGTGCGCTCTGGAATCCTCCTGTGACAGTGAATCCTGGTTTTACCACAGCCTGCTCTAAAAAACAAACACAAACCTCCACTTTTTTGTGCTATTTGGGAGATTGTCATTTATGTTGATAACAGAAGGAGGACAGAGAAATGAGATAGAGCTGTCCTTGTTCTGAATATGCTGAGTTTCTGTGTGAATTGGATTTTCACACGTTCTTTCCCTGTCTAAAAGTCTGGCTTTTGGAAACAAGGTGGGCAGGTTGATGTTGTTGCTTTTGGAGCAATTTTGGCCCGTTGGTGGAGGTTCTCTTCCTTCCCTCACGGGATGAAACGAGCCTTTGCAACTCTTTGGGTAGAAGAATTGTGGCTGCACTGTGCTGACAAATCTGGCTTAAGCTTAACGTTGGACCTTCCATCAAACCCAGTAACTCGTGAATGCTCCCAGTCCCCTGCAGTGGGAGTCCTTGTGCTCTCACAGCCCCTTGCTAACGAGCGGCTGCCAAATTAACTCAACTTCCACTGGCTTTGTTGAGAAGCACAAAAGTTTTGGGGAATTAAAACCCATCTCTCCAGCGTTGAGCTTGGAGCCTCTTCTCCTCCTCTGTCTGACTTCCCAGGGAGGAGAGATTTCTTTTGGCTCTCTCTGGTTTCCCCATCATTGGTGGACTCTGTGGACACCAGATCAGCATTACCTTTGCTTTTTGATATTTGGGTAGGACTTCTGGAACAATTCTCATTTAAAAGCAAGAATAGGGTTGCTGAGACTCAAACCCAGCCTTTTTAAGGCCTCTCTGGTGCTTTAGGGTAGATTTTGCCACCGTTTCCCAATAGAGGGTAAAAATGGATTGTGCCAAAGTCTTTTTTTTCTCTGTTATTCCGTCCTGTGTGTTGACTTTGCCTCCAGCCCCTGCTGTTTGTGAATCAAAGGGTATGTTTCCTCATGAGCCATAATGCTTGCTTAGTGAATTGATTTTTGCCAGCATGTCTTTCCATTTAGCACTAAGACCTCTTTCTGAGGTGTATTAGGGATGGATCGGTGAGCATTTTTATTTTGAAGTCTACCCATTTGAAATTCATCCGTGCAACTTCATGCTATTACAGTTGAGTTTTGAACCCAATGGGTGGCTGGAAATCTGTGTGTTTCAGGGCTTAATGTTTCTCTCCTATATAATTTCCACACCCCCCTCCTTCCTTTCTCTTCCTAGTGTCGCGATGTAAGGACAAGAGAGGTTGGAATTCAAGAAATTCACCATAAAGTGAGACCATATCAGGTAAGATTTGTCTTTCTTTTTTTTTTTTTTTTCCTCCCTAGGAGCTTGTTTCAGACACAATTTGTTATATGTGTTTGGTGTGGAGGCGTTGGGACCCATTTGTTGCCTGTCCAATCCCGCGGTTTCCCTTTGTAGCTGGATCCAATTTTCCATTTATTTTCGCAGCAGCTTTGGATGTCTTTTGTTTGAGCACAGTCACATGTGGAAATTTATGGACCACCATGTTCAATAAACTGCCTGCAGCCAGCAGTTATTTTGGTATTTGCGCTGCTACAACAAACCGAGCAGCTTCTTCTTCACTGCTTCTTCCCCAGCCCCTTTCTCACTCCTGGTTACAAACTGGGATTTAGAAAATACCAAAACCAGAGCGTGTGAATGCTGAAAAGGAAGGATTGTTTAGCAAAGTGAATTTACAGCCTTTTTTGTCAGTGTGCATGTTTGTGTAGGCAAAGAGTATATGTATAAATACACTTCTGCACATCTATCTATCTATATATATATGTATATATTTATAGGTGAGTAGATCCGTTTAGCATATGACATGTTGTGGTTTCCCTTCCTAAAATAGTCCACAAAAAGATTGCTATGCTTATTTTATAGAAAACAACGTGTACAGCTCAACTTCAAGCATCCAATTTAGGACACTAATCCTCCAGTTCACTGTAATTAGAAGGAGGGGTCAATCCTTCCAGAGAGCTGTCAGGAGATCCATGGCCACGTATGGCACCCAAGGAGATGAGCTTTCTAAGATCATACAGGATCGGATCCATCTTAGCCTACATGTATACTGTGACTAATAAATCACACCCCAGAAATATTCTCCTCCTCTATTGAGATGAAGGAGGGACTTGAAATGATTGTGGAATTTGTCCATCATTGATCTCCTTTACTTTCACACAAGAATTCTTTGTTCCAGGCAGAAGATACGGCCACCCCCAGGTAAAAAGCTGAATTGGAATGACATATGCTCCTCTCTCTTCTCTGCAATGGGCACAGACCCATTCTCTGAATCACAGAATCATAGAATACTAGGTTGGAAGGGACCTCAAGGATCATCTGGTCCAACCCTTCTTGGCAAATGTGAGCCACTAAACTGGGGTTAGGCTTTCTATAGAGGTTCCTAAGGTCCTCTCTTCCTTTGGAAGCTCCACTGATTATTAAGGCTTCAAAGAGGCTCGGAGTTTGGTGCCAGAAGTTAAGTAGAATGAATGATAGGACAAGAGGAAACGGCCTCAAGTTGCGCCAGAGGAGGTTTAGATTTTATCTTAGGAAAAACATTTACACTGAAAGGGTTATTGCCCATTGGACTGGGCTGCCCAGGGAAGGGTTTGAGGCACCATCCCTGGAGGGATTTAGAAGACGGGTTGACATAGTGCTTAGAGACATGGTTTAGTGATGGGTTTTATCAGAGTGAGGTTGATGGTTGGACTAGATGTTCTTAAAGGTCTCTTCCAACCTGGACAATTCTGATTCTATGAATATTCTCCAAGTTTAGCATCTAAAAGATGCTCTCACTTTGCAAATGAGAAAATACTAGGAGTCACATTCTGGTTTTCTCCTGCCATTGTGGGAGTGTATTTCCCATCTGGCATAACTGGGCATAACCTATATAAATGTACAACGATCCCAAAGAAATTACCTTGTTCTTACCAGATTTCTGCCAGAACTGGGGCTGTACAGACCCCTTTGTACATAGGCCGTGTCGCCTTTGTGCTACGTGTTTCCTAATCTGCGGTCATCTCAGGAAATAGCTTCCAAAGATGCCTATTGTCAGCAGCGCTAATCTAATTTAAATTGTAAATTTTCTCGAGTAGTTAGCAAATAGCTTATCACAGGGTTTTCAAAGCAACATTATGTTGAAAATTCCCTTTGTTAAACTCATCTCTCTGAGTGGCAGGAGGATGTCATTATGTAGTCTTCGCAAAATTTATCATGACAGCAGAGCAAGAGAAATATTCCGGGGATGGTATAATTTTTCACGCGCTTTAGACTAATGACAAGGTGGGATGTTTTCCTTGGCTTCGTAAGTAAACAACGCGTCCTCTTGATAAGAGAGGCTATCATGTCGGATCAGAAATGAATTAATCGCTTGCTGTAATTAGTTCTTTCTGTTAAGGATCAGTGGGCTCTATGTATTTTTATAATGGCGGTGGCGTGTCTGCTTTCAAAAGTTGGGGTTTTTTTTCTTTTTTAACAAAATCAATTGGAAGTCGATTACTTGCTGGTTATTTCCAGAGCTGTCTCTAAGCTGTCTTTTCAATTAGTGGTGTTTCTCCATCACAGCAGAAGGTATTTGCTTGGGATGGTTGAGGCCATGGTGTGCTACAGAGTGGCCTTAAAAAATTTCCAGCAAATTGTGGCTGTGAAGAGCCACTGGATTGATGGGTTTGGAAAGGTGAGGGGCAATGACAGCTCTGTTACGGGTACGAACCCACATTCATGTGAAAGCAAAAAGTGTAAGACATAGGAGCTGCTGTTCCTGCAAAGCTGGGGGTTGGTATCAAAATAATGATCACAATATAGAGCCTCGGTGGGAATAAGGCAGATTTTTAAGATGGGAGTAGGTGTTTTAGGTTAAGAGTGTAATCTGCAACTGGGTGTTCCCTTTGTCAAAGTAAGTTTAAAGCAGGCTGTGCTGGACGTGTGATAGGATTCCACATGGAAATGTTGACCCACACTGGTGAGGGAGGTTCCTACCCAGTGTATGGGATGGTTTATGGACCAGGGACTGACACTGGGGACCATGGCGTCACACCTCGCTCTGCACCAGCCACCCAGAGGGCATTCAGGGTGGCTTTTGTCACATTTCTACCAGTGTCCCAGAAGGAAAAGGCTTTGACCATCTCAAAGAATCATAGAATTGTCCAGGTTGGAAGGGACCTTTGAGATCACCGAGTCCAACCATCAACCCAACACTGACAAACCCACCACTGACCCATGTCCCTCAGCACCACGTCTGCCTGGCTTTTAAGTCCATCCAGGGTTGGTGACTCCACCACTGCCCTGGGCAGCCTCTGCCAAGGCTTCACTACCCTTTCCATGAAGAAATTGTTCCCAATATCCATCCTAAACCTCCCCTGGTGCAACTTTCCTCTTGTCCTATTGCCTATTCCTTGGGAGAAGAGACAGACCCCCCCTGGCTACACCCTCCTTTCAGGGGGTTGGAGAGGGCAAGAAGGTCTCCCCTCAGCCTCCTTTTCTCCAGGCTGAACACCCCCAGCTCCCTCAGCTGCTCCTCACAAGACTTGTGCTCCAGACCCCTCACCAGCTCCGTTGCCCTTCTCTGGACACACTCCAGCATCTTGATGTCCCTCCTGTCATGAGGTGCCCAACACTGGATGCAGCCCTCGAGGTGTGGCCTCACCAGTGCCCAGTCCAGAGGGAACCACCACTGTCCCAGTTCTACTGGCCACACCATTGCTGATACAGGCCAGGATGCTGGTGGCCTTCTTGGTCACCTGGGCACACTGCTGGCTCCTCTTCAGCTGTTGTGGACTGACACCCCATGGTCCTTTTTCCCTGGGCAGCTCCAGCCACTCTTCCCCCACCCTGGAGGGTCCATGGGGTTGGTGTGACCCAAGTGCAGGACCTGGCACTTGGCCTCATCGAATCTCAGGCCTCAGCCCATCCATCCAGCCTCTCCATATCCCTCATGAGTCCCTGAAAACCCTTTGAGAGGATACATGTATCCTAGGGCCCTCTGTGCCCTGAGAAGTGGGGAAAACAAAAAACTTAATCCAGTAGGGAATTTCCTGAGCAGATCATGTTCTCTGGTATGTGCTTATGATGCTGCAAAAATGAACACAATATAAAGCCTCCTGGTGAAGGTTCCGGTGGTCATGCTTCATCTCTCTCTACAAGTGGCTTTTGAACTGGCCGTGGGCGTAACAGGGCATGTGGTCCCTTCTGGAGGACAAGCAATGGAGCCATGTTTTCTACTTGTTTTCTTTTGTCCTCAGGAGATACCGGGAGTTCTCCAATTTTGCCATTTTGAACTCTTAGTGTAGCAATGTTTATTAATATTTTCTGCTTTCTTTATACCTTAGCAGTAAGCTTTAACCTTTTCCACATGGGAAACTTAACTGCAGGATCTGGGTATTTTCAAAATCTCATGCTCTCTTATTTTCCCACGCGTTCCCTTTTTGCTCGTGGTGTTACGTACCCGATGGAAGATGTGGAGCAGCCTCTGTCAGCTGTCCTGACACACAAGCTGGAGAGGAGTCTGTGCTCCTGGAGAACTTGGCACATTGGCAGACGTCTGCTTTTGGGTGCTGGACGTCAGCCTTGAAACGAGCCTTGTTCTGTAGACAGCAAGGGATTTAATTGTGAGCCTTCGTTGTGGAGTGGAGCAGGCAGGCGACAGAATCCCTCGTGGCTTTTCTGTAAACAAATCTTTAATTCATGGATTTTGGGGTATTAGAAAATTTGCAGAAAAAATACCGAGGTCTTTTGCTGTGATCTTTGTCGTAGTGCTGAGAAGAGCATGGCGAGGTGGGATGGGGATCAGTCCTCTACTGTTCTGCCAGGCTGTAACTGTTGTGTAGAGTGTTTCTCCACATGGGTGGAGGCACCCACTGGTGCTTTCCATTCACGTTTGAATTCCTAAAGTTAAAGGAGAACGTTCAAATGATGGTAGGTATATCTAGGGGATGGTTTTAGTGTTGACCCCCGCTTTGAAAGCATCAGAAAGCACAGAAACCTGGTTTCTTTTGGATTAATTTAGAAACCACCTTCCAGGAGCGCACCTAAGGTACAGCAGCTGGTGATGGGTGCCTGGTTCATGGGGTGAGACCAGGACTAGTCTCCTCAGAAACCCTCCCAACTTATACCATGTTGTCATCGGGCTCTCGATATTGCGAATTATTGCTGCCGCTCCTCTCTTGAGCCAGACAATTTGGGAAATCATTTTTGTCTGCTTAGCAGCCAATTGTTACAAGTGGGCAAGCGAGTCCCTGCGGCCAGGATGGGCAGCTATTTCAGCCATAAAACAGCAATTCAAAATGCAGAGTGACTCACTGTGTCACCAAAGAGGTGACATTATCATCATCGGCTACGGGTTACATCATATTAACCCAGTGCTAACTCTGCTGCAGATAAACACAGCTACCCTTAGGTGAGGTTTGATGGTTTGATCAGGTCTCATGTTGCCAGAAGGGATCTCCTCTTGGCTTCTGGGGCTGCTCCTTGATGATGGTAGGTCAGGACTGTCTGAGAAAGAAGCTTTCTTTCTGCCCTCTTATCTACCAGGTTCTCTTCATAGCTTCTCGGTGCCCTGCAGAAGTAATTTCTTCTTCCCAAACACAGTCTTTGTTGTGCTCTCCACAGCCACCCAACTCTCACTTCACTGTTCCCTTCCACTTGTTGTGATCTTCAGAGTTGCCTTTGCCTACATTGTCATCAAAAATTGGGTTTGAGGCAAGTGTTGTTACTGGTCAGTTCTCAGGGTGCTTGTCTGGATGGTTTTGGTGGCTTCAGTGCTATTTGGATGGATAAAAAAACCCTTCCTGCCGATTCTGT
Organism: Gallinago undulata; assembly: GCA_026546715.1. NCBI lineage: Eukaryota > Metazoa > Chordata > Aves > Charadriiformes > Scolopacidae > Gallinago > Gallinago undulata. Next base: position 114,119,424 of record JAOTQQ010000023.1, read on the forward strand.
AAAGCATATGTGTAATTTCTGGTATGTTCCAAAAAATATTAAGGACTCGGTACTCGCCCGACACCAACTCTTCTGCACCCACTCCTCTTGCACTTCACAGTTTGCTCCTGTTGGCAGATCCTGTGTGGTGCTGGAAAGAACTAATTGGTAATTAGAAGTTGACTGCTGCTTAGAAGACCCATGCTCTGTAGAAATCTCAAGCCATTTCTTTAGCAGAGCAGTAGAGACATGGACCAAAATGCGGGTTCAGTGAAGGCAGATGCAAAACTACTCATTCTACATCGGTGACTTTGTAACAGGAGCTGAATTTCAATTAAAGCAAGTCCCTTGATTAGTGGCAAGAGTTGCCCCCCTCCCACCCCTTTTCCTTGATCTTGCAGTGATTATGAAACTGGAGTAACTCAAGAAACATAGGGTTTGGGTTTCTGACTTATGAACAGGCAACCACGTGGGTTACCAGGCTACTGGAGAGCTGGCAAGTAGGGGTAGGAGACTCGTTCTGTCCCGTTGGCAAATATATTTCTATTAAAGTAGTCGCATGGTTTATCTTTAATATGACTGCGGTAACAGCAGTTCTCACCCAGTGCTGCTGAAATTCATCTGGAATTAAATTGGCCTTTAAGAAAGCTCTTCGTGTTTTTTCTGAATCATAATAGTTTATGGATCCATGAAATTGGTTTTGGTCTGTTCAACATGTTGCTCAAATATTTTTTAAAGAAGTTCTCCCTTTCTCTTTTCCTCTTCGTATCCGTCATCGTTTCTTCTCTTCAACCAGATTGAATTAGTTCGGAGAGATTACGTGGCCAACGGTGGCTGGGAGACCTTCCTCTCCTATGAAGACCCAGAGCAGGACATTCTGGTTGGCCTTCTACGGCTGCGGAAATGTTCGGAGGAGTCGTTCCGACCCGAGCTGAAAGGAGGCGTTTCCATTGTCCGGGAACTCCACGTTTACGGGAGCGTGGTCCCCGTCAGCAGTCGGGATCCTTCAAAATTCCAGCACCAGGTACCCCGAGCCATCTTTATTCTTCATCTGAGCCTCTTCCTTGTACCCCTGCAAGGTTGGAGTATAACTGGAGAATATTTAATATCTGAGGTTCATTAAGTTGCTTGGATTATAGTCCGCTGCAATGGAAACAGAATGGAATTTGAGCCCCTTCTTGCACTTCAGCTGCCAAAATCATGCTCCTTCTGAGTTTCTGCTAGTGTGATGGTATTTAGGCAATTGCAGGTGCTCTGGGATTAAAAAAAAACAGGTCTGAGTGCTGGCAGCCTTGCTCCGTGCCCGTACAATATGAGCTCATGGATGCTGGGGCTGATTTGGCTTTGGAGTACTAAGCACCTTTGGTTCTGAAGTATCTTTCCTTTCATCTCCAGTGGGGTGCATCACAATTCACTGAGTAAAAGCAAAACAAAAGGAGACACGTCCGCTGTGTCTTCTGATTTCCTTCTCAAATTGATCTTGTTGGGTAGATGAGCGTCACTCCTGAAATCTGAAATAATTATGTATGGGAAGGGGAGATTTTTATTTGGTACTACCTCATTCTCTTTCAAAGGAACATTTGTGGAATACATTCTTCCTACCAAACCAGCAGAAACCCAACTTTGGTCATGAGATACGTGTCAGTTGAAGCGACGGGGTGACTCCTGACTCAGGTCTCTTAGTTGTGTCTGACAGTTTTTGAGTTCAGACACACATTTTGAGGCCATTTCATATATATATCTTAAAGCATGTGAGAATGGAGCAGAAAGCTGTGTTTCTAATTCCTTGCAGTGACTCGTGTGAAAATTGCCCCTTATCCTGCTGCTGCCTGTAACGTGCTGTGGCTTGCGCTGAGCAAAAAATGTGAATTAAATTTTGCCCCTGTAGGTTTTGAACCTTTCGACTGAGCTTTTAAAAAAGCAATCAGTTTGTCCTCTTTGGCGGAAGTGCTCAGGGCTGATGTTTTAAATTAACTCCCTTCTATTTATTAATCTTTCCCTGAGTGTATACATTAAGATGCGGTTTTGCTAGACGCTGATGGCGTGTGACCATAAGCAGTGGCTGGGGGAGGGGAAAAAAAAAAAAAAAAAAGGAAAAAGGAAAAAAAAGAAGTGGATGTTTCCGCTATAAAATAGTTAACACCTCAAAATTCAGGAAGGGAAAAGTATTTGGAGGAAAAAAAAAAAAAAAAAAAGAGAGACAGAGAAAATCAATTGAAAGTAGCCGACTACAAACATTAAAATAGGCTGCAAATTGAAATTTCATGGTATATGACGCACTCGTGTTCATTCGGAGTAGTCAGTGTTCAAGAGGTTAATCAGAAAGTGTTCTTCACAGTTGTGGGGGCAATTTCTGATTAGAAGGATGTTTTAGAATGAAGATTTCTGTGTGTTATTTAAAAAAGCCTGTGAGTGTTAAATGTTTTTTAGAATTAAATCACATCTACTCCAGCCTCGCCAGAGCCTGAGTCCGTACATCTTGTCAGGGAACCAGAAGAACAAAGAGCTGAGTAGAATTCTTGCATCCTAATGTTAGGAGTGAATTAACCCAATCGATTATTCCCAGATATATAGGAGAGCGAAGCTTTAAATAGAGTGGAAAGGCTCTTCCTTTGTTTTGAAGAATTACTGGGATTCTGATGGCACTCCTGCTGGGTGAGATTTCCACCTGGAAATAGAGACATGGATCTGGTCCAGAATATGATCGTGTTCTTCTTCTGCGCGACGTTGGGATAAGGGGATGGCTCTTCAGGGTTGGTTATTTCAGCAGGTGTCATGGTTTGAGAAAACCCATCACAGTTTGTTGTCGTTTAGACAATTATTGTGTCACCTGATGACTCCTCCCCACCTGGAAAGGGGAACTGGGGAAAGCAAGGAAAGACGAGGGTTGAAATATAGATAGATTTATTAGGATGAGAGTAAATAATTAACAATAATACTAAACAACCTATATTAATCCCGATATTAGTAGAAGATATACGAGAATTATCCTCAACCCATTCCATCAGTAGGAAGCTGGGCATTCCCAGCAGGGGACAGCAAATGTCAGACCCTGCTTCGGGAGGAAGGGAAGGACTCAGGGGTCCAGCACTGGGGTGAGTTCTCTGGACTGATGCCATCAAGGGAGAGAGAAATATGCAGCAAACTTTCTAATTTATCTTGAATGTGATCATTTCATGGTATGAAGTGATCCTGTTGGCCACCCTGGGTCAAATGCCCAGGCCTTGCTCCTCCTCGTCCTTACACTGGACAAGGCTTGAAAACGCTTAGACCTTGAATCTCAAATCCCATAGCTGGCTGTAAAGTCAATATTTTCATTAATTCAGACACTGGAGTCTTCTAAAAGTGCAGTTTTCCCCAGCATTAGAAGAGAAATCAGTCCTGTGTCGCTCAACCCGGGACGGCAGGGTAGGATTGTTCGGGAATTGCGGGATTCGTACCAGCTCGACTTAACATCAATGGATTTAACTTCCTTGGATTTAACTTCCTTCTGTTCCTGCCGTGGAGAAGCAGTCAGGGACTGGAACTGCCAGGGAGTAATTTCATCATCACAAAAAAGCCCTGAGAGCACTCCACAGTAAAGCTTCGTGTTGGTACACCTCAAGCCCTCTCCTGCAATAAGGTTTTGCTCATTCCTGTGCCAAAAATACGAGTCTTTTGAAACTGTCCTAATGCTTGCATTCTGACCTTGCTTGTGCTTTCTGGTTTTTACACAACTTACCTTTTCTCCCTGTTATTTCTCCCATTATAGGGATTTGGTATGTTACTAATGGAGGAGGCGGAAAGAATAGCCAAGGAGGAGCACGGGTCGTGGAAAATTGCTGTAATTTCAGGTACCTTTGCTTTATCCCTTTTTTTTTTTTTTTTTTTCCCCAATATCTATCTTAATCTGAAAACAAACCCACTGCAGCCAACGCCGCTGCTGCGAACTTTCATCGTATTAGACAGAAAATGAGCAGCAAGCAGATGCTGCTTCTTAATAGAGTCAAATTCCATCGCGGGCTTTGTCCGGGTGACACCATCACGGTAAGCAACAACGCGCCGCGGGGAACCGTCCCGCGCTGCCTTGACGAAGGAGCCAGACCACGGGGTGTCCTCCTCCTCCAAACGCCGCTATTTCCAGCCTCGCAGGTTGTTGTTGTCCGAGGGGCTGCTTCTTCCCGGAGCTTGTGAGGATGGAAAATTGCCGGCCTCGCATTTGAGAGTCTTTCTGCAAGTACCGTCATCGGGGCGGACAGATGGGCTTTTAAGACGCATTAAAGCGTGATCAGGAAGAAAGGAGCGATGCAAGAGAGAGAGCTGCTGCCCTTTTCTCTTCTTTCATTTTTTTTTCCAAGGCTTTGTGCCTGAGAGTGGCATCAGCTCATGGCTGTGAAATCGAGGTCGGGACTACCTTAATTTCTCTTCTTTTAGCGGTTATGGGACCCGCTGAAAAGATTCCACAACTGGGGAAGCTTGGGGAGTTGTATGGGAGGAGGAAGCTCTTGCTGGCGTAAGGCTTAACGGGGGACTTAAACGGAGTAGCTGGGATAGAGACTGTTTAAAAATATTCATAACCTTGTGCCACCCCACCAAAAGAGCCCAAAATGCAGAAAACCCCAACTTTGATCCCAGCTGCTGAGCGCTGAGGAGCCTCTCGGTGCTTCTCGGCGTAACGGCCCTGGGTGTCAAACAGCCAAAGCGCGTCGTCTCGGCGAGTACTTGTGACAAGGCAGTAGCCAGATGCTTAAAGATAATTCTTTATTCTCCAAATTCCCTCTTCTTTGTTTCCTTAAGACTTATCCCAGCCCTGTTTCCCTCTCGCTGCTGCGTGGGTGTCAGTTTGAACCGGGAACTTCATAAATGGCTCAAAAAGTCCATTCCACCCCAGAAAGGAGAGGGGCCAAAGGGGGAAACGCTTTCTTTTCGGTTTTGCTGGTACCACCTTGGCTTGGGATGGGTGGAGGGAGAACGTCGCAATTCCTCTGTGCTGGAGAGCCCTTCTGTTGATGAGAACAGAAAACACACAGCAATTACTAAAAAACAATTTGCCAAAGCATTCATGTTGCTAATTTTAGCTGTATTTTAGCAAACCGATGCGAAGAATACATTCTTTGCATCCGAGATTCAGCACAAGGGGTCTTGTTTTGCTGCATGCACAGTTTGTGGCATCTTACTAAGACCTTGTCTGTGATTTTTTTTATTATTTTTTTTTCCTCCCCCCTGGAGTGCAAAGTACAATATGGTACAATTTGTCTTTGAGTACAGAATCCTCCAGCATCTGCAAAGACCACAAGTTTTCCAGCTGTTTCCTTGGAGATGTTACCACTTGAATTGCAGTTCTCCTCTAGGCTTTATCTGAAATAAAAATGCGGCCAGAAGTTCTTTCTCCATTGGAGGATGAACTTGGTTTTGCTAATGTTGGTTTCCAAATGGTTTTTTTTTTTTTTTTTTTTTTTTCAATCCGGGAACCCACTGCAAGGTTGGGTCTCCAGCATGTTGCAAAATTTTGACTGCTTTCTAGAAAGAAGCATGTAAAGGAGGTCTGCTTTGAGGATGTCTCTCGCAGGGCTCTATCTCATTAGCGCGGCATGTTTTTATGAACGCTTTGGTGCAGTGTTTTGTTTAACAGTGTCCTTTCTTCAACAGTATTTTCCAGTCTCGGGCTTAATGGCTACATCAGTATTAGTCGAATAAATAGTGTCAGAACATCCAAACTGGCTCCTCAGGGAATGGTCCCCGGTCCACACTGATGCCTGCACTCTGCAAAGTACCGGGGTGGGTGGTTGAATTCCCGTCCTCTAACGATTTTGAGGAAAGTTATGTCTAAGTAGCAAACTCTCTCTTTGATTTCTTCCGAAAGAAATACATGTATTTGTGCATGTGTACACCTATAAATAGTTAAGGTGGGTGTCAAGATGATGGGGCCAGTCTTTTCTCAGTGGTGCCCGGGGACAGGACAAGAGGAAATGGACACAAATTTGAACACAAGAAGTTCCATCTCAACACGAGGAGGAACTACTTGACTTTGAGGGTGGCAGAGCCCTGGCAGAGGCTGCCCAGAGAGGTGGTGGAGTCTCCTTCTCTGGAGACATTCAAACCCGTCTGGACATGTTCCTGTGGGACCTGCTCTGGGTGGACCTGCTCTGGCAGGGAGTTGGAGGAAATGATCTCAGAAGGTCCCTTTCAACCCCATATCCTTCTGTGATTCTGTGATTTTAAGAAAGGACATCATGAAGGGTTTTCATTTTTGGCTTAAGATGAGGGCTCATCTCTAAGATCGGTTCCAGTTCAGCTCTGGTTAGAAATTAGCAGCAGTCATCATGGTTGGGGGGTTGGACTCTGATGATCATTAAAGGTCTCTTCCAGCCCAACCCATTCAGTGATTCTGTGATCCTCTGTGGCTGTTTCCTACCCTGCCTTTGAGTTGGTGGGGGGGTCCTCCTACAGATTGTTGTAGGACAGCCCATTTCCTTGGGACCCCAAACTGGGTGCCCCCCATTATCCTGCTGAATGGCACTTTGCAATATTAAGCACTGAAGATATTTCTCTGCCCAGAAGACATGGGAGGCCAGACGTCCATCTCTACCTCATGGAGGTGGTGGGAGGCCCACTCACCCTTTGGGGGCTGAATTTGGGGAGCTGGATAACTTAGGAGGGGGGGGGGGGGGGGCCGGAGCTTCGGGGGGATTATT
>JAOTQQ010000023.1:114158259-114172143 GCA_026546715.1 Gallinago undulata
TGTATTTGTGCCTGGGATTGCCACGTCCCAGGTGCAGGACCCTGCACTTGGCTTGGTTGAACTTCATGCCATTTGCAGGAGCCCACCTCTCCAGCCTGTCCAAGTCCCTCTGGAGGCCATCTCTTTCCTCCAGCATGTCAACCACACCACTGAACTTGGTGTCATAAAGTCGGTAACATCCTTCTTACCTCTCCAGCCGCGAGGAAATCAAATTCCTCCTCTGACACCCCTGGCCAGGGGAACGTTTCTACCTGCTGAGTCAGGAGCAGGGACGCCGTGGCTTTGGCTGGAATCTCCTTCTTCCCATGCCTGGAGAACAGGTCGGGAAACCTCCTTCCCTTATCTCGTCCCGCATCCCTGCTGAGGTGAGACACAGCTCCTCTGTCCCCCCTGGGAACCACCTCCATCTCCGGCCACCCCGGCTGCACGCTGGGCACCTGCAGATAACTGCTCCCTGATGGGCATCCGGAGCACCTTCGTTAGTCTTTGTGATTAACAGACCCGTGAATTTATTTAGTTCACCCCAAAAAAAAAACTGCCCGGCAGCTGTGAAGCCACCAGTGATGATGTATTTAACAGACAGAGGGGGGAAAAAAAAAGACCTGCTGCCTCTGCCGTCTGGGAGCGATGATTAACGGAGGGTTCTGCTAACGAACGATTCGGAGGCAGCGCTTAATTTTAGAGAAAAATAGAATATTATCGACGGACCTGATCCTGAGTGGGGACGGGAGCCAGTGTTTAATTCTTCCCCGGCTCAATTCAGCCCCTGGCTCCCTTCCGTCTCGGTGAGTGATGTTATTTGTCCCATTGGAAAAAAACCAAAACCCACAAAACCCAACCACTGGTCTGAAGCATCCTTAATCCAGGGTAATCGATTTACCTGCCTGCCTCGACGGACAACCCCAGCAATTAGCGGCCGTTCTGACAAACAGCTCCAAAGCTCCTTGCAGGGGAAGAGGATAGAGAACTTACACAGGGTGGTGGGGGTTTTTTTCCCCCCCCCACCAAAGCAGAAGAAAGCTTCGCCTTCGCCACCCGTTCTCTCCCAATACAAAGCTGAATCACAGATCCATGTTCCTCTCCGCTGCCTTCTCCTTTCTCCAGGAGAGATGATGAGCAGAGATGAAAAATGGAGAGGTCCGTCCTTAGTCACCGCTGCCTGTGTTTTGAACTTGGGGGTGTGGGAAAAAAAGCATCAAAGCCCCCCCCGAGCGGGGCGCTGAGCCCTTGAGAGCACCGGTCTCATCCTCCAGGTGAAGCCACATCAGGAACTGCGGCTGGCAAAGGGCTTCCTCCAGCCACCACAGCAGCAGGAGGCACCAAGAGCCAGATGCTTTGCGGTGTTGGGAGCAACGGGCAGCAGTATTTAGGGTCCGGCACTTTAGAATCACAGAATTGTCCAGGTTGGAAGGAAGCTTTGAGATCATGGAGTCCAACCATCAACCCAACACTGACAAACCCACCACTGACCCATGTCCCTCAGCACCACGTCTGCCCGGCTTTGAAATCCCTCCAGGGATGGCGACTCCACCACTGCCCTGGGCAGCTTCTGCCAAGGCTTCACAACACTTTCCATGAAAGAATTGTTCCCAATATTCATCCTAAACCTCCCCTGGGGCAACTTGAGGCCATTCCCTCTTGTTCTGTTCCTTGGGAGAAGAGACCGACCCTCCCAGCTACACCCTCCTTTCAGGGAGTTGCAGAGAGCGAGAAGGTCTCCCCTCAGCCTCCTTTTCTCCAGGCTCAACACCCCCAACTCCACCCGCTGCTCCTCAGAAGTTCTCCAGACCCTTCTCCTTGGTCTCCAGACCCCTCACCAGCTCCGTTGCCCTTCTCTGTTCCTTTTTATCCTGTTCCTTTCCCAGCTACAGACGTTACGTTTACCCTTTGAGGTCGCTTTTGAACATTGAGCTTGCTTTCAGAGGGCGACACGCAGCAGCTCCAGGATTCTCCTCACCACCCCTTTCCCCGAGAAGCCGTCACTTTAATTAGAGGCTGTCACTGCCTGCTCATTTACCTACTCGCTAGGTATTTAGAGTAAGACTCACTAAATTGTGGTACCTATTAAAAAAAGAATATTAAAAAGAAAAAAAAAGCGTCACGTGATTGTAAAGAGACGTTCAATATTACCACACTTTTTCAACACCTTAGTAAAAAAAAAACCACATTATTTTATTACATTTCATTAATTTATAAAATACAGTTTCAAGCAATTAAAGCTAAAAATGCCTAGCAGCTGTGAGGACACTCACTACCATGGCAAAAATGAGGAAGAAAATGAGTAAACAGCCACTCTTGTGCTCCACGGGTCCCTCAGGTGTTGCCAGGGTGTGCAGACCTGTCTGTATTCCAAAGGAAGCTGGTCTCAATGGAAAACAGCCCTGGAAGCCCACCAGCATGAGCTGGGGAGAGGTGGCAGGAAGGGGACAATAGAGTGGCAGTGGCTGCAGGACTGGAAAGAGGAGGATGAAGAAACCTCAGCAGAGCAGAAGAAGGTTTATAACCGACAGCTGCGGAAAGGAAAACCCAGCACACATTCCTACGGCACGATCCCCCCAGAACTCCAGGAAGAATTAAAAAAAAAAAATATAAAAATCAAAAGAAAAATCACGGCAACAACTAGGATTGGGCCTGTGCTGCAGGGGCACACGGCCAACGCCAGAGCCCAGGACAGAAGTGTCCTCCAGAAGGAGGTGACAGTGGCTCGGAACAACCACAGGCCCAGACCTCACCACTCCAGCTGGTTCCCAGTCACCACGAGGTGCCGAGAGCTGAATGAGCTTCAAAGCAACCACGTCTATCATCGCCTCACACGCTGCTCTGAATTCAAAAATCAACTTTAATTTAACAATTTGCATTCACTTACTCTTTTTTTTTTTTTCCAATGTTCCCACAACAGCTCTTTTCAGGGATGGCTCCTATCGGGTAACCTGTTTGTTATCCGTTATGGGACAGAGGTTAATTAACACTCATTTGAGAGGGACAAACGTATTTTAGAGGTGAGAAAACATCATCCTTCCCCACGGAATGCCAGCAGAGCCTCAGGATAAAGTCATGGCAGGAAGAAAGATCCTCTCCATGAATTTGGCTTGTGGCACTCTGCTTAGAATACAGTCTTAGCAGAGGACAGGGGGAAGAAACATATAATCTGTTTCTAAGAGAAATATACGTGTTTCTGTCCCCCGTGTGGCACAGAGGTTCTTACCAATTTCTCCTCCTTTTTGGCAGTTTATTCCTTTCCCACAGAAGGAAGCTGTCCCCAAAGGACACTATTTCACCTCTGCGCAACCCATGAGCACAGGAGGAACCTCCTCCAGGAGCTCCCGGGGAAGAGCAAAGATCAGCAGTAGTTTACAGATACATTAAAATATATTTTTCAAACAAACAGGGTGCAAATTAGACTCCCCATTTACCTGCCAAGACTCCAGTTCAGTCCTTTTCATTTCCCTTGCAAGAACAGCTGGCACAAGCAGCTAACACAGCAGGAAGCACGATTCCTTAAACTACTTTAAGTGTTAGTGACGCATACGTTCTAATCAAGAGTTGGCATCTTTAACATTCTTTGTATTTATTTTAAGAAAGCATTTTGGTTAATCTAAGCGAGAATATTCAAAAGCCACTGGGAAGAAAATGCATTTTTGTTTCTGCTCAAACTTTTCAGAATAGACACTGAACACTTTGCCAGCTCATTCAGCAGACAGCGCTCCGTTACGTGGCCAAGCAACGCGAAGAAATTACCCCCCCCCCCAAAAAAAAAAAAAGGCAAGAAAAGGATGCGTGAGGGTTGCTTTAAAAAGAGCAAGTTCAGAAACTCCAGCGGTGCCGAGCGTGGCCAGACAGCCAAGGTCACCTCAGCCACCTTCTCACCTCCCTACAAGAAAGCAAATATCAAAACACTGAAGGTTTGCATAAAAATAGATCATTTTCTGGTAGTTCTCCTCTTAAAATTACTGTACAAATAAATAACATTATTGTCCATTTAAATATAACCATTCAGAAAAACTGGAAGCTGGCAGCAGTCTTCAGATCCTTCCAACGGAAGGCAGGGTTGTTCGCCGCCTCCGGATTGCAGCGGGACACGACACCTGCAAGAGAAAGGGGCCAAAGTTGCAAAATAAAATACTTTTTGTTGAGCGTGGCCCACACCAAAAGTCCCCTGTCCCCCTCTTCTGCCCCGGGGACATCAATAACATACTGAGATAGGGAAGAGCACAGGGCAGGACACAAGCAGGCTTTCCTCAGTGAAAATCCCATTTTTGAGCAACATTCAGCTTAAGGACTCCCCAAATGACAGGTTATATCCATACCCCTGTCTTTAAATTCCTAAAAGAGAACTCATCTAGAGGTTTATCCCACTGTACTGAGGAGATTTACAGTTCGGCTGCCCTATACTGTAGAGTTCATTGTCCTGTGACAACAAAGCATTACGGAAGAAAAAGCATCCCCAGCTTTATTGGAATTTGCCACTGGAGGCAGGAACAAGAGGAAATGGGCACAAACTTGAGTATAAGTTCCACCCAAACACGAGGAGGAACTTCTTTCCTGTGAGAGTGGCAGAGCCCTGGAAGAAGCTGCCCAGAGAGGTGGTGGAGTCTCCTTCTCTGGAGACATTCAAACCCCACCTGGACCTGCTGGACCTCCTGTGGGACCTGCTCTGGCAGAGGGTTGGACTGGATGATCTCCAGAGGTCCCTTCCAACCCCATATGATTTTATGATTCTATGATTGGTGTTTAAGACAAGCCTATTTTAGAAGGGCAAGTTGGTTTTCGTTTCAGTCCACGTTAACACAGTGTTTTCAGCGTGAGACCAGTGCCTCACGCCACGAGCCATCGCTGCATCTGCTCCCATTCCATGCCAAACCCAAGTGTAGTAGGTAATTAATAGCTTCCTGCCCAACGGGGAAAACAAAATAAACAAAGAGAATTGAGACAAGTTGGGGTTTTCAGGGGTATGTCCTGGATGTGCTGGTGTTTTTCTTCTGAACCCGAAAATCTGTTTATCGTTACGGTTTCATGATGAAAAAGGAAAGTCCACAGGAATAAGCCCGACACTCTGCTGCTAGAGCTTTTGGGTTGTTTTTTTTTTCTTCTTCCCTTCTTTATCATTGCAAATTCCTCTAGAGCAGGCAAACCACTTCAGGGCTGGCCTGCCAACTAGTGGTACTGCTGCTCCTACAGCGTGCCAGGCCTCCTGAATCAGGGCAGAGGCCTCAGAACTCCAGTTCCTACCCGACTAATTAAGTCATTTTCCGTGATAAAACTGATTTTTCCAGATAAAAAGAAGGGCTGGTCTTGTCTGCTGAGATTTCAGTAAAGCATTTGATGGAGCACCACACAGGAAGGTATTACACAGAGAGGAGAAGACTGGGATTAAGGAAAAGGAAGATTTAAAGCAGATAACCTGTCCCAAGGGAAAAATGAAAGGGATAATTTGGAAATGAAGAGACTATAGAGTAGAGTTTTATCAAGATTGGCACCGGCAACAGACTTGTTTAATTAACGTTTTCACTAACAGCCTTAGCACAATTAGAAATGTGCCGATGACACAGAGCTGGAGGTATCGGGGTTATAAAAAAAGGATGAGGAAATACTCAGGGTCATTCACCGTTTCTTCTAACTGCCAGGGGATGAAACTCGGTAATAGAAAACATAAGGTCATTCATCTGTGAACAAAAGTAACTGCTGTAACCCAGAATGTTATTGATTTGAAGCAAATCAAGTCAAAAAGGGCTTTAGGATACAAAGTAATTATGAGAGGATTAAGTGATTTAGATATGAAAGGAGAGAGATGTGATCCTAGAGGAATATTTCCAGACTAGATAGCAAATGCCAGCGCTTTACCAGGACCTGAAGAGACTCGTCCGGAGTAAACACAGAAATTATTTGGAGGTGAAGGAGCCAACTTTCACAGAACCAACCAACCTTGGACAGGAAGAAATGCTGCTAAAGTTAAACTGGGCAAACACCCCGGGAGGAGAAGAACATTTTAAGCTGAAGCACAAGTCTGTCACAAGACCCAGAGTATTAAACCGATCAGAAATGCATTTGGGTTGCAAAGGACAACGTCCTTAGCTATAAGGACAGTCAGATGCTCTCAGTCTTGGTGACTCAGACACAAACCCCTTTATTTCTATGATGCATTTATGAAATAAATCCTAAGATACAAAGCCCACGACAGCAGAAGACAGGACCTGAAAAGTCTGGAAATTCCCTTCTGTATTTTTGTTTCTCTGCTGAAAGTCGTGGAATCTGACAGACCATCTTGAATTTTATGGCTGGAAGTTTGAATGTCCACAAGGCAGATATTAAAGAAGCCATCGAGAACTCACAAGGATTAGGATCATATATTTCCCCCCCCCCCAAGTGGGAAATTATGTGCCAAGTGGGCACATAAAGACAGCAGTCTCACTGCAGGACTCGACAAGACCACCAGACTGCCAAGTCCAGCCTTCTCCAATACATTCTTCAAGGCCAAATTCAAGACAGGAAGCTCCTCTATCATCTGGTGCGCCCAGTTCTGATACACTCTGATAATTAACAGTGCTTTAATTAAAAAACCATAAAAATCTGTCTCTAATCTGACAGTTACTATCACATCTAAATACCGTATTTCAGATGCACGCCTACAAATATACAGTAACTTTGCCCACTTCAGCATTTACTTAGTTAGCAAATATACTGTAAAAGCTAAAAATAAGCTGGAGGTGAGGGCAGAAATCTGTCCTCGTTTGTGGCAATAGATGAGGTTTAGGGTAAAGGACGGGCTGGCCCAAATGCAAGCAGCGTAGCCAATTCCCTGAACACCATTAAGGAGGCAAAAGATTCCTAGTTAGACATACTTTAACCAAATTCCTTTCCCCAAACTTTTACCAAAGCCTTTTCTTCTTCTAGTTTGCCTGTATCTTTCTACAGCTGGATTTCCAGCACCACTACAGGTCACGTTTGGTTCAGAGGGCTTTGGCCTGGAGGTCAGTAACAGAAAATCCCCTGTAAGCTCAGGCCAAGCAGGGAGCAGCCTGGCAGAGCCACCAACCTGAACGTCCTTCGCCTCTACGAGACGGAGCGTTGGCGCTTTTTGCCGTAGGAGATCAGCCTGATTCGGACTTCCAGCTGGAAGGCATCCAGCCTCTCCTTGGGGTTGAAAGCCAACATGTCACGCAGGAGCTTGCAGAGGTCATCGGGCATGGACCTCTTCTTCTTCAGGGGGATTTTTAATTTCATGTTGGGATTCTCCAGCAACGCTTCTCCGAGGGGAATAAGCTCCTTGCCTTGGCAGATGTAAGTTCCTGAACAGAGATTAGGAGGAGTCAGGTTATACAGGTAGAGAAGAGTCTACACAAAACGCTGTTGTGTGCAACAGGGAGAGGCCATCTGGAAAACGAAACATCTGAGAGGTTAGCAGAAAGATCACTTATTAAGAGGTGACCGCCAAGTCAAACACTGGGAGAGGCTGTTATCAGAAGAGGCTTTTTACTTTCAAATAACAACCGAGGTGTTGCACAAGGCTGTGTGCGTGCAGAGGGAGAAAGTTTAAGCAGAAGGTGCTGCTTCTAATCATTGTATGGACCATCTGCAGAGAGAAGGGGCTGCTGATGTGAACTTCCTCCCTCGTGCTCCGGGTCACCCTACCGGGAGACGTGGAAGCTCTAGAAGAGGGAGGGAGACACTGCCTGCCTTTGGCGACTCGAAAGAGTTAAAACACAAAACTTATTTGCTCAGTTAGTCAAATAATTTTCAATTAAAATGACAGCGCAGGCCATTTACCGTTAGCCAGCTTCTCCGCGGCGAGATTAAGGAAGGGAAATGTAAATTTGCTCCTGGTAATCTAAATAATTTCACCGGTTGTTGAAAATGATTAACCGGCCTCCGAACCAGGCAGTAAAAACAGCTTTGCTCACTCAAGCTGTTCTGCCCCTGCACCAGGCAAAGAATAAATGTTTCAAAGGCAGTGACCTGTCTGTGTATAGAAAAGGTTGGCCCCGCAAACTCCTTATCTGCAGTCGGCGGGTAGCTGTTTTAATGAAATCTGCTCATGCTTTGGTCTCAGCTGCAGCCAGTCACTTGTTTCTGCAGGCAGGAACTAAAACATTTATCAATAGTTGGCGTTTTGAAAAGAAATAAATAGTAGAATTAGAAGCGAGCCTACTTGGAGATGAAAAAAAAAAGAAAAATTAAAGGGGTAGCACAGCAGTGTCTCAAAGTTCTCCCATAGAAAGTCTTTTTAAGAATTTAAACATTTAAAAGAAAGATAGACAGGTATGCTATGATCTCAGAGCCTGGGTAGATGTCTTCAATTATTATGCTAATGTGCATGACTGGCATTCTCTCCTCTGGAGATGGATTTTCCACTGCAATATACTTTTCTGAAATCATTTAGTACAAAGCATTTCAAGCGTGCGTGTATGTGGGGGATTTGGAGGAAGGAGGAGGCGGGGAGAGAGCCGGCCATCGGAGGAGTCATCCCTGTGAGATCTTCCATCTCAAAACTGCGAGGAAACTTTGCCATCTGGCAGCGAAGCTTATCTAAACATCCTTTCCCAGTTTATTATTTGGCTTCTCTGGAACATCCCTTCAGTGCTCCGAGTGATCCCATCCCTTGGTTATGCCAAGCCAAGGATACAAGCGGGCCGGTAAGCCCAATTCCAGAAAGGTTTTGGTTTTAAGAGCATTAAAAGCATTTCTGAGCAAATGGAAGTACACAGATACTAAATCCTCTATCAGGAGTGTGGCTGAGACACAGATGCCTCAGTAACAGCTATGACTTTTTTTCTCCTACAATTCTTTAGGGACAATAAGGGCCAAATCCATTTTTGAAGAGCATTCCTTAGGGTAAGGGAGGCCTGACAGCGGAGAAGCCAGAAGCGATCTTTCCCTTAACCTTTAAATCCCACAGAGCATTTCTGGCAGAAGGAACAATCTTCCAAACAAAAACAATCTGTAAATATAAGAAGCGTTCCCTCCGCCTTAGTGATATCTCTTCAAGACCTGGAAACCCTGCATGAGAAGCAACCAAATTAGGAGTAACAAATGCTGGAGAAAAAGAGATTTCTTTGCAGCTCTCTTAAAAACCCAAAACACCCAAAAAAAAACCCAACTTTCGTTATCTTTGGGTTGCAAAGTGCTTGCAAATCCCTGGAAAAAGCCACATCCAAAGCACGTCCCAGCATTTGTAACTATGCCTGGGAGAAACACCTCCCTGCAGATCCAAAATGTCCAACAGGACAGCGCCAATGTGATCCTCACCAAGCAATTCCTTCTCAGTATCCCTGTCTCGGAAGGTGATCCTCTCCACCATCGCCCAGAAAATGATGCCGAGGGCAAATATGTCAGCCTTGGCGGTGTAGTGACCTTCCCACACTTCTGGAGCCATGTAGAAGTTGGACCCACAGGCGGAGGAGAAGCGATGCTGGTTGACGTTCCCTTTCCCCTGACACACCTTGCTGAGGCCAAAATCTGCCACCTGCAAGGCGTTAAGAAGAAAACCAAAATGACTTATATTCCCAAACATCACATTTACAAACAGGGGCTCGGTGAATTCCGCTCTGAAATCCACCGCAGCACGGCACCGACAGGTGAAACACACTGGTGAAACAAAGAGCTGATTATTTCCTCTGAGCTGTCCACTCCAATTGTTTGCTCCCCTTCCTAAGATGGACAAAACAGGCATCTGATCGTTACCGTTCTGTGAATTCACTCTGATTACATTTAATTGGGCATAAACATTCCTTGAAATACATCTACGGTAGAAGTGGCTCTTGCTGTTCCACGGTGAGTGCACTGAATCTCTTGCATTGCCATTATTATCCCTAGTGATTAAGATGACATTGATTTAATTGTCCCTTGACAGCTCTACGGGTCTTAGTACAAATACCATTATTGATCTGAATGGTCATGACAGGAATTATCTGAATGCACCAACCTGTTATTTTATGTCCTAACTACTGGAACTCTTGGGATTGGAAGTTCAGGAGGGAGCTGGAACAGACTTTCAGTCTTTACCTCAGTCAAGGCATCAACACGAGGCACGAAGACATTCCCCACCTCCCCTGAAACATCAGTACACATGCTCGAGGCAGCAATATTGGAAGCACCAGCTGTTTTAACAGGGCAGTATGTTCTTAAAAGTTTAAGGGCAGAGAAAATATCGCTTCATTTTCGACTGATAGTGATCTCTGTGATTATCTAGGGGTGCAGTCCCACAGCCCTGAACTGCTCCTCTCAAAAGGATAAGCAATGGATGAAAGACGTTACAGAAAAACAACATCATGTGACCTCTGCTTCCTTCCAAGACTCCTTAAAAAAAAAAAAAAAAGGAGTCCAGAAACCCCACAACTGATATCAGATGTTCTGAGTATGCTTATTATAAGTATCACCAGACCAAAAGCCCATCGTTCCAAAGCACGTGGCGCACAACCAGGTAGGTCAGACACTTGTTACGGCGAAGTTTTATTCCCTTACCTTTACTATGGGGCTCCCACATCTGTGAGAAATCAAAATATTGTCGGATTTCAGGTCCCTGTGCACTATCTGGTTCCTGTGGAGGAAAGCCACGGCGCTGCTGAGCTGCCGCATGAAGCTGTGGTTCAGCTGAGCGTCGGGGCTGCGCGACAGCAGGTATTCGTTCATGTTGCCACCATCGCAGAACTCCATCACGAACCAGAGGGAGCAGGCCGACCTGGGATCCATGCACCTGCGCCCTTTCAGGCAGGTCTCAATTAGCAGCAAGTGGCTGTCTGATTTTCGGTAACGGTGACTAATTGGCTGGAAGACTTGGCCGTTCTGCAGGACGCACTCCTCCAGCTGGATCACGTTTTCGTGTTGCCTCTGGATGCTCTGCAGGGCCCAGAACTCTTGCAGAGCCAGTTCCACGTTTTCAGGCACGTTGCAGTGCATCTTTTTTACCGCTACTTTGCTTCTGGTTTGATTAACGATGGCTTCATAAACGACCCCGTAGCTCCCCCGGCCCACTTCTCGGATGATGCTGTACTTGGCTTCCGTAGCCATCCCCGGCTTCGGCCCAGCAAACGGCAAATCAGAGGGAAATATTTGAATTCATGGCAAGCGGTCGTCGCCCTGCAGTAAAACCCTGGAAGGAAAGGGGATAAAAAGCTTAAAACTCACCCAAACAAAGCAGCTTACCAACCAGCAACTGCAAATGCTTCCAACCGGTATCAATTTTAGCAGTGTATGCATCGGGACATGATGCAGCTGCACGGGGGCTGACAGCTAAAACGGAGTTTTAAGAGAAAGCCGATATCCATGGTAACTTTGAGCCATTATCAAGTACAATCCTGACTGCACAGCGGGATACAACCACCTGGGAAGCCACATCGATTTGTCCAACAGCAGACAAAGTTTAGTGAGAAAGAAAAAGAGTTATTACAGACACGTTTCCTAAGCAGGGCAGGAAAGGAAAGACAAGACCTCCTGGGTAACAGCTGAACTTACTGTTACCAGAATTGACTTTTAAAGAAATAAAGGTAGCCAGGAGTCCCTGTTTGGCACTAAATCTTTCTCTCTCACTTTCCCCCCCTTGTAAATGTACTTATTCATCAATGGCTAATCATGTCCCTGAGCTTCCACCGCTAATTTTCTACCAGGCCATTACCTGATACCTGCTTTCTCCAGCTCACCCTCTTCCAACCCACTCAGGAGCCTTATACTGCCCTTCCCCTCCACCTCGAGCTCCTGTCCCCCCCCAGGCCACCCACCCCAGCTTGTTCTTCACTGTCTAGCACAGCCTCTCCCTGCGATTCTCACGGTCCCTCCCTCAGTCCTATCCCTCTATAACCCTACTCCCATTTTAGCCCCTCATCGCACTTCTCCCTGCTCTTCAGCACTAGCCTGAGCTTAGCTCCTTAATTAACACATTCATTCTCTCCCAACATAATTTTTCATTGCTTTCATGCCTGACATGTTCCTTTCCCAGTCCCCCACTCCCTACCCCACCTGCTGCTGCCCTCAAAGCCCCCACTTACCCCCCCAATTTTCCTCCCTTCCCACTCAGCCCAGCTCCCCCAACCTAACCCCCTTCTTCCCAGCCCATCTTCCTTTTCAGTCTATCTCCAGCTCCCCCCCCAGCAGTGCTCCTTTTCCAAATCTTTCGTCTTTTCACCCAGCCCTCCCAACCCTCTCCCACCCTATTCCCCACTCTCCAGCCCTCAGCTCCCCCCAACTGAGAAACCCGCAGCTCAGGTTTCACCTGAGCCCCCTTCCCCTCCAAGCCCCAGCTCCTTCCCTCACTCAGCCCCTTCCTGCTTCCAGCCGCTGCCCCCTTCCACCATCCCCTCAGGCCCAGCTCTTCCCTGCTTCTTGCCTACAACTCACCCTTTGCCTCCTCAGATCCCTGCCCACCTCAGGTCCCTTCCCCATGCCCCCCGGACCCTTCCCCACATCCACCACCCCCTCAGGCCCAGCTCCTCCCAGCACCCGGCCCACCTCAGGCCCCTCTCCCTGCTTGACCGCTCAGGCCCAGCTCGTTCCCCCCAGCCCCTTCCCCGCTCCCACCACCCCCTCAGGTCCAGCTCTTCCCAGCGCCTGGCCCACCTCAGGCCCCTCTCTCCGCTGACCCCTCAGGCCCGGTTCGTTCCCCTCAGCCCCCTCTCCATCCGTCCCCACAGACCGACCTCACCTCCGCCGCCGGAATTCCCGCCACGGCTTCGCTGCCCCGCCCGCCCGCCGCAGCCAGCCAACCAGAAGGAAGGAGGTTCGGCCGAACCAATCACAAGTCAGAGAAGATGGGAGGAGGAGAGGGTTGAAGCCTCCGCCGGACCAATCGGCGAACGCCTCGCCTTTCCCTGTTCAAGCAGGCCCCTGGCGGGCAAGTTCTGCTCCTGCGCGTCGATGGTGGCGCGGGAGAGTACTACAGCTCCCAGCACGCTCTGCGGCGGACGACGGATGCCGGCGAAGGACAAACCTCTTCTAAAGGCGGCGCGGGGCGCGGCACTGGGTGTTCTTGTCCTTCCCCGTCCGTCTGTCGGTCCGTCCCCGCGGTGGTTCGCCAAGCCGTTCTGGGGGAGACTCACGGGGAAGTGCAGCCACTCCCCTGCCTTCCTCCCCTGCCTTTTTTTTTTGGCCCCGATGGTAAATATATATATATACATAAATACCATTTGGGGGGAATTTTTGGCAGTAACTCTGAAGGTGCCCAGCGCTGCTCAGGTCCCACTTCCCCCAGGATCAGGGTCCTGGTCCAGCCCCCACAAGAGATGGTGGCATCAAACACCTCGGGAGGAGCAGCAGTGGGATGTGTCGTGTCTCCCCCCACCCCAGTCCCAAAAGTGTCACCCCCCCCAACTGTGTGTCACCCCCTTGTCCCCGGGGCTCCCCACGCTGCTGAAGGGCAGGACGGGGTGTCACCAGGGGCAGGCTGGTTCCCACCTCATCCCTCGTGGTTTATAGCACGAGGGTTTCCCCGCCACACCTGCAGAAATCCATAAAAACAAAACGATTCTTAATATCCCGATTTCCCCCAGAAAAGAGAGCCGTTTGCTGGTATTTTAGTTTACAGAGAGTGGCTGGATTTGGTTCATGTGGGGGAAATATCTCAGGGGGAAATATCTCAGTGGGGAAATCTCAGACTGTCCCACGTTTTGTTTCCAGCTTCTCTTTGATCCCCCCCGGCTGTGGTTCTAAACTAAAGTACAATTTTAGGTGTCTTTGGGGAGCATGGCTGAGCTGCTGGAGCCCCTCTGCTGGGAGGGGGGGCTGAGAGATTTGGGGGGATTCAGCCTGGAGAAGAGAAGGCTCCTTGGAGGAGACCTTGGAGCCCCTTCCAGTCCCTAAAGAAGGGGGGCTCCAGGAAAGGTGGGGAGGGACTCTGGATGAGGGAGGGGAGCCCCAGGAGGAGGGGGAAGGGTTGGACCCTGAAAGAGGGGAGATGGA
>JAOTQQ010000023.1:114191906-114211172 GCA_026546715.1 Gallinago undulata
CCGGCATGCGTCGCATCCCACTCCCCGCACCGGGATGCGGTTGGATTTGGGGTTATCCCCCCCCTCACCCCCCCTTGCCCTGCGTCGCTCCCAGGAGGATCATCGGAGGATTCTCCCACCTAATTTTCTCCAAACTTCCCCCCCCCCCTAAAAAAAAAAACCCTGCACATCCCGGGACGCGACCTCCACCCCCCCCCCTCCACCGGGTCTGCCCTTAACTCTTTGTAAAAAAAAAAAAAAAAGAAGAAAAATAACATAATACCCCCCCAACAGGAAAAAAAAAAAAATTAATAATTCCAAGATCTTGTTCTTTTTAATTGTTTCATACAAAGATTTCTCCATTAAACTTGTACATAGCAAAAGGATTAATAAATTAGTTTACTGTTTCTACGATATTATTGCGACTGGCGACCGTCACTCGGGGCAAGGCCCTGCTGCCCCCACCTTACCCCCCCCCCCCGGCCATGGCATCGCCCCGCTCAGCTGGGGAGGAGTTAGCTTTTGGGGGAAAAAAGGGGAGATTTTAGTACGGGGTCCCCCTGTTGGCTCCCAGCGGACAAACTGGAATTTGCTGCTTTTTTGGCCAGTGGTCGGTAATTAAAAAAAAAAATTAATTAGGGGGAGGCTTTGGGCTGTGGTGAGGTAGGGGGGGAAAGGGGGGAGTCCCCAAAATCCACCTCCCCCCCCCCCACCCACGAGGGGTTGGGCTCAGCTGGGGGCCAGCCATAGCCCTGCAGGAAATGTAGGAATCACGTGAATTTGGGGCAAGTTTTAGTAATTTTTTTGTTTTAATTTTGCCATTTTTAATATTCTTCCCCATAGAGGGAAGGCATTGCCCCCCCCATGTCCCCCCCCTTTAACCCCCTCCCCTCTTCGCCTCTTTCACCTCAACATGTATTAAAAATAATAATAAAAATAGCAGAATTCAGGGGTTTTTGCATCAAAATCCAACTTCAACTTCTCAGCTCGAGGTTGGACCCACAGCTGGGGAGGACTGTGGGTCTGCAGCCCCCCCCCCCCCAGCAGGATGGGGGGGGAACACACATCTTAACCCCTCCCTGGCAGCTTCCAGGTTAAAAACCGAAGCTTTGGGGTTTTGGGGAGAAAAAGCAATAAAAAGGGAAGGGGAGGGAAGAGGGAGCAGCACCGCCAGCGGCGGGCAGACACTGCTATCTAGTGGTGCCACAAAGGGTTGTGCCGTGGGGGTCCCCAAGCATGGCACAGTGTCCCCACCTCCAGGCCAAGGGGGGGGACATCGGGGGGACACACACACACCCCTGCGACAGGGGCTACAAGGACAAGGCAGAGCCAGGCAGCTACCAGGCAACTTTTCTTTTTATTTCTTATAAAATATATTTCATATTGCTGCTGTAAAAATTACATTTCACATTATTTTTTTTTTTTTACCATTTTTTCTTTTAAACCTTCTTTTTTTTGTTTGTTGGTTTGGTTTTGTTTGTTTTTCTTTAAAACAATAAAAATAATACTTGGAAGACAGCTGAGAAAAAAAGCTCCAACAAGACAAAAATAAACCCCAAAAAACCCAATTCACTCGATACAGCATGGTCCCCCCTGCGCCGGGTGCCGGTGGCCCCACAGGGGCACGGCCAAGGTGACAACTGTGTCGTGTCCCCCCCCTCCCCCCAAGCCCTTCCCCACCGAGTGACAAGTCGCTTTGCCTTTGGGGGTCAGGCTGGAGAGGGGAGGGGGGGGAGCAGCCTCCAATTAATTAGTGCCCAATTAAGAAGTTCCTATATACATACATATACACGCTGCAGGAGCCAGCGGAGGGGGGACACTCTCCAGGGGGGAATTACAAGGGGGGGGTGTCACCCGTGTTTGGGGCCAAAGAGGAGTTTCCTGGGGACTCAAGCGTTGGGAGGAGAAGTCCAACGGTTGGGAAGTGGCTGGAAGCAAGTTAAAAAATAATAGGAAAGGGAAAAAAAAATAAGAGGGGGGGGGGAATATATATGTATCTATATCTCTCTCTCTCTTCAGGGCCAGCCACCCCGGCAGACACAGCGGAAGCCTGCTGTCACGTCTGCCAAAATATGACAAAGTTTATCTTTTTTTATTTTTTTTTTAAAGCGTAAAAATTCCAAAATACTCCCAAACCAGAAGGGGGAAATAATAATAATAATAAAAAAATATAAAAAAAAAAACAACCACCCAACCGAAAACCAAAACCAACCGAAAAAATAACCCAACACCACACCCCGCACCATTTTTCTCCACTGAAAATAAAAAAAATAAAAAAAAACCCTGAAAAGAGCCAGGAGCAGGAGGAGAATTTTGTGGGGGTTTTGTACCGCAGAAGCCCCCGCATGCGCGCCCCCACCCCGAGAAACCTGCAGTGGCAGGAGGTTCCCCCCCCCAGCTGCCGGGCAGTAAGTGCTATCTGTGAGCTGCGGGAGGAGGAGGAGGAAGCACTGACAGGGCTGGGGGGGGGCTGTGTCCCCCACTATTTGCTGGGGGGGGGTCCCATCAGTCCCCCCCGTCCCACCCGGGGATGCTGCACACAGCGCACGCCTGCTTGTTCCAAAGCCATTGACACCTTTTTCCTTTTCATATATATATTTTTTTTTTAAAAAAAAAATCATCTTTAACAGAAAAGTAGCTATTTTCACTTCAGTTTTCCGACACCCGAGCTCCCACCAGTGAAAACCCTGATCTGCGCTGGGGAGGGCTGGGGGTGCCCGATGCTGCACCCTGGTTTTGGGGGACAGACCCCCAGTGCCCACCCCGGATGGCTTGTTTGACATTTCCTGAGTGATTTTGCTGGGAGCCGAGTGGTGCCCAAGAGCCAGCGGGGATCTGGCTCTGCCCGACACTGTTTTGGGGCAGAAAAAGCAAAAAGGAAAAAAAAAAAAAAAAAAAACAAACAAAAAAAACACCCAAAAATCTCCAGTCCTGCCTGGGGTCTTTCTGAGTCGTGGGGACAAAGGCACAAGGTCTGAGGAAAGCACAAATTCACCCTTTTTAAATTTTTTTTTCCTTTTTGCTTTTTTTTTTTCCCTTCTGTTTTCTGCTTTGAGCCCTGTTTTTAACAAAAAAATATTTGGAAAGTGGAAATGCAAGCCAGGTGTTGTGTGGGACTTCCCAAAGAAGCAGCTCCTGGAGAGCCACCAACATCTCCGGCATCATACCGCTATCAAAAATAAATTTATTTTTGAGTAGTGCAAAAGGAATCCGGGGAGTCCTTCTCGCAATGGAACGCTCTAACCTGGGATCCTGCAAAGAGCCTCCGATGCCAGGGGGAAGGGAAGGGGAGGAAAAGGCTTTTCCTGACATTTTAATCAAAAAACTACACTTCAGCAAGTCTCAAGGAGGAAAAAAAAAAAATAAAATAATCTTTTCTCTCTCCTGGGATTTAAGCCAAACCTGCCCAGACCCACCCGGGGTCGCAGTTTTGCTCCCATTTTCCAGCGAATTTTGCATCCACCAGTTGGATACGGGAGAGAAGCTCAGGTTATGGGGCGAGGAACTGTTTCTATGTAAAAAGAAAATTACAAAACGATCAACAACAACAACAAAAATACACCCAAACACGATGACGAGCACCAGGAACACACAGACACGTATCTCAACCCGCTTCGCTGCCTTCCCGGCCCCTTGGCCAGCCGGGAGCAGTGCCCGACTCCCCCAGCCACTTTTATAAGGAAAATTAAGTCCTTAAACCCCCCCCAGGTGCAGGGATTGCTCTCGGCTGCGGGTTACGGCCTATGATTATCAAAAAAAGCAGCGAAAAAAAATAAAAATATATATATATATAAAATAATACAAATCCAAATGGCTGCCTGCTCCAGAGAGGGTGACGGGGCAATCCGGCTCCTCGGATCCCAGCCCTGCACCAAGAGCTGCCATGGGGACAAGAAACCAGCAGCAATTTGGGCTGGGTAAATATATGTATGTTTTGGTTGGTTTTTTGGGTTGTTTTTTTGGTTTTTGTTGTTTTTTTTTAAAGGACAGAAGTCAAAACTTGACTCCCAGCCGGCTTGATGGGATTGGGAAGCAAATACTGAAGTGTTTTGCTGAATCGGGGCCATACGGTGATGCTAAGGGAAAGCCCTTCCCAGTTCCCCCCCTAGATGCTTTTACTGGTGGAATCATTAAATAAAAAATAATTAAAAAAAAAAAATCTAATTGCTCAGCCTAGTTTTGAAAGAGACGGCAAGGACCACAATGTAGATTTTTCACGGATCTAAGCAGACTTACGAAACCCAAAATGAGATGGAACACCAGATTTTGCCTTAAAAATTCTCGTAGTTTTCCTGATTAAAGTGGTTTGGGTGGCTTTTCCACCCCCCCGCCTCAAATTCCTCCAAAAATGACGGGCTGGAAGTCACTGGAGGCACACGCAGACTCCAGCTACCGGTGTGACACGACGTGAGCAACACCCGTGTCCACGTCGGGACAGAAACCTCCAGTTCCCACCCCGAGAACCGCTCCAG
Organism: Gallinago undulata; assembly: GCA_026546715.1. Classification (NCBI taxonomy): domain Eukaryota; kingdom Metazoa; phylum Chordata; class Aves; order Charadriiformes; family Scolopacidae; genus Gallinago; species Gallinago undulata. The sequence continues at coordinate 114,196,358 of JAOTQQ010000023.1, forward strand.
CCTCGCTTGTGACAACCCAACAGCATGTCTTTTTTTTTTTTTTTAAAAGCAATAATTCTCACCCATTCCATTCCCCTCCCTTAAAGGATACAAGGGATTTGCACTTTTTAGGTAGTCAAAAGGCCAGGGGGGGGCCCTGGCTCGACGCCTCACCCCCCCGCCGTGCTGCGAGGGGGTTCGGGAGGTTTTCGGGCTGATCTGGGAAATGCAGGAAGCTCTTTGGTCCCCAGATGGCCTACGACCTCCCCCAAGGTCCCCACTTTCTTTCCCTCCCAGCCCCAGCTTTTACCATACAAAGGGAGATATTCTTCAGGTTTTGGGTTGTTTTTTTTTTTAAAAAAAAAAATTAGGAAAAAAAAAAAAAGAGAGCGCAAACCCAGCAGATGTACAATATACAGGAGGAGGAATTTACACGCAGCTCTGGAGGTGTCTTCTGGGGTGACAGGAGGTACCTCCAAGGTCCCTGGTTGCAGCAGTGAGGGACTCCGGTGCTCCCCGGGGCAGGAGCAGGGGAGGGGGACGCGGCAGCGCGGTGCTGCGCTCAGTCCAGGAAGCGCTGGCAGGCTTTTTTCCACCGGCAGGCCGTGCACCACTGGTCCCGGTGCTCGATGCCGTACACCTTACGGCACTTTTTGGCTTCACCGCGGACTTTCCTGCAAAAGGGGAGGAGGGGGGGGGGGAAAAACACCACCACACAACCCACATTTATCCACTCATTGCAGAACTTCAGGCACGTATCTAAGGGTAAGGCCCTGTAACTGGCTGAGCATCGTTCTCAGCACCCTGGTTTTTTTTTGAGGGGCTCCACCTCTGCTCCCCTCCAACCACCGAGACCCTCACCTGGTGCTGATGGACACCCTGGGCGGCGAGGCGACGATCAGGTGGGACTTGAGCATCGGCGTCGGTGGTTGGGGTTCGCTGAAGCTGAGCGACCGGCTCCGCACCTGCGGGGAATGGGGTGTCAAAGGGGGTGTGGGACAACACGGTCCCCCCCTCCTGCAGAGGGTCCAGGTGCTGTGACAGAGCAGCAGGAGACACGGATGTCCCCCGCCCACAAATCTGGACATTTGAAGTGGGGAATGAGAGCAGAGACAAGGTCCCCATACCTTCCCGTCCAACCCCGCACCCCAAAAAGGACGAAGGGGAAACGCGTGGGGGACTCACCGGTGACAGGGACGGGAGAGTCGAGGTGGCAGTGGCCCAGCTGATGCTGGTGAAGATGTGGGGGGACACTGGAATTTGGATCGAGGGCAACGCCTGCGAGGGAAAAGAGGGGTCAGCAGAAGCCCTGGAGACCCTCCATTCCCACATGCCACCCCACAGGCAACCACCTCCCTGCAAAGACCAGTCTGGAGCACCCACAAACTAGGAGCACTGGTGGTGGGATGGAAATTCCCATCCAACCTCTCCTCCAGCACCATATCCCTCTAACACGGGGCACAGCAGACATATTGTGTCACCCTTTGTCAGGGAAGAGCCCTCACAGCTTTCAGTTGCAACAAACCCAGGCACCATTCCAGGTGTAAATGTATATATTTTTGCACCTATTTACGTGGGCTTCCTGCTTTTAGATGTTGCATCCTTTCCCTGGGATGGGAATGGATATACGTGCAGCTGATGGATCTATACACCCTGTCCCTGCACTAGCTCGCAGCTCTAGAACAGTGCTGGGCTCCCAAGGGGCCCATGGGACAAGGGCCACCGGCCCAGGATGCCCACAAGGCCACCGCTCCAGGTCCCCAAGTTTCCTGTGCCTCAAAAGCCTGTGCCCAGGCGAGCGTGCAGCGGAGACGTGCAGGATCCGGCACGGCTGCATTCCAGCCCCGCATTATCTGCCGGCAGAAGGGCGTGTTGCATACCAGCACCGGGGAATTGCAGGGGAGGGGAGGCCAGCAGCTCCCCCCCAGCCCCGGGAACGGCCGCGGCAGAAGCCCACAAAGCCCCTTCACCAGGCCTTAAAGAAGCCGGTTGCTCAGGGGGTGAAGCCAGGCTAGGTCAGCACCAAAGCCTCTCGGTGCCACGGGACCGGTAATGAAACGTCCCTGCCGCAGCGGGGACTCACGGAGCAAAACGGACAAGGACCTGCCCTTTGGCAAGATTTTTGGGAGGTGACCCGTCCCCGGGAGATGCCACCAGCTCACCTGGTAGGCGTGATCAGCCTGGATGTGCCAGAAGGAGCTGGGGGCAGACTGGCTCAGGGCGCTGCTGGCCAGGGCGGGCTCCAGCGCCGGCTGTTCCACCAGCAGCGCCTCCGGCTTGGCCAGGGCTTGCTGGATGATGATGGGAGCGGAGGCGGACGTGGGGCTGGCAGCGGCAGCCGCCTCCGGCGCCGGCTCTTCCTTCACCTGCACTTCAGTGTAGTAGAAATCCTCCTCCCGCTTCCGCTGGTCGGAGTCCACGCTGTCCCTGCCAGGAAGAAAAAGGGGGATAGCGGTGGAAAGGCAGCCCCGTTTCCACCAAAGGGAAGGTGAGCGGCCCCCGAGGTCCCTGAGGGAGAGTGATCCTGCCCTCTCGATCCCTTCCCAGGCTCCAAAGCATCACAGCGCTTCGCGCTTCCACGGAAGATCAGTACCTCTTCCAGGGCCTTTAAAAGCACTGGCACATTGACTGAAAAAATCCCCCTGCTCATTTCTAATCGACTTCGTTTAGCACAGCTGCCACCGCAGGCCTGCGGATCACCCAGCAGGAAACAGCCCCTGATGTCTTTTTTTTTTTATTATTATTTTCCCAGTGCATTTATCCAGCACTGGATGGCAGTCCAGCGCTGCCCACTGCACCACGGCCCTTCTGTCTGTGCCTTTCCCGGAGAATTCACGTTTGCAAGTGAGGAGGAGAAAAAGACATACCAGAAAGCAGGGACAAAAGCAAGAAAAAAAACCCACAAGGTCGGGGAGAGACATGCAATAGGGCCACAGGAGGAGAGCACAGCAAAACTGATCCACACACCCACACCACTCTGTGTTTTGGGGGGAATTCACAGGAGAACAAGGCTCCAAAGCAAAATGCCAAAGGGGTGGTCGCCACCAGACCGGCACGCGGGTGCCCATGCCAGCCCCGACAGCTGAGCTGGGGCTGGCCACCGCCGCAGCAGGAATGGCTACCAGGCTGCCAGCCCTTGAGACACCCAGGCAGGCTGGTGCTTTTCTGCCTCTGCCCAGGGCTTGTGTGTAACCTGAACTCCCCCAGTGCAAAACACCCCCCCGGGCTGGGCAGAACAGAAGCCCAAGGGGGGCTCCCGTGACTCCCGGAAAGCCCTGGGCTCCCTGAAGTGGAGGGACACGACAACAGTGGCTTCGGTGACAGGGACCGCTTGGCTGAGAACTGCCAAGCTCAGGGCACAGAGGGCAGTATCTTTAACACTGGGGATATTCGCTGCAGGAATCACGAATTATGCAGTGGGAGAGCGTGCAGCTTTGGTGGCCCGGCAGCCCCAGGCAAGAATTGAGGAGGTGAGATCTTCCATCTTACCCGAGGTGCTGGGTCTTGACGTGCCGCTTGATGCCGACAATGGAGCGCAGGACCTTGCCACAGCTCGGCCACAGGCACTTGTACATCACCTTCACCGAGTTCTGGAGGAGAGATGGCCTGTGTCACCCCCTGCCTGGTGGCAGCGTCCCCTCCACGGGATGCTGGCTCAGCCTGAGCCACCCCACCAGCACTGGAACCCCCTCCCCACCCCATGCAGCACTACCTTTCTCTTGCGTGGAGCGGGTTCGTCGAGGAGAAAGGGGTCGGAGTCGGTCTCGAAGCCGTCGTCCACTTGGGGGGAGCTCAGGGCCTCGATGGAGTACTTGGGGCTGCCCGCGGGGTGGGGGGGAGAAGGGGTGGAGATGTCGCTGCCCCCGCTCCAGTGCCCGCTGGTGGTGCTGCTGCCGCTGTCCGAGACGTCACCGCTCTCCTTCCAGGGATCACACGCCACCCGTGAGGCTGTGGGGAGAGGACACACGCTGTCACCCTCAGCTCGGGGCCAACCAAACCCCCCCCCCAAGGGCAGAGACCAGCCCAGAGCCTGGATAACCCATGACAACAGTTTGTCTCTATTTTTTTAAAAAAAAAAAAAAACCAACACAAAAAACTTGGCAAGGTGAAGCCTTTGCACCTTTGCCCAGTGCCAGCTCCTAATTATTGGTCACTTTATCCCTTTTTTCCACCCCTTCCCCATCCTCCTTGGCATCAGTGCAGTCCCGCGGGCACAGCCGGCACACGGCGAGCAGCCAGCACCGGGGCACGCACATTTCCCACGGCTCTGGGGGGCTATTTTTATCCCTCTGGCTGCATTTGACTCCTCGGGAATGAAACTGCCTCTAAAAAAAGGAGTGACCGGGCGGTGCCCCCCAGCCTGGGACTCCTGCACGGGGCTCCCCAGCCCCCGGGGACGGCTGTAGAGAGTAGGGTTACCCCCACGGTGCTGCCAGGGGTGTCCCAACTTGCTCGCCCCCACCCAGCACCCATGGGTTCCACCACGACCCCGGTGCCACTCCCCAGCCACCTCCAGCCCAGCACGATCCCAGTCCTGGCAGCTATTTGGCACCCAGCAGAGCACCTCTGCCACAAGCAAGAACCCTGGCGCTGAGATCCAGCACATTTCTTCACATCTCCTTTTGTTCCAAGGTGTTTTTTTTTTTAACAAATATATATGTATATTTGAAATGCACACTCACGGTGGATGCCACTCTCACTGGCAGGAGGGCTCTGCACCACGGGGCTGCAGGAGAGGCTCGTCAGCACCATGGCTGCCACCATCTCGTCCATCTCCACGGCAGCGTCAGCTTTCCTGCACCGCGAGGGGGATGAGATGTGAACCACGTGGAGGAAAAAGCAGAGGAAGAGCCCAGGTACAAACCAGGACAGTCACCAGGCACCCAAAGGGCAGCACAAACTGCAGCAGCTGCACAGGGTTCCCCCCTCACCCCCTCCCTCCATAGACTCTCAGTCATTTTTAAGTCACTGGGAAGGATGTTTTCTCCCCATTTGGAGGAAAAAAAATAAATTAAAAATCCCCTTAATCCTAAATTTAACCATCCTCCGGATAATCCCGCGCTGGGAAGGCGGATATATCCCCAGCATCAATTGGTGTAAAACCAAGCGCGAGTGCTGCTGGAGCTGCCAAGAGCCCCTCTCTCCCCCCGGGAATGAGGTACCAAAAGGTACACAAACCTCTTGGGTACATCGATGCTGCTGGATACGGATCTCTGCAGCACCTCGGCAGGGCCGGGACCGCCGGCTGCAGGCAGGGCCGGGGGCTGGAGCGCGGCCGGCCGCACGTCCTGCACCCTCCAGCACGGCTGCACGCCCTGCTCCGCCGGCAGCACCTTCCCCTTGTCGCTCAGCGGGTTGTGCTGCTCCACCAGGCCGGCACGCTCCTGCCCGTTGTAGGTGACAAGGACCTGGAAAGGGTACAAAAGGTGTTTGTCAGCGCCACCGACCACCCCGCTGCTCTCTGGGGGTGTCCTGTCGCAGCACAACTCCGCCTTCACCCACCACAGAACTCCCCCACTGCCTCCTCCTCCTCCCCCCCCCCTCCTGTCCTAAAGAGGACTTTAGGACAAAGGCAGAGCCTGTCCTGAAGGGCTTGGACTTCAGACTGCTGTCACAGCAAACCAGAGGGGTGGCCAGGGTTCATCCCAACCCCACCACCAAGGGATCTGCTCTTCCCAGGCACAAGCTCCCCGACGCCAGCAATCCCAAATTTTCTGAACCGGGATCAGCTGCCTCTGAGTATCATGACTTTGGGTGGACTTTTCTCCAATGAATTTGCCTGCTTTGACTTTCTTCTCACACCCTCCTGCTGCAAGGGCTCCCACAATTATTACACATCCTGGTAAAGTACATAGATTAAAGGATTAAAGCTGGAGAGGGACGGGGAACAGAGGTTTCTTTGGTGAAATGATCCTGTGTGAATTCACATCTTGGCTCCTCCAGGCAGGAGAAGGAGATGTGCAAACCTTACCACCTTCTTCACAGTCCCAAACATCTCCTGATGGGCAGTTTTCCACCACTACCACCCAGGAGCCTACTTCTGTTAATGGAAATGTATCTGTGTCAAAAGACGCTACATGTGTCTCCGGCTATTTATAGGAACAGGAACATCTCTTTATGGAAGTGCCACGGGTGTCACACCGAGAAACCGATACAGGATGGACACAAGCACACCCATATCCTGAGCAGGGAGAAGCCTGTGAGACCACCTCAGGTAGGACCTCGGGAAGAAACACTGGGGTGGAAAAAGCCACCTATGGCAGGTCAAGGGTTTAGGAGATCAGTGCAAGGATCGGGACACAGAAGAAAACAAGGAGTAAGGTTCCCCATGAACCACATGGGCCATCCCCAAGCCTGCACACAGCATGAGGAGCCAGCATCTCCTTCAGCTTTGCACAGCCACCGGCACAAGTCCTGGCTGTCGCTGGGAAGTGAAGGCACCTCTCATCACTATTTTTATGCTGTTCCCAGCAGTAAAGGAAGCAAGCAGAAGCATCCACAGTGGAGCACGTAGGAGAAAACAACTCTCCCTGTCCTGTGGTTAATAAACATGGGGCAGGAGGAGCCAGAAAACTGAACAGGGGCCTTATTTACACTCCATTTCACAAGCTCTGCCCAGAAGAAGTTTTACAGTTCTGCAGGTAGCAACCAAGAAACGGGCTCTACGTCAGCAGCTCACCGCTCCCCTCAGACAGTGCTGCTCAGCCAGGCATTAGTGGGAACTGTCCCGGTGCTCCAGGCAGTATGTCGGCCAAGTCACAGCCCTCCTAAGCATCAGGAGCCTGGGGCACAAGAAATGGTGGGGTCCAGCAGGACTAGATGTCCTTTCTGGATGAGCCATCCCACCTCACTCCTCCCTAAGAGCTTCTTCACCACGTACGTCTGCGCCATCGACCCTCAACCCCGCAGCAAAAAGGTGCCGCAGACAGAGCCCTAAGGCTCATCACCAGTGTGGCTAAGCTGGGGGCTCCCTGACACTTGCCTTCAGATGTTAACGTGGGTTATGGGGAAACAGGACAAGTTCATGGAAGAGAAACCCACCGGGAGTCCCAAAATGTACAGAGACCATCTCCCTCAGACAGTTGGAGAAGCGTCAGGTCATAGACTCATCTGGGCCGGAAGGGACCTTCAAAGGTCATCTAGTCCAACCCCCCCACAGTCAGCAGGGACACCCCCAACTAGACCAGGTTGCCCAGGCCCTCTTCTCTGGGGACATCTCCTGCGAGGAGACTGATCTCTGCTTGAGCTGGTATGGTCCAAACCCATCAGGCACAGCCAAGTGCACTAATGCCAACACTCATTAATGACTCTTGTAGTTACAGATCCTCACTACATACATTTTGAGAGCCCCAGGAGTTCTCTCCCCCACCAGAGCAGATCCCACCAGCCAAGGACACCAAGAGCCTCCTTACGTACTTGTTGCCCACCGCAGAGCTGCTGGCAGCCAGGGCTGGGGAACCTGGGTGCCTGGCTGCTCTCCTCCACCGATGGCACACAGGATCCGTCCTCTCGCAGCGCCGTGCGGGCGGACGCCTGGCCGAGGTCAGTCTGCAAGCCGGGGATCTGGGTGGCCACCAGCATCCCCTCGGCCAAGGCGCTGGGGGCAGAGACACGGGTGCCAAGCAGGGAGCGCTTCCCCAGGCGCCTGGACAGCACGCTCGCCATCTCGGACACGCTGCGGAAGAGAAAGACACAGGGATGTTACCTTCAGTGCGGGACTGGGATGTTCAACCACTGTCTTCCCACCACCACCACCCCCCTGGGAGCCAAGAAAGCAGCTCTCCGCTGCTCCAGCATCCCCACGGCCTTGCCCAGGGGCTCAGCTGCAGGTGGTGAGACAACTCAGGGGCACGAGGACAGTGGCATGCCTGAGCTCCACCTGCCCTGCAGCTCTTTCCCGTCATTTCTAAACCTCTCTGGAAAAAAAAACAAAAAACAAAACAAACCACCAAACAGATGAGCTAGCCCAAAGGAAACCCCGCAGACACAGTCGGGACAGCCCTTGGAGACCATGCCCACCCCCTTAAGCTGCCCCTGGTGCACGCTCCCGAGGCCACCGTGGCTATTCCCGCCTGTCACGCTGAAACCCGCCGTCGGTGCTCTTCAACCTTGACCTCTAGACTTGGGTCCATGCCCAGGACAGTCCTGCAACTCCCTTGCCCACGCCCCGGCAGGGGAGGAAAGCTCTCTGGCAGCACAAGCCAGCGTTCCTCCTCACCCTGCACACCGGTGCTCCCCTTCTCAGGAGCTCTCACGCTTTGGGGAGAGGTTTCTCCAAGCTCCGAGCTCCTGCCCAGCACTCCCAGCCTCAGCCTCACAACAGCACAGGAACATCCTCCTGCTCTGCCTTGTTAAAAAAGGAAATTTGGTGCATTTTTATCCTGAACTGTTTCTCTGTAACTATCTTTAACCTGGTTTTGCCCCTAGAACGGCTTCCTTTTCCTCTGACATAGGTTCTCCTCAAGTTGGTGTGATTCTGCTAGCAAGCCCACCCAGAGAGCAGCTTGCCTGGCTCGTTTGCTCAGGTTTGCAGATTTTATTGCTGTTTTAAAAGAAACAAGTGTTTACAGGTTTCGTTAAAAGCAAAGGACACCTGGGCACAGGGACAGAAGATGCACACAGCCTCAATAACTCTGACTGCTCCAGCAGAATTCACTGTCCTCCTCCATCCCAACCTCCTCCCAGAGCCTCCTCCACTTCAACACCCTCCCGAGGAGCGCGGAAAGCGAGGATGCACACCGTGGTGAGGATGAAAGGTGACGGTGCCTGGGGTTCGGGAGGAGGTAGAGGAGACAAGAGGCTCAGTGCAGCCCTGCGTTTTGGGGTGCACCAAAAAAGCCACATGGTTTTGCGCCACCACCAAACCTGTCACCATTGCCACCCTGCCTGGGCTTGTCAGCGAGCGTCACCCGGCCGGCCGGGTGTTTGTCTGGGTTGGAGCGTGACCTGACCCACAGAAAGTCCGAGGACCTGCTGCTCGTGCAAGAGGGAGGATTAACCCCAAGCTGCCAAAAACTTGCACCCAGACCCTCCCCTCCCCAGGCAGGGTCGCTGCAAGAGACGCTCAGTTCCCCATCATAAAGCAGCTGCATTTTAAACAGCAGATCAAATATATTTGGTTTTGACACCTGACTTTCTCAGATGAGAAAAGTTTCCTGAGGAAGGGAAGGGGAGCTCGTCCCTCCTCTCAACCTCCAACCACCCCGCGAAGAGTTACTCCAAACCCACGTCCCGCTTCAAAGGACGTCCAAGATTTACAAGCGGTTTTATGAATAACCGAATGCACTCGGCTTACTCCGTCCTCCCCCAAAATTCAGCCGTTCCCGAGTAGAAAATTAACAGCTACTCCAGAGCCATAAAGAATTGAGCAGGAAGAGCGGGATAGGATGCAAAACGGAGAGAGGCGTGCCGGGGAGAGCACCTCACGCCAGGGCTGCCTGTCCCACAGCGCACGGGGACTTCGTTGCGGGTTGCCACCTCCCCTTTGGAGCGGGATCAAAGAGATGGCGGCGGCTGGCCAAACAGAGCCGCTCCCCGGCTTCCATCTCATCTCACCCTGCCCGAGGAACAGCCCAGACTTGGCAGCGTATGGGCATCACCGGGGGATGCTCCGGAGCCCACTCTCTCCGATATCGTCCTTTTTCCACAGTGCAACATCCTTTCTGATGAACCAAGTAACCCTGCCAAGCAGCTCCGCTCCCAAATCTCCTGCCCACCCAACACGGGTCTCTCTCATCCAAAAGAAGACCCAAAGGGTCGTGGGGGGCAGACACGGCGGTTTGCCTCAAATCCCGGAGCGAAGCTGCGGCAGAGCCCCTCCACCTCACCGCAGGAATTAACCACCGGACCGCGCTTCCTCCCGCGTCACCTTAAAACCTCACTCTCTGACATCCCAAGGCGCCGGGCTTTGGGAACTCCCCTGCTCGGGGAGTTCGATGCAGCACCATCAGTGCCACCACCGCCGCCACCAAACCGGTGCCGAATCTCCACCAGCCTCCCCCGAGGGTGGGCGCACGCCGGTCGGTCGCAAGGCAGCGCTTGGCCGGCAGCCAGGTGCGGGGAAGGCGACGCCGAAGGTGGGAGGCTGCTTCTCATTTCCTTCGGGGTTTCGTTCCGCCTTCCCTTCCCTTTCCTTCCCTCCCTCCGGTCCTGGGAGGGGAGCGGGAAGGAGGAAAAGAGGCGCACTTGCAAGCAGGGGAAGGAAAACCCTCCCAAAAGCCGGTTCTCAGAGCCACATCTGCTTCCAGCAGACCTTCCAACGCCAGATCCCATTCCGGCGCTCAGCCCATAGCCGAGGGTGACGTGCCGACGCCGAAAAATCCTCCCCCCCCCCCTCCCCTCAACGCCGTGCCCCAAAAAACACAAAGCAAAGAAGAGGAGCAAGAGCTGGGAGGGCATCAGCGGTGCAGGCGGAGCCGGGAGGCCATGCTGCCGCCCCGAGCCCTCCCAGCTGTTAGCAATCACGCGCCGCAGGGGTCAGAGCCGGCACAGATCCCAAATTATTTCTTGCTTCAATGCCGGGCGTGTATTTTGGACAGCGTTTTTCCAGCTCTCGCTGGGGGCAAAAAAAAAAACGTCAGCCCTCGATGCCCACCGGCGTTGCCACCGCCACTGCCAGCGGAGCGAAGCCCGGCTGGAGGTTTGGGAAAGTAGGCGCCTCGTTTGGCAAATGAGGAACGCTTCGTTTAGTAAGCGGAGAAGGTCGGGGGGCCACGGCAAAGTGGGGCCCGTGCCCCTGGGCTCACCCCAGCTGCTCTGCGTCTGGGGTTTGCCGGGAGAAAGGCAGCTCCTACACCCACAGTGCTGCCCAAACCAGGACCACAGGCACACATCCCCTCCCCAGAGAATGCACAATTACAGCAAACCCCATTTTTTCCCTTTTTTTTTTTTGGAATAAATGCTGTTAGGTTCCCTCAAATCCAGCCTAACTCCTGCCACAGACCACTATGCCACGGATCAGCGACCCAGACCACTAATTCCACCCTCTAAGAGACCCTAAACGCTGCAATAACTGATAATAAGCCCCACTTTTTCATCCTGCCTCCCAGCCTGTGGTTTCCAAAACGCCCCTTCTCATCCCAAAACGTCCCGAAGCCCTTTACAAACTGCACTCCAGCCCCCCGCACCCATCAGCACACGTGACTGGGAAACAAGATACCCGCACGGAGCCGTTTGCAAAGTTTGGGCCTTTATTAAATAAAAAAAAAAAAAGCAATAAGGATCTACTGACCCCGAGATGGAGCCAAAAACCCACCCGCGACCTAACCCTCACAGACTATAATACGAAACAGGCGCCTTCCCGAAGAGTTTCCTCCTAATCCCGCCCCAGGGTCCACCCCCAGACGTGTCACCGCAGGGCTGCCACTGTATCCCCGCCAGCAGCGTCGGGAAGGGGGTCCCCAATCCTCACCCCACCATCTGGGCACAAGCTTGAGTATAAGGAGTTCCACCTAAACGCGAGGAGGAACTTCTTTCCTGTGAGGGTGGCAAGAGCACTAGAACAAGCTGCCCAGGGAGGTGGTGGAGTCTCCTTCCCTTGGAGAACTTCCAACCCCCCCCGGACATTCCTGTGCAACCTGCTCTGGGTGGACCCGCTTTGGCTGGGGGGGGGTGTTGGACTAGATGATCTCCAGAGGTCCCTTCCAACCCCATGCGATTCTATGATTTCACCCGTGCCGGTGTTTCCCACTTCTGGGCAATTCCAGAGGGAAAGGCTTTTTTGGGAGAGCACCCTACCTGCCTAAAAAAACCCACTTTTTTCCGGCAGGAATACCGGTGGCAAAACAGAGCCACTTCCCCGGGCATCGGTGGGCCAGTGCGTGCCGGTGGCGAGGGCAGCCAGGAAGGAAAAGGCGGGAGCTGGGAGCGGTGCCGGCGGAGCCACGGCACCGAGAGACGGCGTGCGGAGTGAGACAGGGGCAGGCGTGTGTGCGTGGACACGCGTGCGTGTGTTTGCTGGGACCCCGCGGCCGTGCGGGACACGTGGGGAAGATGGCAGGGGCCGGAGGCAGGAGAGGAGGAGGAGGAGGAGGAGAAGGAGGCGACGGCGGCGTGTGCCCGGGCCTGCCGCGGAAAGGCGGCACCGGGCAGGGCACGTGTGTGCGGGGCGGGGGACACGGACACACACGCACCGGGCAAGCCGGGAGGCGGGGCATGTACTAGGAGGAGGGGGGGAGGGTGCGGGGGGGAATGTACCGGGCACAGGCCCCGGTTGGGCGGGACATGCACGGGAAGGCGGGGGGGGAGGACTTGGAACGGGAGGGGGTGTGCAGGCACCGGACAGGCCGGGGGCGTGGCACCGGGCAGGGGGAATGCACCGGGAGGGCTTGGGAGGGGGGGGATGTGCTTGAACCGGGCGGAGAAGAGGGGGGGTTTGCTTGCACCGAGGGGGCTGTGCATGCACCGGGAGATGGGGGGGGGGAAGCGTGTGTGTGAGACGACAGAGCGCCACGGACACACACCGAGCAGGGGGTTGCATATAGCGGGCAAGCCCCCGGGTAGGGCTCGGGGGTGCGCGTACCGGAGGGAAGCGGAGGCGGGGAGGAACGGGGGGGGTCGCGGGGGAGCGGGCCCGGCGCGGCTCGGCGCTTACCTCCGGCGCGGCTCCCGCCTTCCCCGCCCTCCTCCTCCTCCCCCGCCGCCACAGCTTGTTTTGAAATCCCCGTCCCCGCCGCGGCCGGCTCACGTACGCGGCGGCCCCGGGGCTGGAGCCCCGCCGGGCGGGGCGGGGAGGAGCCGGGGCCGGGGGAGGCGCGGCCCGGCCGGGCGGGAACCACCGCTCCCGCGCGCGCTTTTTTTTTTTTTTTTTCCTTTTTAATCTCTATTATTATTATTTCACCTCCCCCCCTTTTCCCCCCCACCCCCGGCGATGCAGTGCGGGGAGGGGAGAAGGAAAGGACTCCGGGCTGGGGAGGGGGGTATCCCCGGCGCCGCCACCCCGTTACTCACAGCGTCCGTGGAGCCCCGCTCCGCGCCTCGCCGCCGGGCCGGGTTAAAGCTCCCGGGGCCGGGCTGGTGTAAACAACCTCCCCACATGCTCGGCCCCTTCCTGCGCATTGGCTCGGCGGCTCCCTTTAAATGCACGCCCCCGCCGCCGAGCCCCGGCCCCGCCGCTCCCGCCGCCCCGGCCCGGGGGATGCCGGCGCTCCCCGCCCGCGGGGGGAAGGCAGGAGGGTGGGTGGGTGGGTGGGTGGGTGGGTGAGGGCATCCCTCCGGCTCTCCCGCCTCACAAGCCTCCGGGTTTGCCTTTAACCCTACCGACAATGTAAAAAAAAAAAAAAAAATTAAAAAAAAAAAATAAAAAAATGTGCGTTTTTACCACCAACTAATACCGGCGGGGTTTGCTACCCGAGGTAAATCGTTGGGATAGGAAGGGGTTATCATCCATGTATAAAAACCCTGCCTTGTCTGTATGAGGACTCAAGTCTTAACAACATATATAGATAGATAGATACACAAATTATTATTTTTTTATCCAGTAAAAATAAGGTACCTTCTCCAAAGCACCCAGACAGGAGCCAAAGTCTTCCGTTTTCCAGCAACCCTCCTAAATTTCCTCCTTGGACTTGGGATGTCCGAGTCGCCCCCGTACCTGTTGGCAGGAGAAGGTGGCGATGAGGTTCGTGCCCACGGAACCCCTCGCTCCCCCCGTCTCACCCACCTGGGGGGCAGGAGACAGCCCTGCAGACGTGCTGCTGCTCCACGCCAGCGGAGACACTGCCGGGACAGGGGCCAGGAAGGCATCACACGCCCCACCAGCCTTGGCAGAGGTCTCTAGGGTCACCACCGCTCCGGACGTGGGTGTCAGGAGGTGGTGGTTGAAGAAGAGTGGGGCTGGCTGCGGGCAGGACCCCCCATGGACAGTGGGGATCTGGGGGAAGGAGCTGGTGAGTGGCTCCTCAGCCCTGTTCCTCAGAGGGAGGTGACGCCAATCACCTTCCCCTGGCCTTGCAAGCAGCCATAGCTGACCCTCATCTTCCCATGGCCACCCCTCATCTCCCCATGGCCACTCCTCAGCCCCTGTGGCTGCCCCTCATCTCCATCCAAGGTGGCCTCTTGCACTACATGGCTGATGGCCCTCACCCCTCATCTCCTGCCATGGCGGCCCCTTACACCCCATGGCCATCACATTTCAATCCCCATGGCCACCCCTCATCTCCATCCAAGGTGGCCTCTTCCACCACATGGCTGCTGTCCTTCACCCCTCGTGGCCATGCCTCATCTTCTGCCATGGCAGCCCCTTACACCCCATGGCCACCACACCTCAACCCTCATGGCCACCCCTCATCTCTCCATGGCCACCCTTCGTCTCTCCCCATGGCAGCTGCTCCTTATGGCCACCCCTCATCTTCCCCCCCCCAGCGGCCCGTTATACCCCATGGCCATTGCGCCTCACCCCTCATGGCTGCCATTCATTTCCCCTCATGATCTCCACTCATGGCCACACCTCACATTCCATGGCCAACCCTCATCATCTCCTCTCATGGTCATCCCTCACATCCCATGGTTGCCCCTCATCATCTTCCCTCATGGTCACCCCTCATGTCCCACGGCTGCCCCTCATCATCTCCTCTCATGGTCACCCATCACATCCACGGCCACCCCTCATGACTGCCCCTTCGTGATGTCCCCTCATGGCCGCCTCTCACTCCCCATAGCCACGCATCATATCCCCTCACCGTCTCCCCTCATGGCTGACCCTCACTCCCCACGAGCTATCCCTCATCTTCCCTTCATGATGTCCCCTCATGGCTGCTCCCCACATCCCATGGGCCCCCCATGCCCCCCCACGGCCGCCCCTCCCACTCCCTCTTCCCCCCCCACCCCCCCCACAGCC
>JAOTQQ010000023.1:114245103-114262848 GCA_026546715.1 Gallinago undulata
ACCCTTCCCCCTCCTCCTAGGGCTCCCCTCCCTCAGCCAGAGTCCCTCCCCACCTTTCCTGGAGCCCCCCTTCTTTACGGACTGGAAGGGGCTCCAAGGTCTACCTGGAGCCTTCTCTTCTCCAGGCTGAACCCTCCAACTCTCTCAGCCCCCCCTCCCAGCAGAGGGGCTCCAGCCCTTGGATCATTTTTGTGGCCCATGATGCCTGCTGGAACCCTTGAACACACCAGGTTAGAGCGCAAAGACACTAAAAGGTAGAGTTGAATGTGTTCAGGTGGGATCAGAGATGAGCAGCAGAGAAAACAACATCTGGATGAGCATCTGGGACATCACAGGCACCACTGGTCGTTTCTTGGCTGATAGCAGACGAAGCACACGTTGACTTGTTTGGGTGCAGACACTCACAGTTTAGTCCCCATTTATTTCATCTGCTCAGGAGACAGTGCAGATGTCAACATCTGGGGTGGTTGCTCCCGATGGGTGCTGGTGGGACATCCAGGGTGGCAGTCCCGCTGCAGGGTGAGTTCAGCCTTTCCCAGCCCCTGAGCAGCAGCTTTTTAACGAGATGAGCTGAAAAATAGCATCCTTCAGGCCAAGGAAATCAGAGCTGCGTAATAGTCTGCTTATCCCAGAGTCACCCTGCACACTGTCTAGAGTGAGAGAAGAAGCCAACAGGAAATGTAATTAAAGAAAAAAAAAAAAAAAAAGGCAAAAAAAAAAAAAAAAAAGAGGACTGAGATCAAAATTGCCAATTTGGCTCCGATTCTGAACTTCCCCAACTGGAGAAATTCAGATCTGCAAGTCTGATCAGGACCATTTACCAGAAGAGCGGGGCTCCGGGTCTGTCTTTCTCAGGTGCAACCGTGGCCAAAATAAAATGAGAGATCATGGAAAGCATCTCCTGGAGGTGCAGTGCTTGCCCTTCCAGCACACCAATTTCTTCAGACACGTGGACGAGGTGGTATTTTTGATTTCGGGCAGAATGATACCTTGGGTGGTTTCCAAGTCCCGGTCAATCAGAAGCATCTCGGGGCTGCGCGGGGTCGAGCATCTTCTCTAGGGAAAGAGAAAAGCTCCTCGAGCAACCCCCCAAATGCCAAGGGGAGGGCACGTGGCAGAAAAGCCAGAGCAGGAGGCGCGCTGCAGCCGGTGAAGTTTGGGACTGACAGAATGACATTACGGAGAATATTCAGTTCCAGAATGAAGCAAAAAAAAAAAAAACTGCAAAAACTTTACTAAAGATGATAATTGCTTTTATGAGAGCTGCCAAGGATCTGTTGGCAAGGGACTGAAAATGAGGCAGAATAAAAGAGGAAAGGGAACAGCGCAGTGAAGGAATTAATGGTGGGAGTGGTGCCTTTTCACATTTAATTCTTCTTTAAAATGTACTGTTAGAAGGGGCTGTATTTTTTCCTGGAATTCATTGATAGTGACACTTCCCAATTTGCTCTCCAAAGCAAGATTCAAAACCTCTCGCCCTTGCCCCACCCTTAGGAGGAAGGTAAATAAAATCATCCCTCTTTCAACACGAGGTGGTGAGAGCGAAGCCTCGGTCAGACCCACAGGCTGAGGAAATCGGGGACCTTCAGGGATTCACACCGGTTTCCATCATCTGCCAGTTTGCCCAGGAAAGCTTCGCCGCCGCTCCCCAGGCTCAGTGACGGGCGTGACGAAGAGCCAGGAGATGAATTGAGGAAATCTGAACTCCTGTTTCGTGCTACGAGCCAAAATTGTACCGATTTCAATGGAAAAAATGGGGTCTTGTGCACGCGCCAGCCACACGGTCCCGAGGAGCCCAGTCCAGCATCTTCTGTGAACTGGTCCCAGTCCTTCAGAGACATCTGGGGAGTAGGAAAAGCTGGAGCCAGGAGCAAAACCCACTGCATGGACATGAGCTGTGAGAAGGGGGTAGATTTGACTTCTCCTGTGCCATCAGGCAATGTGGTGAAGTGCACAATGGGCTGGAGGTGCCAACAGAGGGGACTACGGTGGCTGTGCAGGAGCCAGGAAAATCAGAGAATCATGGAATCATAGAATCCCAGGTTGGAAGGGTCTCAAGGATCATCCGGTCCAAACTCTGTTAGATTGGTCCATGAAACCAATGTCTTTGAAACTCCAAAATAGTGGTTCTCGGCGTGTGCAGGATGTCCAGAGCTGGGGCATGGCAGGAACCCTGTGGGATCCCCTGAGCTCCTGGGTGGCTTTTGCTCGTCTTGGGTCCTCTTCATACAGGAAGGTGTTTGGCCCAGAGGTGTGAAACACTTGCCTGCACTGGGAGAGCTGCCACTCCCCATCACCAACCTTCACTGGGCAGCAGTGGATTAATGGGATTTTAACAGCAAAACCCACAGTATCATCCCAAATGTTGATAAAACTCATCTACTGACGTGGTTGGATCTCCATCAGCCTTCCTGAGTTCACTGGTGCCTTATTTCTCACACCCCTCTGTAAAGCAGGTATTCCGCCAAGTCTCTGCAACAGGGAGTTTTCTTGGGATGAAGTGTTTTCCCTCACACATTTATATTTCTAATTGCATTAAGACAGAAACGAGCAGCATTTTATTGCCCAGAACATACTATCATCCCCTAAAAATACCCGCCAGGCTCTGGCAAGGGGGTTCATTAGCGGCACAAAGATTCATTCATAGCCATGCGATTTCCTCTTTAGAATAAAATTTCAGGATTCTCTTGTCATTCCCCCATAGGTCACATAACTCGGAATGCCACACGCCTGACGTCTTCAGTGATGACAAAGGCTGCATCTTTCATCTGTTGTTTAACGGCGGCGGAGGCTGCTTATCTCGTTACCATACCCCAGCACGATGGTATCCAAAGGAGGCTGAAAGAAAAACCGCTTCATCCAAAGGGAAAATCTAAAAAATCGGAAGTTGTACAGGCTGCTTCTAATCTGCAGGATGATCCTTCTCCATTCCACTAATGATTTTAAAGAGATGAGTTTTCTGGCCCGGGCATTAGCTATTCATGAAACAGCCCCATTCATCTGCAAACGCGGTGATGCCGGTGACTGGAGGATGGTACAAGCAGATCGTACCGTTATTTCACATTTTGCTAATCCATGCCTAGATCCTAACATAAATTAGGGCATTTCTCAATTTCCTTTTTTCCTCCTTAGGGCTCCAAGGGGCATTTTGAGAGCTGGGGTTGAGCACTACAGGGTTACATTGACCCTGCCAGCCTCCTTTTAACCATGATATCAATTTTTTAACCACAATATACAGACTTTTAAGTAGGTCCTGTACCAATAAGACAAAGGGTAATGGTTTTAAACTAAATTCAGACCAGATAAAGGAAGAATTTTATACCAATGAGGGTGGGTGAGAGCCTGGTTGGGTGAGCCCAGGTTGCCCACAGAGGTGGTGGATGCCCCATCCCTGGAAACATTCCATACCAGGTTGGGCAGGTCTCTGAGGAACCAGTTCTGGTTGAAGATATCCCTGCTCATGGCAGGGGGTTGGATTAAATGGCCTTTGAAGGTCCCTTCCCACACAAACCATTCCATGATTCTATGATGAGATGATGGGAAAAGGGCTGGCACAAGGTTGGCCCTCCCACCTCGGCTCCTGGTGGTCTCCCTCCAACCCCCCCAGTCTATTTTTACACCATCTAAAGAGATAACAGCCCCCACTGTCAGTGGAGAAGCCCCGTTGGGGTCGTGATGCCCAGTTTGGGAGGTAGCGTTGCCCACTCCCTGGCACAGCAACCTGAACCTTGGAGATCTCCAAAGGGTAAATACCTTGTCAGAGCTGCAAAACCCAAAGGAGTCTGGCTTGGAGGTGCCCATGCTGCTTGTCTTAGTGAAGCATCAAGCTGTTTGACCTGCAGGGATGAAGCAGAGACTCGTGAACTACAAATTCTTGGAGATTTTACTAATGTGGGCTGAATTATTAGCAGAAATCACATCAGCCCACAGCCTTCTCTTATATTAGTCCGGCATCTCTACTTTTGAGCTCTGCACAAGGTTTTTCTCCCCCAAGGCAAAGCCCCAGGTTGCCTTTCTAGGGGACCTGGCACACCATGGGGTGGGCAAGGTGCTTCCTCGGGGGACAACTCCTGCTGCTCCTCCTCGTCCTCCTCCTCCTCCACCTCCCCGTGGGTTGCTGCATCCTTCCTCTCCTTCTCAGCATCCCTCCTCTCACAGCACAGCTGCTGATGGAGAGGGTGTGTATATGTGTGTCTGCTCATTCACTACCAGGTGAACACTCGGGGATTTTTGCAATATATGTATTTTTTTGGGGGGTAATCCAGGGAGATTTTTCCTGCTTTACCTTCCCTGTAGTTACCTGCAGAGGATCACCTCCCCAGTACCTCAGTCCTGCAGAGAGGACCAGATGGAAATCATTGCATTTTTCTCCTCTTGCTCATGTTAATTCTGATGAGGCTGGCTATGAAATAAAGGGTTATCTTTTACCAGGCCACTTCTGGACTCCCCTCCACTGGGTGCAGCTCCAGGAGCCACGGTCCCAGTCCTGGGGGCTGCCAGCACCAGCCCTGCCTGCAACACAAGAGTCTAACACCATCTCCCTGCGGGGCTGGGGTCCTTCTCCTTCTCAACGTGCACCTATGATTTATTACAGCTCCTCCTCCATCTACAGAAATCGGGGAGATTCGTGGTTGCGTGATCAGCTGCAAAGTCCAGCTCTCCCCACGGAGCCGCAGAAACCAGAGCTTTGTTTTGCACCTAACGGATTGCATTTGTCATCATGCTGCCAAGAAGAGGTAAGAAAAAGAAGAAAAACCAAGTAGGAAAGAAAGATATTTTTTACAGTGAGCACAATCCATCACTGGCACAAGCTCCCCAGGGACATGGTGGAGTCCCCATCGCTGGAGGTTTTCAATATTCGAGTGGACAGGGTGCTAATAATCCCATCTAGGCTCCCTTCCCCTGGACCAGGTGATTTTTCCAGGTCCCCCACAGCCTGGATCTACATTCCATGGATCTATGGTCTCCTGGGCATGAATTCCTCTGAGTCCTTGCCTCTTACAACTCAGGCTCTAGCAGTGCTCCGGTCAAGTATTCACGACCTGCACTCTTTGCAAGCCACAATTTACACCAATTCCACACTAATAGGAGGTTTGCATCAATTTAACTACACCTGCATGGTTGCACCAACGCTCGAGTCCTCAGTCCAGGTAAGATCTGCCCAGCAGCACCGATGGTCCAAAAGTGTGAATCCTCCTCATTTCATTGTGCAGCCTGACAGCTCTAAAACCAACGACTTAAGTCAGTATTATTAGCTAATTTGGCAGATAACACAGTATTAACTTCAGGAAAAGAGGGAAGATTAAGGAATTTCAGCAAAAGCGGGAAAGCTCAGTGAAACCAGCTGAAAGGGAAGAGCTGTGCTGGAAGGAGCACCCGAAGTGCCGTGTGTCTGCGGGGGAACAAAGCGGATTTGGGCATGAAAAGCTGAAAGTAGCTTTTATACACTAAGCTGCCTGCGACCAAGATTTCTATATCTCTTTTCACTTATCATCCATTGACTTGGATCTTAGGGATAATATTTTAACCCTTGAACACCGTTCCCAGTGATTTTATGTTTGATAAAGGTCCTGCTAGCTTTGGTGGGGGAAAATCAGACCTTCCAGGAGAAAACGCATTTATTTTTGGCTTTGTAAGGCACTGTATCACCATACACCCATTAAACAAAGAAAAGCAATGCACAGGATCGCCAGGAGAGGGAAAATTGAATGTCCTCTTCCCCTGACCTCCACATCTTCGAGTTACCTGTATTTTTGGAAATACTGCTACGATCAGGTGGCAAAGACATTGGTGCAGTTTGTCTGTGTGTGCTCACAGAGGAGGTTCAAGGCAAACCAGGCTCTCTGCCTCCCTCCTGGCTTGTTTCCACTCAGAATTCAGCAACTGGAGAACTATTATTGGATATTTCATACATAGCAGATGGCTCTGCATTTGCTGAATCCTAAATGAAAATCACTAAGCCAGCAAGAAAATAATATTCCTTTTTTTTTTTTTTTTTTCCCACTGTCCTTGGACTTGCTGTGGTCTCTCTGGGAAGAAAGCAGCTCTCCCCTGGGGAGGCCAGCCGCACCATTTGAGAAGCACCGCGACTGTGAGAACAAAAGGGATAAAAGAAATAAAAAGTATTTCTCCGACGTGAAATGTTAGATTAATTTGTCATCTGCATGGGCAGAGAGCGCGCTGCACGGCTGTAGCAGCAGTAGTTCTCTGATGTGGAAGATCAAGTACAAAGATGAGAAATCAAACCTCTAAGGGAACGGGGAGGCAGAGTTAAAAAACCCAAGAAGCCAACGAAAAAGAACCTGAGATGTGCTGGGGAGAAATCCTGACGCAGAGAAAAGTTCCTTCCCTGAGCTAAGGAGCAAGGTTTTGATGCCAGGATCTTAAAGCACTATGCAAACACAAATTAAACCTTGTGATCTGGTACTTTGGTCAGTACTATCATCCTCAGTTCTACCAGCGAGGAGGCAGATACAGGCAAGTTCAGTGACTTTCTCAGACTTTCAGGTCACGTCTGCAGCGTAGCTGCGTCCACAGTCGCCATCCCCAGCTCCCAGCCCTGTCCTTCCAACACAAAACCTGCCTGACTCCTGTGAGCTGATTCCTCAGCTCTTTGCAGCAAGAAAAATATCAGGAGGCTCCTCCCAGGACAATCTCTGCCCTCCTTTGCTGATCAAAACATGAAGAGCCTCTTCCTCTCCTTCCCAGCACACAAAAGACCCAAGCCCTGTACTCTTAATTTAGGTAACATCCTCTGGCATAACCCTCCAGCAGCAGAATCTCCCCAATTATCCCAAACCACATTGATCAAGACGGTTTCCAAATTATGCACAAAACTGTGAGGCAAAGAAATATTTGATTCATGGACATGTCCAACTGCACAGTGCTGGGTTTATAATCTGTATTTTATTTGCTATTTCATAGTCTATTTACGGAATCATTTAGGTTGGAAAAAACCTTTAAGACCATCGAGTCCAACCATAATTAATTTTTACTTCGTAGCCAAAGTAATATCAACGGGCTCTTTCCCATGAGGAGGCATCACATCAGGAATGGAACTGCATCAGCCTTTTCTTACAGTATTTTCTCTGTCTTTTCAGCGAGGTAAACGCTGCAAAAAAAAAAAAAAGAGACTGTACTGAGTAAGCTTTTGCTTTCTAAGAAGCCAATCAACAACTCTAATACCAGCATCCGCGGCCCCTTGGCAGATCTTCCCAGCAGCGGGGTTAATCCAGCCAGCTTCTCAGAAGGAGAAAGAGGATGATGCGCCGCTTCCAAGAGCATCTCACCTCCTCCCAGTCTGCTGTTGGTAGTGCTGCCTGATTTGTTTGCGAGGGCAGAGCCAAAACCACTAATAAAACTTGCATTCAAAAAATTGAATAAAGAAGTGGAAAAGTCTCCATAAAGCTAAAGAATCACTTTATGGTCCCTTCGGGCTTTCCTTCTTTTTCTCTCTCTATTCTCCATTTTTTTGTTGTTGCGATTTTCCTCATTTAATGTGTTGTCTTCAGATTGGTTTTCATCTCTCTGCTTCTTTAAAATGCTCTCCATGAGATGCAGTTCTTTTCCGACTGACCTTCAATTCTTCTGATTTCTCACTATTTCTTTTCCCCACTCTTCACTTCTGTCCTCTGTCATGTCTCTACCATCGTGGTGCCCAAATGCTTCCCAATCATTTCTGAATCCATCCCCACACCACCAACCCTATGGAAGAGAAATTCTGCAGACTGAGGTGTTCAACTTGGAGGAACTGAGGCAGGGATTTGTGCCCTCTGGTGTAAAGATACCTGCTGGTGGGGTGGAAATTAGAGACCAGGCTGCACAGGGTTCCCCATGAAGAGTCAAGATACTTCCCAGGAGGACAGCTTGCCTAGGGGCTCTTGGCACTGAAGATGGATGGGACAACTCAACACGCTGAGGGGCGGGATCCAGAGGTACCTGGACAGGTTGGAGAGATGGGCCTCTACAAACCTCATGAAGTTCAACAAGGCCAAATGCAAGGTCCTATATATGAGTTGGGGCAATCCCAAGCACAAATCCAGGCTGGGTGGAGAAGAGATGGAGAGCAGCCCTGAGGAGAAGGACTTGGGGTTGCTGGTGGACGAGAAGCTCAACATGAGCCTGAAATGTTTGGGTCCTATTTACTAGGACCTATTTATTCCCATTTTCACAGTGTATTTCTAAATCTGTCGACACACTGTTACCAAGCTATTGAGCTGTAATATTGATGGGCCACAGTGACTGGTAAATCACCTGGGCTAATGCCAGTGCAGTTTGCCCAGACATACATTACCCAGGAGTCTTTTTTTTTTTTGGTACGCGTAATACCTTTGCTCACACCTCCCTTTATAATGCGGTCCCATTTCATTTCCAGGATTGGAACCTAAATCAATGCAGTCATCAGTTTTTACATAATATATGTTTACGCTGACTGGTATTTTTGTGGTTCGAGGCCATTACTGAGGGAGCCTGCTGCGTTATCGGTGATCTCAACAGCAAACAGTTGCATTTGGGTACAAGCTCTAGCAACGATAACAAGATTCTCCAGTTTTAATCCTTTTTCTCGTACAAAATTTGCACATTTCTATTGCTTTTGTCCACGATCCCGATATTATTACATCATAAGAAATAAATATTATTAATAATAAATAAAAAACAAACAACAATAATATTTAAAATATTTTAAAAATTTAATTTGATTCCTAAATTTGACATCTGTGGTGACTGAAAATAATGTGTGGTACCACCTAATTTAGGCAGTTCTTGGGTAGAGTTTCTATACAGAAGGAGTTAAAAACTTTCAGCTCATAAACCAGTATCACTTGGGCCCTTCAGAATGTTATATACTGTTACGCCCAACCCAGTCCTGAGTCCAGGCTGTAAATATTTCCTTTACTGAGGGGCCACATTTTTGCTGGACTTTACTATACAAAAAAAAAAAAAAAAAAAAAAAAAAAAGCAAAGTATTTTTTGTGATGCAAGAGCGGGGCACCCTGCTGCCCTGTTGCCACTGCGGGGAAGTCTTGTATTGTTAAACCTACAGGCTTCAGTTTCTCAGGAAGGATCCTTGGTTTCAAAAGGAGAAAGCCGTGATCTAAACATGCCTTAATTCTGGTTTCAGTTACCACTGTATTAATTCTGGTTTCAGTTACCACTGAATTCTGGGATTTTACATTCCATTTAACCTTAGGTTGTGGTATTCTCCATTCACGTCTCAGGTGACTTGGATGTCCAAGCTACAGTATAATTTCTCTCATTTGCACGTAATTTTCAACCAGTTGGGATAAGGATAATCCCTCCAAGTCAATTTATTACCATTTTTAACCCCAACATCATACCTTCCATGAGGTCAGAAACTGCAGCATCCTGAAGTGTTAACATTAATGGTCCATTGCACCAACCTTCTCTCCTCTTCACAGCAGCGGAGGGGGCTACAATTATCCACATGAGGAGGCACCTGCACCAACAGAAACAGTTACCCACGTTTAAGGCAGGAATTGCTTCAAATTGGATCTGCTTTCCCCGTCCTTGCTCTGCTCCAGTTCCTTTTCGCTTCTGACTTCACCCATAGCAGTTGGTCAACAAGGAATATTCTTAACTAAATACAAATGGTGAAAGAAAAGCCACAAAAACACAGAAAATATTTAATAGTCAATGGCTTTTCGTTCCTCTTCTGTGCTACCTGTGGAGGATAAAATGGAGAACATTTTGTTCATGATCTATAAATTTCAGGTTGAGACAGGGGTACCCACCTTCCCTTTGTTGATCTGAAATGACAAAGAACTCGTCCTCTTTAACCACAAATACCGCGTCCCATTTATCCTGCATTTTGTATTCCTGAAGCACCCCCTTCACCTCTTTCTTCTCTCCTTGACTGCTTCCCCTGTTTTCTCTTGCATTTCTAATCACTTCTGGTGCATCCGTTATCCAGGTTAAAGCATCTGCCTCTGCAGGGGTCTCCGGTACAAGTAAGGACCTAATTAACTGCACAGGATTTCACAGAGGCCAAGAGCTTAGCAGACCCTAGGCAGGCTGAGGCATTTTTGAGGATAACATGAAACCCAGGACCTGCATAGAAAAGGCCAACAAAGTTTTTTTTTAAAAAAAACCATTTTTTTCTTCCACCTTGTGCTTCAAGACGCAGCACCGCTCCTAATGGTTAGGCAATGGGAAAGATTTTGCACTAAACTTCTAGCAACAGGGACAGAGAAGGCTTCCAGACCTTGAAGCCCCTTCCAGTCCCTCAAGGGGCTCCAGGAAAGCTGGGGAGGGATTCTGGATGAAGGAGGGGAGCCCTAGGAGGAGGGGGAAGGGTTTGACTCGGAAAGAGGGGAGATGGAGCTGAGATGTGGGGAAGAAGTTCTTTGGTGGGAGGGTGGTGAGAGCCTGGCCCAGGTTGGGCAGAGAAGCTGTGGCTGCCCCATCCCTGGAGGGGTTCAAGGGCAGGCTGGAGGGGGCTTGGAGCAACCTGGTCTAGTTGAAGATGTCCCTGCCCGTGGCAGGGGGTGGCACTAGGTGGCCTTTAAAGGTCTCTTCCCACCCAAACCATTCCAGGATTTGATGATTCAAATGCACTGAGAGGAGGGAGATGGAGGTCCAGGAGCAGGAACTGGCGTTGCACCCTGTTGGAAACAAGGGAGTGAAACAGATGGACTGACAGATCTGTCTAACGGCGGCAGGTCTTGTGTTCCTCACGGAACTACTCATGGGTTTTAAAGTAAGCACTTAAGTGCCTATTGGTTGCACGAGGGCTTTAGTGCTCTTCAAACTAGTGAAGCAGATGATACTTCAAAGGCATTAAAAGTAGGTTAAGGAAAAATATTTCACAGACAGAGTAGATGTCTGAATAAAACTGACAGTCTTTAAGTGCAGATGAGTAAATAGAGGGTGTTCTCAGTGGGATCATCTCTGTAGGGTTAGAGAACAGCTCTGCTTTATTCCCTGTTCGGCACTTGGTGTCTCCTGCGCGACTGCCAAAAAAGGGCAAGTTATACCAACTCTGGTGGGGGTTATCATTCCACTTACCGACTGACTGAAGCAATCAGTTATCTTCTACACAGGCCACCTGAAAACCCACAACAAGAAAAATACCGTCAGGAAAGAAGGAGAAAAGACTCTTTTCATCTATATTCAGTATTATCCCATTGGCCAAGCACATGAGAAGCAGTATTGAATCCCAGATAAAGGCAAATACAGGCGGTATCTGACCTGGGCAAGGGCTGGGTACCTTCACCCATTAATCCTTAATCATCTAGAACCAACTCCTTCACATCTAATGACTCCGCTTTGAAGGGCTCTGAAGCATATTTAAATGCATTTAAATATGTATTTTATTTCTGTGATTAGTAATACTTGAGATGACCGAAAAAGTGTATTTATCTCCCCACCCCTTTTTTTTTTTTTTTAGCCTTTTGCTCAGATGAGATAAGGAAATGAGGTTACACGATTTCCCTTTAGAGTTTATAATCAGCCACACTATTTTAATAATCTACATTTAGTTCCACTTTCTGTTTCTTAAACGCTAGTACAATGCAGCAGTGTTTTGGTTGCAGGCTGCACAGGAAGGCGTTTCAAAAGCCAACAAACATGCTCACCACGATTTTTTTAATTATTCTTTTTCCTTTTAAATGTCATGAAATATTTCTGCCGACATGAAGTTTTGTAAATCTTTTAAAGAAAGTAATTTCATTTCTGACCTTAAGCTGTCTAACGCTGGGCAGTAAAAAACCAGCTTTTAAAAAACACTCCGAATTAGCTCAAGCAACTTTTTCACCCCGTAAGAGATCAGCAGATCCACATGATCCGCTCTAGGAATCCGTCGGAGTGAAGTACTGTGCGTGACTATATTTTTGCAGGGCTTTCCTTGTGGTAGTAAATACCAGGCTTAGGTGTCACCAATTTGAAAACAACAGGGTTCTGCATAAGCACTAGTGTCATCCAAAATGAGTATACCTATGTGTAACAGGCTGTGTTTCTTCCAGCCAGTACAACACAACGACCTCCTTTTGCAACCAGCCCCGTCACTAACTCATCCAGTGTTATAAAGAATGGAATATTTATCCTGTGAAAGATGGGAATTAATAATAGTAACAATAATAACTTTAGTTAAGTACATAAATATAAACACGTTATTAATCATTAACAGAAATCAGCCCATTAATAATGCTTCAAAACTCTCTAGGAGAGGAATTGTAGGAAACTGAGATTTCCCCTCTATTTTAAATTTGGCCACTCGGTCTCTATTTTTATTAAACAAAAAAGCAATTGTTTAGGGGAAAAAAATTCTGTTGCTATTTTGCATGGCTGTCCCTCTTTTGACACCATCTGTGGTCAGATTAAATGCTGAGATCTGAATCAACAACTCTGCCTTTAATCTCTTGTTGATACTTCTGCAGATTGAGAGGTAAAAAAACCCCGAGTGCAGGGTCCTGGCCAGTCGTCCAAGTTTGAGTTACGCCAGTGCCGTCTTAATGAATTTCTTAAGTCAAATGTAAATATGACCCTGGAATGTTGAAAGCATACATTTTTTGTTCTCTGAGGTCTAATAAAAACACAAAAGCTTTTCTGTGTGGTTCAACATGGCATTAGAAGTGTTCTGCAACACACACACCCACCCCCTCCAGACCCTCTGCAGCTTCTGAAGCCGAAATTAAAATATGCTGAGTTTCCCGCAGAACATATAGAGCTTTCCTTGTAATTGTTTACAATTTGCTCTCTGCCGTGCCCGTGCTTGGAGCCCATACCATAAAAAGCCACCGGCAAATCCGAAGCGGTCGCTCTGCAGCCGGGAAAGCAGAAGAAACGTGCACGGATGGGGGGTGTGCGGGTGGGAGGGCTTTTCTTCTGACAGGCAACAACTCGGCAGTGAAAGACCCAGACAAAGTTACAAACCACATAGTTTTGCCCTTGCATCGAGCATAAAATAGGTCACGGCAGAGAGACGCTGTGGCTTTAAGTATTGCCCGGCCTGAGCCGGATTATCATTAGGTTACGTAACTGCTGATGAGCTGCTTTTCATTAAGGCTTCCCCGAGCTGGTGCTGGGAGCAGGAGCTGCCTCCAACAACCATCCTGGGGAAGGATTTCCTCCCATCCATGCTCTCTTGCTGAGCCCCATGGTCTCCAGCTCAGCCAGACCAAGGAGGTGTTCAACTGCGAAGCAACTCCTTAACCTTAATGTCATTGTATGTTAATTTCGGCTAAAGCCTGTTTGCAAAGTTGTAAAAGTTGTGAAAGTTCAGAAAAGGTGTTAAACCAATGTGTCAGAAGCGTCCTGCTCCTGGCTGGGAGCTTCTTTTTTTTTAATGAAATACATTCTCTGCTGCATAAAAACTCAAACCTTCGTATCTTTCGGTGGTCTTGAATACCAGCAAAAGGACTGTCGTGCAGGAAACGATGGCAGCCACATCACAGCACACCTGCAGACCTGAGGTGGTGGAAAGAAGTGAAAATAAAACATAAAAATTAAAATAAAGCTGATTTCAATCCCATTCTCATGCACACTCAGAAGCACCACATGGTGTCCAGGTAGACCCTTGAGGTGCCAAAGGGCTTGTGTCCAGGGCTCTGTCTCATCACAGGACGAGCTGGGGGACAAGAGACCATGGACTCATAGAATTGTCCGGGTTGGAAGGGACCTTTCAGATTATGGAGTCCAACCATCAACCCAACACCGAAAAACCCACCACTGACCCACGTCCCCCAGCAGCACGTCTGTCCTGCTTCTAAATCCCTCCAGAGACGGCGACTCCACCACTGCCCTGGGCAGCTTCTTCCAAGGCTTGACAATGCTTTCAGTGCAGAATATTTTGCTAATAGCCAACCTAAAAATCTCCTGGCACAACCTGAGGCCATTTCCCCTTGTCCCTGTTCCTTGGGAGGAGAGACCGACCCCCACCTCTCTACAACTTCCTTTCAGATAGTCATCCTCAGGTCTCAATTCTTCCAGGTGCTGGCTTTTAGCTGTCATAGGAACTGACAGAGATACTTCACTCTCTGGAGAGACCTTCCTCCTCCTCACTCTCTGCCTGCCCACAGGCAGACGCAGGCTGCAATCCTGGCGTCCTGCTAGTCCAGATGCCATCGTCAAACACCATTCTTGTACCCTTCTCCTGCCATTTGTTCCTCCCACTGCTCCCACACCTCGGCATTCCTATTCAACCCCCCCTATTTAGGCCAATCTTATCATTTCTGTTAACATTTTCAGGGGGCAAGTAAGTCAGTAGTCATGGAGGAGCTCAGCACTTCTCCAAAGCTCAGCATGAAGCAGAGTCAAGGCCACATTCAGAAGTTCTGTGGAGCTCTAAAGAGCCATATGCGTACTAAGTAGAGGCAATACTATCATCAAAGAAATTATTTATTACTTATTACAATGCTGAGTTTGGCCAAGAAGCTTTAAAGAAGTCCATACTATTAATTTTGCCTTCTTAGATTAATGACTGTACTGTGGCTACTTGCGGCTTACAAAAAACTCTTAAAATAGCCTGCTTCGTAAACTGAAATAAAGCCTGAAAATGGCCTTTAGCCCAAGGAAGTTGTACAGAAAAGCGGGCTACAAGTGACAGCATTCACACAGGGGGTTTATGGCAGGGAACAGGACAACCAGGAGACCTCGATGCCGTTTTGGTTGAAGATTCCATCTCTCACTTGTTGCTTGACCTCTACTTAAACCTCTTAAACACTGCTTTGTGTATGTAAAATGAAGATAATCATATCATCTTGTTTTACAAAGTGCTCAGGCTAGAAAGATCTAACAACAGTAGATTATTTGGCATTTGAAGGCAGTTGGAAATTAAAGCTGCTCTCAGATAAAGTCTCACCCGCCGTGGTACCACTTACTTGGTGGGAGAGGCCTTTATTTCGGATTTAATTCTAGGAAGTTTTGAAATAATTTCATTTTGCTGATGGATTTCATTTTTATTCCATGTGTATTTCAATGAGACATTTAATCTTTTTCCTAATACATTTTGAAGCCTCATTCATTTAAATTGTCAAAGCCTGACAGCTCTGTAATGTACTTAAAAACGGCATTGTTTATATGTGCATTCCATTTAAAAATTAACTTGCAGATTAAAGTAATAAAAATGGTTTTATGCTTCTCAGTGCTAATATCACTGAAAACTTACAGTGTCCCTACTGCCTGAGATTAGCTCATATATTACTTTCTTGTGAGGAATTCACAGAAGGGAAATACTCTAACATCAGGCTCTGTATTAGTCGTGAGGGCTGAGCATTTTCTGCCTGAATAAAAGCAAAGTGGGCATAGCCTGCAGAGGCAGTGGAGAGCTGGCAGCGCAGGAAGACTCCAGGACTTTTCCACAGCTTCCTTCCCTCGCTGCTGTCACAAAGTGAACAGGACCAGAAGGAATCTATTAGCACTTCCACCTAGATGTGTTGCAACCAAGGGTCATGCAGCAGCATGCAGCGGCTGTTAATGTTGCCTCAGCCCCTACCAAGAATGCAATTAAAGGAGAATCAGAAGCATTCCTTCGTTACCTCGAGAACAGCGTGAGTTTTGCAGCAGAGGATTTGTTGTGGGTGCATGATTTCAGGTCGCTGCTCTCCTCTGTCTTGTTTCTTCACCGCTTCCCTGCTCGTTTTGATGCTTTCATTTGCACGCAAATTTGTCTAAAAAAAAAAAAAAAGTTTACTAACTATTTGTCTAGTTGAAGATGCACAAAACATACAGCATTCTCTATATAAGAGTACCTACAGTTAACTTGGTTGGAATGCATATAAAATAGCCCAGGAAAAGCCTTATTGATCTCAAAATGACAGAAAACACAAGCCTGTGATCAATATGCCCTGGCCCATTACCTGCCAAAGGGTTAACTTGGGCTTATCTTGCCCATCCCCTTCACAGGTGCTCCAGAGATAAGGAGGCAGTTATGAAATACAGCTTGGATGGGGCTTTTCTGGGAAACAGAGAACCTCAGGGGTAACTGTGTGGACCCCAGAAAAAGGTGCAGGTTTCTGAGGAAGACAGGGGTGACCACACCGGGCACATTTGCCGTGTTGTGTGTTTGACGAGGCCTTTTAAGGCCAATTTGTTTTGTTGTAACACAGGCACTCTCAAGCCCCTGGGGAACAAAGAGCCCCCATGGAGGAAAATGAGCCGCCTGAAGCTCTGGTTTATTTTAACTATTCAACCCATTGAGTTGTTTTGCCTTGTGACACTAGGTGTTTGGGGATTTCACAGTTCCACAGAGAGGATGAGTAATGTAACTAGATACAGCCTGAATACGATGAAACAGTTGGCAGGGCAATTGTGACTGGTCCATGTACCGCACCGCTTTGCGTGGAAATCGCCGAAAGTGACAGTGAGGAGGCCAAATGGTAGGTCAAGGTCTGCGTGGGGCCATCTGTCGCCCCACACTTCTTACCAAGCTTTGTGTCGGTGTTCCCAGCTAACCCAAGGCACTTTTCAGCCCTTTTGATGCATAGAGAGAGGAGAAGAAAGATGCAGGCCCTTAGCTCTTCCTTGAAGCCTCGTTGGGGGAAGAGGCTTGGGAAAGAGAGAGAAAATGTGACAGAAGCTCCTGACAGATCAGTGGGATGAGGAGACCCGAACCCAATGGAGGCCTCTTCACCTTGTTCAAGCCCAGTCCCGCAGCAGGGGGCCTGGGTTTGAGGCGGTGGGACAGCCCGGAGAGGTGTGAGGAACGGGGACCGCTACTGTGGGGACATGGGTGACGGGACCAGAGGGGGCCCCAGCCGGGGGAGGCAGGTGTCCCCTCACCCTTGGGCTTGGCACCATTGGTGCCCCCCCAGGCCCCGGCCGCCCCCCTCAGCCGCTAAGATGGCGCCCGCCTCCCCCTGCCCCTTCCCGGGGGGCGACAGCGGAGGGGCCGCGGCCTCCCCGTCGCCTCTGATCGGGCCGCTGCGTGTGTGGGGCGGTGAAGGCAGGGAAGATGGCGGCCGGCTGCGACTGAGGGAGGAGAGGGAGGAGGAGGAGGAGGAGGGATCCGGGCCGGGCCGCGGCGGCCTCCTCCGACACCGCCCCCCTCGTCTCTCCCTGCCCAGCTCCGCCCCGTCCCACGGGGAGGGAGAGCGGCGAGCGAGCCGGAGCCCCGCAGCCGCGCCGCGCCGCCCAGGCAAGGGGCCCCGGCTGCCCGGGAGCCCCTGCGACGGGAACCGGGGCCCCCAAAGCTACAGCGCTCTTCGCCACCCGCCACAGCCATCGCGGCGGGGGGCTGCTGCGAGCCATCCTCCCCCCCGGGGCCGCCCCCGCCGCCTCGGCCGGGGGAGTCGCTGTCGCGTTGCCCGTTGAGCTCCGCGGCCTCAGCCCCGGCGGGGGGGGAGGCGGCTGTCACCCAGGCAGCGGCGGCAGGTGAGTGGCGCCCGGAGGGGAGAAGGGAGGGGAGGTGAAGGGAGAGGGAAGGAGGGCGGCCGGGTCGCCCCGCTGCCCCGCCGCGCAGGGCCGGGGGTGTGTCTGGCGGGGGCCGGCACCGCACGCCGCCCCCGCCGTAAGCCCCCGGCCTGCGGGGGGGAGGCGCAGCTGTCAGGGGCGAAGCGGGGGGGAAAGCGGGGAAGGGAGAGCAGAGGTGGGGGTGGAAGGTTGGAGACGGCCCGGCCCCCCCCCGCCCCCGGGCTGCCATGGCGGCGGAGGGGCGCCGCCGCCTCCCCTCGCCCCGCCGCCCGCCCGCCTTCCCCCGCGGGGGGCTGAGGAGGGCCGCCCCGGGGGACCCTGCGCGGCGGAGCCCCTCCCGCCTCGGGCGGCAAAATGCCTGCCTTCCCTTTCCCATAT
>JAOTQQ010000023.1:114262904-114277266 GCA_026546715.1 Gallinago undulata
AAAAGCAGTTTTTCTCCCCCCACACGCTACCCCCCCCCCCCCCCCCCTTAACCCGGCTGGAAGATGCCTGAGGGGAAGCAGCGGGGCCGCGGCCGGGCCTGCGGGGGCCTGCGGACACCCACCCCCCCCAACCCCGGGCGAGGGAGGACGCTGGGTTTTGGTGGCGTTTTAGGTGACAGCTCTTTGTCTGCGTGTGGCATCGCGTGTGTCACACCCCCCCCCCCTCGGTGTGTGTCTGTGTCCCCCGTTCCCCCCCCACCCCCCCCAAAACCGACCCCGGTGCTGGCTGTCAGCAGAGGCACAAGTAAGTTCAGCGCCGAGGCGGTCGGTGAGGGAGAGCCTGAGGTGGCCCTAGGGTACCAGGGGGGAAGCTTTTTGGGGACATAAGCTCCTCCGAGGGGTCCCTGGGGTCCCCGGCTTGGGGGGGGGGGGCTCTGGAGGAGGGTGGTGGGGAAAGGTGGTGTCTGCCTCCCCCTTCCTAGCGGAGCCCTTGCCCTAAATTTCCTTCCATTTCCCTCCCAGAGACGTGAACCAGCGAGCAGATCGCAAATAATCCCAATTACCTGAGGGTGCAGAGGCGAGCGGGAGCCCCGGTTTGTGCAGTGGAAAGGGGGGGGGGGGAGCAAAAGGGGGGGTTTCGCTGCTGGAATATGACATTTAGTGGTAGAAAAATCTCTTGCGGAAAGGTTGTTTCCTTCCGATGTAGGTTGCTAGACACGCTCGAGCCCTCCAGTTTCCTAGGTGCGTTTTGACCTTTCGGTGGCTGAGAACTGGGTCGTGCGCCTCGGGTGACGGTCTCCCCATTTATTTTGCTTGGGTTTTATTTATTATTATTTATTATTTTTTTTTGCACCCGAAAAAAACACGTTTGCAAAGGTGGAAAGGTGCGGAGCGCCGGCTGGGGCTGCCGCTCGCTTCCACGGGAAGCTTAATCAGCCTACAGTAGATATCCAATTTTCACTACCCAAACACGGCACAGCCAAAAAAAAAAAAGAAAAAGAAAAGAGTGACACAGCAAAGTATGTTAAAACTGGAAATTTGGACTCGCGTGGGTGGTGCTTGTATGTTCTTCACCCCGTCTCATGGCTTGTATTCTTCGTGTTGCTGGTTGAGACTGAAAAAAGGACCTGGTTTGTGTGGGCTGGCAGGATATGCATATATATGTGTGTGTGTAAAATTTGCATGTGTGTGTATATATATATATATATATATAAAAAGAGTAATAGACCTGATGAGTTCTAGTAGCAAGCTGGTAAATCTGAACAAAAAAAAGAGGCTTTGTTTACTTTTCTGGAGATGCTCTGTCCCGTGGCAGGTCAGAGGTTGTGATCTTCTGCCGGCAGAATATTTCAGCAAATGTGTGTGGGTTCTGAACTCTTTATTATGCTGTGGCCAGAGGCTTTCTTATACAAGAGAAAGTAAAAGAATATATGTTACGTATGGAAGTATACGCGGTATGTGGTGCATGCGTAGCCATATCCTTAGGCCTCTTGCAGAGCAGCGGGGAGAGAAACATTGAAAACCAGGAAAAAAAAAAATGGATGCAAAGCCACAAATTTGCAGAGGGAAGCTCGGTAAGTGGTGGAGCATCCGCAGCTTCGCAGCCCTGTTCTGTGAAAATGATTAAAGTTCAAGTTGCCACTTAAGGGGACAAACAGCTCTTGATGGTAGATAATAAACAGTAGTAACTTTGGCAATACTGCACCTGGCTCCAAGCCGATGGGCATGATGAAATGTTAAATCTCAACTTATTTGCTCAAGATGGGTATCTGTTGTTTGAAACATGTTGCCAAACAATATGGCAGCGCAAATCCTCGCTTCCAAAACAAATAGGCTTCCTGAGCGGCGAGTTTGGCGCTTGGGAAGGCAGGTCTTTATTTCTTATTCGCCACGGGCCCACTTTGATTATTTTATTATTATTATTATTTTTTTTAAATAATTTTCCTGAGCGTGCATGTTTCCCCTAAGCCTTGCCCTCTGATAATGCTACGACACATGCTCACAACGGCATGACTAATTCATACAATTAGTCATACACTTCCACTGTAGATTTATTGGAGCAATATCGCTGTCATTCTCACGTTGTAAAAAGTCCGCGTTGGGGAACATGTGCCCTCTGTTGACTTCTCGTGGGTCTCTTGGCATGGCTGTCGGGGTGGGCTGTTAACGAACATTTGAAGCCTGTAGGATTATTAGGCTGACTTAATTATATAAGCATATTTTCAAGGAGCAGATCTGTTGGAGATCGGCACCTTGTTGCTTGCTAATCTGAGGGGGGTAATTTGCATGAGACTTTGCAGACATTGCCAGAAATGAAGGTGTGAGTGCTACTACTAAAAATATCCCGTCTCCTGCATAAATAGTTTGTCGGTTGAAAAAACAGTATATTTTGTATAGGGAAACTATTTATATGACGAGTTATTCTAGTTTTGCTTGGTTGAATCTCTTTCTTTGAAGCGTGGTTCTTATCTCTTTGATCAAAGAGGAGGAATGAAAAAAAAAAAAAAACAAACAGTTTTAAAAGTTAGATTCTGCCTTTAAAGATAGGATTTTAAAGAGGAAGGGCTTGGACTAACAGGTCAATATTGTAACCAGGTGTTCCTGAAAGACCAAGGCGGTGTGTGACACCCTGTAGCAAATGACCACCGCTTCTAGGTATGAGCTTTAAGTGCTGGTAGATACAAACAAGCAATTTTTAGTGGCGGTTCTATGTTATTTGTGTGGCTGAAGCATCCAGGAACCTCAGGCACGGGGCCGGCTTCGCAGTGGGGTGGGAGTGATGCAAAAACAGAGTTGAAAAATGGACACTGCTTCCAAAAAACTTCCAGCCTAAACCTAAAGAGGTGGGAAAGCAGCTGGATGGTGGTGAGCAGCAGGGGAGTTGGTCGTCACAGCGTATTAGCAGCCTAATATTGATGAGTTTTGTGTTTTTTTTTGTTTTTTTTTTTTGTAATACTGCAGCAAACTGGCACTTTATGGTCTGGTGGGAGGTGAGTGCCTGCTGTGATGCTGCCGAGCCCTCTGCCTGCCTCTCTGTGGGTGAGGGAGGATTCCCCAGAGAAGCTTTGCTGCTGGGCCTGAGAACATCCAGGAGCTTTAACCTCTTCCCCTGGCCCAGCAGGATCTGGAATAGGATGTTTGCCCGTAGCTGCAATATTAAAAATTACAGCTTGCTTGTAAACGGCCTCAACTCTTTGCATACTTGGCCTTGCACATGTGAGTCAGGGTGATGCAGAACAGGTTTTTGTTTGTGTTTTGGTTTTTGTTTTTTTACCACGACAGCAGCATCTCCATGTAAAGTTGACCATTTTAAAACGCCGCGGCTTTGCTGTGGGACAAACTTTAAAGCCCTGGGAGGCCTGGTCTGGGTAGAAAGGATGTGTCAGCACCATGTGCTTCACCTGGGCTCCTGTCATTTGTGAAGGAGAAGACAGCTGAACTGGTTTGGAGGTTCTTTAAGCCTGAACTAATTTACCTGGCTGGGAATGTAGGTTAGAAACTAGGCTTCGCTTGGCTTTGGGCTAACGCCAGTAACGCTCCGCAGGGAAAATGCAGGCTGGATAATCCTGCAATACTCTTCCTACTGTTTCCCCTGAAAAGATAGGTGGGATCTGGTGTGGTTGACCCAGTTGACTGGGAAGCAACTCCAGCGCGTCTCGGCACGAGGAGCAGCGGGATGTTTCCCTGAGATGCCCCTGGGTGAGTAGGGGGGAAAGAAGCTGGGATGGGTTTTTGTAGGCAGACCTTGCAGTCAGAATCCTCAACCAGGTGCTCTGGTCCGATGGACAGGGTTGCATGGCCTAAACTAGGGAGATTTGTTAACCAGCTGAGGTAAATCTGCACATAGATATTCTTAAATCTGTTTAAACCTGCTTACTGGTTTATTACCTTCCGTAAGCTGGGGCAGGCTATCCTGGCAGTCCTGTTTAAACCAGCGCGTGTCCCCGCAGAGATCTGCCGTCATTTAGTGAAGCCCATGCAAGTTGGTGAGTTACAGGAAGGTGATCTAGGAAAGGAAAACAGTGCACCCAATGTATAAATCAACAGTTTGCTGACTTGCCCTGGTTAGTGAACTCTACAGTATCTATATTTTGCTGAAAGGATACACAAATTGTCAGTTTCTTAAAGCTTGTCGGTGGAGTGGCTCTTAAAGGCATTTGTATTTTTCTGCAGAGGGAAAAGATCCTGAAGTGGTAGGTCCTGCTTTAAACTTTAAACAGTCAAGGCTGATCCTGCAAGTAGCTATTTGGAAGCCAAATAATTGAAATGTCTATTTTGAGCTATTAATGTTTAGCTGGTGTTTACTTTTAATTACCTATCATGGAATATGCTATGAAACAAGCTCAAAACAGTGTTTCTTTCGCTTAACCCCCCCCATTTTTTTTTTTAATGTGACATCTGAAATCCCAAGGGTCTCATATTTTGGGGGATTTTCAGAGTGTGAAGCCTTAAAAAATAAGGCAGTATGCCAGGCGAGGCAAGAAGCGGGCTTGTTTCTTGTATCTGTATGATGAAGTTATGAATGAGGAACTGTTCAAAACCCAAACAAATCAGTAGCTTTCCTACGGATGTGAAATTCACGTTGTGAATGGAGGGTGAAGTTTAGAATCACAAGGCTACCCTGGGATCAAATGATATCAAGTGGTGTCATGCAATATGGAAATGGTTAGGTGTTGATAATGTTATACCCTTAATGTTAGTGGTTTCTCTTATATGCACTTTACGCTGCTTTGGGAAATAAGGGCTTTGGGAGGGGAGAGATTCCAGCCCACAGCACAGTGGTGCCCTGTCCAAAAGTTTCAGAATAGTGTTTGCCGTTTCAAAAATTAAAAAACAACCCCAATAAGTGTTACAATCTTTCAGTCAAACTGCACTGAAAGTTTAACAATGACAACTGAAAATCTTTTTCTTTTTTTATTAACATTGTATAACTCCCAGACTGAAGAAATAGGAGAGAAGACGCCTGAAATTTTCAGACTGTTAAATCAGATTCATAAGTAAATTGTACAAGACCTCTTGCAGCTCAGACTCCTTAACTTATCTTTCTTCTTATTTCTTGTGAATCCGACACTTAGTACCTATCCTCCCTCTCTTCTCTCCCCCAGAGCCTGTATTTTGCTCTTAATCTGAGACTTGGCATCCAGTTTTCTCAATGTACTTCCAAGGTCTTCA
Source organism: Gallinago undulata (assembly GCA_026546715.1). NCBI lineage: Eukaryota > Metazoa > Chordata > Aves > Charadriiformes > Scolopacidae > Gallinago > Gallinago undulata. Next base: position 114,268,077 of record JAOTQQ010000023.1, read on the forward strand.
ATAATTTGAGAGATGAACTTTTTAGTGGAGGTGCTAGTCACCCTCTGTCTTGAAAGTTGTGTTGTGTTTTTTGTTGGGTTTTTTTTTTTTTTTTAACAAAAGTCTGACTAACCTGAAAAGGATTTTGACACGTGCTCCTGACCAGTTATTTTAAATCACGCTGGAAAAATTGTGTGTGAAAATAAACAAGTAGTTAAGAGTTAAACCTGCTGTAGGCTGGGTGCGTAAGCTTGATCCCTTTGTCTTTCATGCATTTCTTAAATGGGATTGCTGACAAGATGAGTCCTGGCTCTTCCCACTAATTCTGTAAACAGCTGGCGGTTATGCTACCTGTTTCTTTTGTTTTCTTTTTTACGAGCAGAGATTTCCAAGCAGATTTTTAGCAGGGAAGCTTGGCAGGATGAGTTCACCAGACTTTCTTCCATGCTCCAGTTGCAAACGGCGCTCAGCTGAAAGGTGAATACCAAGACAAGTAGTTTTTAATGATGGAAGGTGCTGCATTAGGGTTTGAGGAATGATAACTGGGTGCTCTGGAAACATTTATAGTAGAAACATTTATAGTAGAACCCAGTCGATCATGTTGCATTCTTTAAGTTCAAATTTATTATTTATTATTTATTAAATACATTTATTTATTACTTATTATTAAGTTCAAATTTAATAATGAAATCCAGCATCCACTGTGGTGTTAAGGTTCTGAAACCTGAGCGTTTACAATGTGCTTGTTTCTCAACTTATTATAAAGTTGAGCGCAAAGTCCCAATGTCTACTGAAATGTAATTAGCGTGCGGCGTAATTTGCTGATGCGTGAATAGTTAGAGTTTCTTGGAATGGAGCTGATGTGTAAAGTGCTTCTCTTCATGTCTCCAAATGTCATTTCAAGACTGTTGGTTTATGGAATAAGCAAGAGCTGCTGGTGGAGGATCAGGTAAAACACCGTGTTATCTGGGCTCTCTGACTCGAAGGGCAGGAATAAGGACTGAAACCAGCTCTGCCTTCGGCAGCACGTAGCTCTTGTTTTTGTCTTAAATTAAGGTTATGAAAATCCATCATTTTAGAGTATGCTTTGTATTTAGGTTGTTTGCAAGCTTTCTTGGTGCTCTTTCAACTGTATCCTATTGTCCCAGCAAATATTTTTATTTTTTAGAGAGGTCGTTTTTAAGTCTTCGTTGTGCAAAAAACCGATGTGAATATTCCCTGGGTGTCTGAAATCGCATTCCCAGATTTGTATTTTAGTGTAATCGGATTTGTCTTCAGTGTCTATTCCAGACTGAAGGCCTGGTGGAAGCTGTGGGATCCCGGCCCCTCCGACAGCTACGATGAATAGTTATGTCCTTAACCTTTCAAACAGTTTACCCAGACTTGACGGACTTGGCATGAAGTTCTGTGGTTTTGAACATGCAGTGGTGATAATCCCTTTGAAGGCCCAAAATAAATGGGTTTCAAAAAAAAAAAAAAAAGCTTTAATGAATTTAAAAATGCCATTGAAAATAGCATTTGGCCCGATTTTACACTTTTGTTGTTGTTGGAAATGGAAGGAATATTGGATATACAAAGCTCGCTGTATGGAAAATAACTATCTGGTAAATACACTTTAATCTAGTTTATTTTTCAAATGCAATGAAAATGGAAAAATAAATTACCTAAATTCTTTTAATTAAATCTGTTTCCATGTGGCATAATGTGATAATTTAATACCGTTTTCTGACACTATTGTGGATGAAAAAATGTTTCAGCGTAGCGTATAAAAACGCGTACGGTTTGATATTCCAGACTAGAACCAGAACCCGAGAAGTTCCATTAAACAAGAAGCTATTTCATTTGTAAAGCCAAAGCCGAACATTCAAAAGTTAGGAAAAACAGATGCAACTGTAATTATAATTTTGTAGCCACATGATGTTTTTCCATAGATTCGCTGACTTACCCGCTGTATGGGTTGGACTAACAAAGTGGAACGGATTAGGGTTGTGTGGATGATCATAAATCTGCTACTCTATAATTTTTAGTGCTTGATTTTGCAACCTACTTAATTTTCTTCTAATGTTTTTAGATGTTAAGCTTTATGACATTGATTTTTGATACGAATGGAGCATCACACGTATATTGGCTACTTTTTGTAATGCCTCTGCAAGAGAAAAGAAATATTACTCCAATTTTTGCGCTTGTTTTTTCTTTTTTTTTTTTTTTTTTAAGTGAATAAACCAGAATCATTGGATATTGGCAATTGGATAATTTGCCCAAGAGAGGCAGGGTGTGAGTGAAAGGTAAAAGGCACTTCACAGGTTATTCTCAAGTACCCGGTGCTCTCAACTGCTCTGGTTGTAGATGTGGATTTGTTAAATTGGGTGCAACTTTCCTTCAATTTGCCAGCAAACCTCAAGAGCCTTGGCTCCAGCAGCCTCTGCGTCATCGACAAGTGGCTCTGATGACAGGCATCTGATGGCTTTCGTTCTTTAGAGCCGAGGTTCCCAAACTGTGGCGTGTGTATGCTCGTGGTATGCAGACTGCTTCGAAACGGGGTATTTTGTGACGTGAAGGCAGTAATTCCTGCTGCTGAACGGGAGCAAGGTCTTCCGGGAGCCTTGGTGGAGGTGGGTCCTCATGGTGGCACTCAGGAGTTGTCGCCACATGCAGAAAGCCATAAAATTGTAGTGACAGGACGAGGGGGAAGGGTTTGACCCTGAAAGAGGGGAGATGGAGCTGAGATGTGGGGAAGAAGTTCTTTGGTGGGAGGGTGGTGAGAGCCTGGCCCAGGTTGGCCAGAGAAGCTGTGGCTGCCCCATCCCTGGAGGGGTTCAAGGGCAGGTTGGAGGGGGCTTGGAGCCACCTGGTCTAGTTGAAGATGTCTCTGCCCAGGGCAGGTTGGAACTGGATGATTGCAACCTAAACTATTCTATTATCCTATGAAAATTGGGGTTTTCAAGTGTGCTTGCACTTCTGGTTGAGGTTGTAGAAGAGTGAGGATGAAGATGATGGATGAGGATGAGCTAGTCCTGCTTTGGGAGGCTGGGCCGAGCGTGGAAGATGGGGAGCAAAGGCTTTGTCATTTGGTGTTAGGGAGGTGGTGCAGTGTCACAGGCTGGTTGGGGCCAGGTCAGCACAGTTTTGGGTGCAGAAAGAGCATAAACATGGTTTTTATGTCCTGTTTTGTGGAGAATGTGGTTTTTAGGTGGGAGACACCGGCGTTTTCATTGTGGGCTGCAGAAAGACTGGTGGCCAGGTCCTGCCCGGGGGGACATGTCAAGAAGGGAGAACCTGGTTTGGGAGCCTGACAATGGGCGCAGGTCTCTAAAAAAAGCAGAAACACGTCGCTGATGGGCTCCAAAAATCCAGCAGCCTCTAGTTCCCAAACTTGGAAGGACCCGGCTGGTCGCTGCGGTTGTTGACTTGCATATAGGTGTGCGTGCGTGGTGCTACGTGCACGGAGAGCTGGATTCCTGAATTCCTCCTCTCGCCACAGAATGTATGATTACAGAGATACCGCCGACTGCTTGAGAACAGTATTAAATAACTTCTGAAGGCTTTTTTTTTTTTTTTTTTTTAAGGAGGTCTTTTAAAAAACCAAGAGGCATGCTTTTACTCTCGGGTTTCCTCCTGGATGCTGGAAAATACCTACACGGGGTAATTCATACGTTTCGCGTGCAACCGGCGGGCTCGAAATAAACTCTTTGGGGTTTGTAAAAACAGTTTAAACAAATCCAGTTAAACAAGATTTAAGTTTCATTGCAGAGGTTTAAAGTGCGAGGGGGGGAAAATACACAGAACAGCCATTAAAATTTAAAAAAAAAAAAAAAAAAGGGCAAGAAAACCTCTAAAGAATACTAGCCTGGAAATATTTTCCTCCCTTGGTGCTGACGGAGGAAATTTTGATATTAAAACCCCCCTGAGGTTCCTGCAGTTGGGTATTTGGCAGCGTCGCACTGTCAGGGCTGTTGCCCCGTTCCATCTCCAGCCCCTGGAGTTGTGTCTTGCTGTAGATTTAAACACCTTCGAGATCTCCTGCTTGTTGAAACAAAGCCTCTCGCTGTCCGGAGACCGCCGGGGACTTTTCCTAAAAGTCTGGAGAGCACCATCTCTGGGGAGCAGGAAATGATTCCAGTTTCACAGATGGGCACAGGCTTGTCCGGCTTGTCGCAGGGAAATTCGGAGATCCGGTATTTGACCCTCGTATCTGCATTTACTCTTGGAACAGTTGGTCTACAGCGTTTAACTTTTGGTTTAAATTGTCTAAATCCAATATAGCAATATAATTTTAATTTGTTTACTAAGAGAGTTCTTCAGATAGGCCTCCCAAAGTGCAAGGAATAAGAAACAACTGCTACTTGAAGACAGAAGAGCTGAGTTTGTTTCAAGCTGTTTAAAAGCCTTCAGCTCAGAGATAAGTGCGTATTTTACATCCCGATCAGCAAGTTATAATGAGATTTAGAGCACTAAATGAGTTCTCTCCTAACCCACAGGATGATGCATGTGGCTCAGCGCTGAGCTATTGTTCTCCTCAGCCCTCGCTGGTGAAATAATTTAGGAAATTGTGATACGCTGTGAGCTGGATTTAATCAGTGAGTAGTTTCCACCTTCAGAAGATGACTTCAGTAGATAGAAGGCATTTCTCAATGTCCACGAAGGTTTCTGCACAAGGAGAGTAGTCCTTGTGTTCCTAGCAGTGAAAATGGACTATCTGGAACTTCAAACACATGAATGGGCTGTAGGATTAAGTGTTCTTGGTTGTGAGGAGTAGAAGATATGTTTTCCAAGTGCTGGAAATTTCTAAAAGGCTGTTCTGTTTCTCCATCAGGAGAAGATAATGAAAGACTACAAGCGAGGGAGGGTCATGGGAGAGAATACAGAGATGGAGAGCTGCTTCTTCCCTGGTGAGCAGCGAAAAGGAGATGATCTTTCCCAAAATGCTGAGAGGATCCTTGTAGCTTGACCCACCGGTGGCGGGATGGTGGGTCACTGGCAAGGTGGAGGAGAAGCATTGATGGTTTTGATTCGAAACCAAATGCTTTCTGAAGGATTTGAATTTGTCTTCAGGTGGCGGCAGAGGTTCCTCTCCTAATCCAACAGTTGCGTTCGGCTGGTTCCTGAGATACTTATAGTGTGGTCTGGAGAGCATTGTGTGGTGGAGATGGAATAAAGCGGCGTCACACCTGAAGGCAGAGGCTGCGATGCTTTCCCGGGGATTTAGATCTCTTGCCCAGAAAGGTCAGGCATCATTCTATCATCGAGACTCCTCATCTGAGCCTTGAGCTCTTTCCGTCCCCCCGTTCACAGCAGATTGTCAAAATTCTTTTTTGCAGCTGGTTGTGTTTCCAGAGATGTTTGGGTTTGGTTTTTTTTTTTCCTCCTTGAGTATTGAAACCGAGTTTTGTTTATTCCAGGCTCATTTCCTATTTGCTGTATAAGGCGACCACATACTCTGTTCAAGGTCCCTGAAAAGGTTATGAACAGTCTTATCTCTCGAAGCTCCTTGAATATATCACAAGTTTTGTGTACCTGGCCAGTTTGAACCTCTTCCTCACTAAGAAACAGAAAGAAAAGCCCTTATATTATTTTTTTTTTGCTCTGAAGTGACCTGTGACAATTCTCATGTGGGAGAGCATGAGCCTGTGTGTAGTCGGAGCCCTGGCTGATGCCCAGACACAGGTTTGCTAAAGAGACACAGAACTCGGAAACGCAGGAGCTGGTTGGAGTGAAGTCACTCGATATTGCTGACTATAGAATAATTTATCTGTTTTTAATCTTTTCTCTTTTTTTTTTTTCTCACTGGAGGGTAGAGCTCTCAGGCCTCACTTTTAGTGCTTAACTTCAGTCGTTTATGTTACGAAATGATAAAAGGATTATCAAAACGATGCCTGTGAAGCCAGTAAGAAGGGGCTGAAGGGACTGGTGACTGCTTTCAGACTGAGGATACGCTGCTCTTTGCTAAAGAACATTTTATGTTTCATTGGTTTGAGATGGCTTGAAACCTGATGTCTTTATTTTTTTTTTTTGACTGAAGTAATTTGCTTGTCCTCCTACTTGATTTTACTCCCATCAAAAATTAGCAAGTACGTCAATGCCCCGTGTCGAGGATTAATTAGCCGATTGCAAAGCGCTTTGAAGGTAACTGCAAAACTTCACTAAGGTAACTTAAACCAAATTCCTCGCTTTTCAAAGGGAGAAGAGTTGAACTTACCTTCCCCTCAGGTCTTCCCCGGGAGGCTTTACCCCACCTGTGCTTCCCGAGAGTTGTCCTCCTGCTGCCCTGGGTGAAGACTCTGCTGAATCCTTCAGAAGGATTTTTGGCGTATGGAAGGACTGGAATTCTCCCGAAAAATCCCATGCGTCTTAGAAGAGAGGAAAGTCTTTATAAAATACTGTCTTCTCACTCGCTTTGGAATCACAACTGCTCCTGCTGGGCTTCTGAGATAGACTTGAAAAGGCATCTTGGCTTGCATTATAGGTTAACCCAAATAAACGGTTAGTAAGTAATAGCAGTAATTAGTATTTATAATGAGGTAGTAACAGGCAACCTGAATTAGCCCAAGCTCCCATTGTGCCTGAAACTAAACAAACAAATAAGCTACTTGGGGAGGGACTGCCCTGATTCAAGTATGTTTGTCATTTCTCGTCTTACTTCTGAAATGTCTTGTGATATTTAGTACACTTTTTTAGTCATGTGAGCACAATATTTAATAATATATGCAGCCTGCGTTTTGCTTACCTTGATTCCTCTTGGGTTGCTACACCCAAGCTGTGTTTAAGTTCTCTTTTCAACTGCCTTTAAATTCAAATAATCCCTGTTGTAAGTCGTGGCAGACTTAGGAGATGTCACGTAAGAACTTACAGGCTACAGTCTGTTTATAATGATAATAATAATAAGGCTGTAGTCTGTTTATTGCTGGCGTGCTTGTGATTAAGGATTTTGTGACTAAAAGTATATCAGCAGTTTTCATAGGCATGAAATGCTAAGGGAAATATTTAAGTAATGACATTGTATATTTACAGTAAAAAAAAAAAAGTTAAGGAAAAATGGCTGGAAACCCTCCTGTTTTGTCAAACGTGCTATTTTTTACTTTCTTTTCTTTTACAGTTCCTAGTTGTGCTTTACTCTTAGCGTGTTGGACTATGGGTCTCACACAGGTATGGCAGTTTACCAGAAGTTTTGGGGAAATAATATTTGAGCATTTAGCCTTTTCTTATTAAAATTGCTTTGGGTGGGCTGTCCGAGTTCCACAGTAGTCCCTTGGTGAAGTCAACTGGGAGCTGGGCAAATACAGCCGTCGCTGTACCCGCCTAATTGTAGAATATGGCATTTATATTTGTGTTTTAATGGGAATTTGTTCAGTTGCTACCTAGCTACTTCTTTAATATGAGCTGCGTAAGTAGCGGGAAGTATTTTAATAGGCAACTTGAGCATTATTAACTATTTTTCATGTAAGCCTGATTTATTGAAGCTGGTGATATCTATTAAACAACATTCACTTGCAGCCTGTCCCAGATGAGTAATTTATGTTTGTGGTGTAGAGGTCTAAATATTTAAGGATGTACATAAAAACTGTTGCCTAAATAACGTTACTACCTTTTCTGTGCAGAAAAGCCAAAATTTTTGGTTCCACTCTGGCATTGTTTTGATGCCTGTAAATACTATTGTGCAATTATATATTGTTTTTGTTGCATCAGGACACTTATCTCAGAGCAAAGGCTGGATTTGGCTTGAGCATTGGTCAACGACTCTGCTTTATTTCCTGCCCTCAGCGTTCATTGTATGGGCTGATTCTTGAGTTGTTGTTGCTCTGAATTTGAAATTCTTTTAATTGCTTTGTTGTTTTTTCCATGATCCTTGCAGCTACGGTCGTTGAGCTTCACAGTCCTTAAATTAATTTGAATTTATCTTTAGTATCTCTTGTGAGATAGGAAAGTACTACCATTTCTGGTCAATGGATTAAAGGCTCCTGGAGTTCAAGGCCAGCTCTGGAAATTCAACTGTATAGACATTTTTTGGTTGTTAGTGTGGGCTGTCCAAACCAACTTCAGAGGCAGAAGTTTCAGCCATCAAATCTGAAAAAAAAGTTTTTTCTTAAAAAGCTGGATTACAGGAGAGTGATGAGAAGGTGTTGGACTGGAAATACTTCACCCGTGTAAATAGGATTGTTTCCTAAATATTGAGAAAAGTCAGGGCATGTAAACAAGTGGACACTAGGAATTAGCAGGTTCACGCATGGGTTTATTTGGGAGCAATTGTGATGTATTTCCATGGTGTAAGCAGTAAAGTTGACTCTTACCACAGAATTGCTCTCAGATTCTCAAGGAGGAGTGATTTTTTTCTGAGCTTGAGATCTCGGAGGATGTTTATGGCAGAGCTGAAAACAGATCCAAGGTTTTTCTGATGCGTAACCCCATGTTTTAACCACAAAATGATCCTTTCTCGTCAGCACAGATATTGGACCTTTTAATCCAAAGTTAAACCTGTGAAGCGAGTTGGGACAGAGTAGCAAAATGTCCTTGCTTTTTTGTGATGGTTCCCCCCCAAAACAGATCCTTATATATTGAAAATCTCTGCTGTTTATTGAGGTGTGTATATTTAATAATGATATTTTGAAAAAAGAAATACTGCGATCCTTGAGCTCTACTCTCTACTTCCATTGCTGTGGCAAGACCTAAAGAAGAAATACAATTTTTTTTTTTTTTTTTTTTTTAATAAAAGAAACCAGTGTTTATTTTCCTTGATGTACTGGCACGATCTCTACTGTTGATGGAGAGCTCTGGTTTCTAATGAAGCCATTAAGACGCTGCCAGTAATTAGCATCTTTTAAAAAATCTGGTTTTGCATTTGAATATGGCTTTATCAACAAGTGCAGTGAGAGAGGAGGCTGCACTTTGACAGCCGGCACGGAGGGGAAGGAGTTTCCCTCAAGTGGAGGGGAAGGAATTTCCCTCAAGTGCAGCTCGGGTGAAGTTGAGCAGCTCAGCGTGGACTAACGAACTTGCCTGGGGTTCATCACGTGGGTTTAGTAGTTAATGGTTCCACCGTGCTCGTGGGGGACACTTGATGACTTCGAAATATGGATTATGGCTGATGTAATGGTACTCGTGAACAAGGTGATGCTATAGAATCAAAAATGGTGTGGGTGGGAAGGGACCTTAAAGACCATCCAGTCTTTAAGGCCACCCCCTGCCCTGGGCAGGGACACCTCCCACCACACCAGGT
>JAOTQQ010000023.1:114278571-114289687 GCA_026546715.1 Gallinago undulata
GGGAGAAGAAGGGCTTTGAAGCCCCAGTGGAGGGGCTGGGGGGAGCCCGGTGGTGCTGCTGGGCGATGAGTCACGCTGGGGAACCGAGCTGGTCCTTCCTGGCACCCAGCTCTTCAGCGTTTCATGCCTCGCCTCTGCCTGTTTGCTTCAAGCAAAATGGTGAATCGCACGCAGTCTGAAAGCACGGAGTCATTCCCCACTGGAATTAAAAATAAAATAAAATAAAATATGCCGGTGCTGGCTCCTACCTATTGCCGTTTTGATGCTAAAACCAGAACTTGAATTTTGAGGGGTTTCTGTGATAAAAATTTCAGCCGTTACTGCGTCTGATGGACGTGTTTCTGTAAGAAGTGAGGCTTCTTTTTTCCCATTTAACGTGATGTTTGGGAGAGAGTCTCTCAGAAGCCCTTTCTTTGGCTCAGCCTGGCAACTGCTGCCGCTCCCAACTTGCTTGTGAAATGAGAAAAACCTGCTTTAAAAATTGCGGTAGCAAAATATAAAGAAGTACTAGAACTATATATCTTGGGAAACCTAGAACAAACATTTTTATAACATTATATTTTATATATATATAATTATATTTATATATTTTTCAGGTGGCATGAGTGAGTTTGAGGTTTTGTCCATTTCCCGATCACCCAGTCCGTATGTTTCCAGGAGAATATTTTTGACTAATTTTGGTGAATTAAGAAACTTCTGACTCCTTGTATCTCAAGGACATTTCAAAGACAAAGCCCTATAGCTGCGGGAGCCTTATCAGCAGAGAAAACCCACCTCATTGGTGAGAGGCACTGAAGCCAAAAGGTGCATTAGGCAGGATTATGGAGACGGGGCATTTTTCACAACTGGAAACTCCGGTGACGAGGCTGAGCCCGTGGTATGTGGCGTGTCCCGTGAAATCCCTGTGTTTTACACCTGGGGTTTCTGAAGGCGTCGCGTGTATCAGCCTGTCAGGCTTGTGCCTCTGCAATGGCTTATTAGAAGGCAGACTTCTAATACGCCTCGTCTGTCAACGGGACGCTGGGGTGGCTGACGGGTACGGTAACTTTTGGAGAGAAATTTAATTACCAACATCAGCTGAAAGGATGAAATCTTGCATGTAGTTACATGGAATACTTTTTGCTTACAGGTGGTTAAAATCTGCAGACTTTAGAGAATGAGAAGGTAGAGGATGACTTGCTGGAAAAAAAAAAAAAGGGAGAAAACCGAAAGGTTTTCTTGAATGTGACTCTTCACAGCCTTTCTTCATAAAGGTTTTGTGAGGTAGGAATCAGTCTCTTTCCCCAAGGAACAGGTGATAGGACAGGAATAAACGGCCTCAAGTTGCCCCAGGGGAGGTTTAGGGTGGATATTGGGGAAAATTTCTCCGTGGAAAGGGTTGTCAAGCCTTGGAAGAGGCTACCCAGGGCAGTAGTGGAGGGATTTAAAAAACCCCGGAGGTATTTAAAAGCCGGGGAGATGTGGTGCTGAGGGACATGGGTCAGTGGTGGGTTTGTCAGTGTTGGGTTGATGGTTGGACTCGATCATCTAAAAGTCCCTTCCAACCTGGACAGTTCTGTCATTCTAAATTATGTATAACCAGCCTCCAGAAGCCTGTGTGTTTAAAAATAATATCAATGCAGGGGAATCTTATATGAAAGTACATCAGATTTCGCAACCTGCCAAAGGCATGTGCAGTGCCAGGAGAATAAAGCACCTCACACAGTGGCTTTGTCAGAGGGAAGGGCATCGTGCTACGGGGTTTACAGCACCAGAAGAGGTTCCTTTCAGCTCCCTTGTTTCCATTTCATGTCAGGCAGCTTATCTCAGCCGCCGAGGATCACAGATGACATCTCCACGGAGCTCGGCAGCACGCAGCAAGTGATTATCTGCCTGCTATGTTGAAACGCTCTTTTCCTTGTTTCTACCCCGACCTGGTCGACGGTGGCTTCTTCCTCCAGCTTGTTTGAGCCACTCTTTGGCCAGCGAGTCGCAGCGTGCTGCTCCGGGAGAAGTTTGGTGTGGCAGAGGCAGAGAGAGCTCCTGCCGGTGACCTACTGGAGACAATAGAGTTAGTGCATCCCTACTGCGACTCTTATTAGGCTAATTAGATCCAACGTGCCTGGTGGTGCAGCAACATCACCATCCCATAAAGACAAGCTCAGCAGAGTGTTTGCCTGTGCTGGGGTGGCTTTTTTTGGGGGGTAATCTTTCCAAAAGGAGAACAAAGTGGTTGATTCAAGGCCAACTTCGCCTGCTGTAGCTGTATCCTACTCTCAGTGAAGCAGGTTAATGTGGTTTGCGCTTCATCTTCCACCCTGAGTCCAGGAAACTCCGCTCGTAGAAATACCCTTTTCCTGCTGTAAAGCCACGTGCGGTGCCCGGCCCCGCTTTATTAAACCCCCCGGGGTTGAGCCACGGCATCTCTTCACCCTCTTTGTCCCAAAGATTGCCCTTTGCACCCCTGCACAGCCGGGCTGCTGCGGTGTCACCCCTCGTTTCGTTTTGCAGGTGACTAAAAGGGAGTCACAAGCTTTGGGCAACGTGGCCAAGGACTCACAGCTGCCTGGTTCCAGGGCCGGCGCTGGATTGCAGGTGTCCTGACTCAACAATATTCTGCTTTTACTACACGATTGACCTTTTTTATTTTTTTTTTCTTTTTTCCCCTAAAGGAAGGGTGGTATAATGCATAACGAGGATGAACGCTGCCAACGTTCGCTAGGTGCTCAGCCTTAACTTAAATCGTTCTCATTTTCTCACTTGCTCTTAAGAAAATTAATTCACTCGCGAAAATGACAGGCTAAATGACTGCTTTTTAGTGCATCAAGAAATGGGTTGACTCTTTTATCAAAGCGTAATTAAAATGAGTTTTGAGCTTTCTCTCGGCTTATTTTTGAACACTTAAATGTTCGTTGAGGAGTGGTTTATTAAAAAAAATAATATAGGAGGTATATATTTACAAAGACCCTGAATTTAGGCAATTTTCCTCTTCTGAACTTGTTACCTCAAACAGATGTTTACGGAATTTAATCTCAACCTGGGAGGGAGGGTAGCGGGGGCAAAGTAACTTATTTCAAGTCAGTGTTTTAAGTCTACTGGAAAACACAACAAACAGGAAACCACAGCTCATAACATGAATTTGTGAGGAGCTGGGAGCTGTCAGAGCCTCGGTGGCTTAACCAGTTATTTCCAGAAACCAGTAAAACTGAAATGCTTTTGAAAAGCTTGTAGTGCTGGCCTTGCGCTTGCTTTAGGAAAATGAGTGATGTTTGTAATGTGTTTATTATCCTTTTTTCTCCAAATGATGCTGGTTGTGTAGGGTTTACCAGCTGGAGTTGGATGGAGAAGCTTCAGGTTGTCTATCCATCCATCCCTCCCTCCATCCATCCCCTGCCTGAGGAGAGGAGCTGTTGGTTGTTCCTGGTGTCGTGCTCAGGTGACGAGATGTTCTTCAGGCAGGGGAGCAGACCTCAGCCATGTGTTTCTCTAAGGCGTTTCAGTCCATAGGAGAGAAGTTGCTGTTGAAGTGGTGAATAGCTCGTAGCCTGGGTAATTGCTTTACGGACAAGCCCTGTATGCATGGTTGGAGAGAAGCCCTTGTCAGGAGAAGGCTTTGCCTAGTGCCGGTGAGGAAGAAGCAGGTGGGAACTGCTTTCGTGCAGGATAACGATGGCTGTTCACTCTGTGATGACCCTGCTCTCTTAAACCTGGAGAAGAGCTGTGGTAATCTTGGGTCTAAGTGTCCACTCCTCAGCCTGTGAGTTCTGGATGTTGGGCAAAACGGGCTAAACCTGTTGTGGAGCTGCTGGGTTGCGTGATGGAAACCCTCCTCACGTCTTGGTGGCTGCTGGGCAGGTCTGGGCAGTTGGTGGTGCTCATCCCGGCGAGAGCCGTCCTGCGTGACTGCAGACTCACCATGTTCTCCTTCGCGGTATCATACATCCTGGCTCAGTTTTTTCCTTCCTTGGTTTCTCTTCGTTTTTATTTTTCCTTTTGTCTTTCTTTGCTTATCAGATTATTCATGTTTTTTGGTCTAAGAATTGTCTGCAGAAGGCTCTGAATCCACAATGCTTTCGGTTGTTCTGCTGCAGCAAGGGCAGTGGATGCTCCTGACCCTGTATTTTTGCACATGCTGGATATATTTTGGGGCTAGAATGAAAAATGGTATCAAAGGATCATCTGAGGGGATTTTTTGGGGTAAATCACAGCTGATACAGATTCTTTACCCACCACTGCTTTTCTTCTGTACCTTCATCACAGCTTGAGAGCTGCTCTCTTAGTTTAAACCGCTTTGGAAGTTTAAGTTTGTTAAAATGTGGGCTGAAAACCAGTATGTCCAACATGAACAAATTTGTTAGCCGTGTTGCCCTTGCCACAGGCCGTCGTGCTGTAAAAAATCGTAGCAAAAGATGTTGGGTGATTTTTGTGGCTTTGGAGGAGACCAGAATTGAGGCGCCTCAAACTATAGAAACGAACAAGTCTCAAACCACAGCGCTGCAGGTTTTGCAACTGGTGTGTCAGGAATGCTCGTTATCTATACCCTGTCTCCAGCCAGATGCAAATTCTATTTATTTAAAGTGATTTAGATAAAAAAAAGACCATCTACAGGCTTGGTGTTCCAGCTCCCCGTAGACGTGTAGCTACATTTGGTCTTGAACATAATCTTCAGCGCAGGAGCACGATGTACTGATACCAGCCTGCTCGGAAACTTTTGCAAGCGAGGTTAAACCCTTTAAGAAAACTTTTCGAGAAGTTCAGAAGTGCGTTTTTACTTTTGAAAGGACAGCTGTCGCTTTAAATGGATGTATATTTAGGTTAAACTCAATCTTTATTGCCCATAAGTATGAAAGTGCTGTCTGTAATGTGATCTAGCAGCCTTTGAATGCTTTCCTAAGCTCCTTGGTGCACCTCAGCTGCAGCAGAAACCTGTTAAATGAATAGCCTCAGTGACTAATTCTATTTGCAGAGGGTTCTCTCCCGTTTGAAATGCTATTCCAGGATCTTTGCTCCGCTTTTCCGACTTCTCAGCGTGTAGCATCACGGTGAAGAAACTCCCCGTGTCCTCGTGCATCGCCTTTGCTGTGGTCTGCTTTCTTGGGCACGGATGCAGGTTGGGTACATTTCTTTTGACCTGAGCCTATTCTTTTTCTAAATAAAGTTTCATAGGCATTATTGAATTTTTAGAAATAGTTTTTGTACCCCGAGAGGTAAATTACTAAACCACATTGGCCTCTCTAATTAGGACCATTAGCGAGAGAAGTAAACAAGTACACAAATATTTTAATGTTGGTCCTCATTTATTCAGTGATTCTGGCTGCATTCTTTTGGTGTTAATAATGTGAAAAATATTATAAACCTTTTTTTTTTTTTTGTGTGTGTGGTGGGCACTCAGAGTCCCTTCTACATGCCCGTGGGCAGGCAAGGTTTCAACAAAGCATCTGGCCTTTAAAAGCCCCTGCTGAAGGGAGCACCTCGCGATCTCGTGCGCAGAAATAGTGAGTGAGCAAGAAGAAAAACCAGAAAAGCCATTACAGGAGTAGAAGGAGCAGTGTCCGTGGAGGAGAGGATGCTGCCTTGATATTTCCAACCTTTTGTGGAGGGGGGAAAAAAAGGGATAAGGAAAAGAAGGAAAAGAGGGAGGAGGAAAACTGGATAAAAGTATTAGAGAAGAGGGAAGACGAGAGCAGGCTGGAGCGGAAGGCAGAAAGCTGCAGGATAGATGTTAAGTGCTTATGCACGCTGATTAAGTTATTTAATTTCTGTAGAAAAATCTCTTATTGTTCCTTTTCTGGTGGGAAGGGAGGCTTTGGTAGAACGGTGCAGATTTTGCCCGTGCTTGGATGTGTTAGGCAGTTAAATAGGACAGGTTTCTTTTGTGTTTGATTGAGTTGCCAAGTCAGCGTTGCATTAATTGCTGGGTTTACAAAGGATATGGTAATAATCCCAATGTCTGTCAGAATAGCAGGGGACTCGGGGAAAAGTTTCGAGGCTGCTGCAGTCATTGGTGGGAGGTAAAAATGTCAATCTTCATGTGCTCTGCTGTCAGGCAGGTCTTCTCCAGCGTTGGATCGGGGAGAAAGGACTGACACTACGTGCTGTAGGAGCTGACAACTTTGCACGTTTTTACCCCTGGAAATTTTATTCCCTGAGCAAACCATTGGATTGTTGGAAAATGGTGATCCTCACCAGCGGTAATGAGCTCCTCCGTACTCATGTGTAATAACGGGCATCGAGTCTTGGGATTTTGCAGCTGTATGCAAATATTTATGTTCTGTTTTGGTTTGTTTGAGGCATGAGAACCTGGGAGGGTGTCTATGACCTTGATGACTCCAGTCCCTAAAGAGGCTCCAGGAAAGCTGGGGAGAGGCTCTTGATCCAGAAGACGAGGGGGAAGGGTTTGACACTGAAAGAGGGGAGATGGAGCTGAGATGTGGGGAAGAACTTCTTTGCTGAGACCCTGGCCCAGGTTGGGACTGCCCAATCCCTGGAGGGGTTCAAGGGCAGGTTGGATGGGGCTTGGAGCAACCTGGTGTGGTGGGAGGTGTCCCTGCCCAGCACAGGGGGTTGGAACTGGATGATCTTTAAGGTCCCTTCCAAGTCTAAACATTCTATGATTCACCTCGTAAGCCAGTTTTTCCTCATCGTTGGTGCCTTGGTGGGCAGAGCCTTGCTTGGGTGCTAGCTTGGATGTGATGTGTCTGTAGGTAATGACAAGGGTGGTGAGACATCTCCTTGGGTTGGAGGCAAGGCCAGAATTTCTGATGACTTATCTCCGATGTTGATGTACAAACGGCATTTACCCAAGGCTTTCTCCATTTTTTGAATATTTTAGTGAGTGTGTTTCCCCTGGGGCTTGGATATGTTTCTTTTCTCTGTAACGTTGCTTATAGAGGCAGGGAATTTGAAGAGTCCAACCATTTTAATTACCTTTCTGTAAGGTTTTGTTAGGACAATACAGTAAGACTAACTAGTTGTATAGCAAGTTACAGTGAGTTAGATCCAAGTAAAAGCCTTAGTTCATTGTAGGAGGCTCAGAATATATTTTACAATGTCTTTAGTAAATTATAGTTCTCCACAGTTTGTCTTTTTCTTGGTGGCATCAATTAATTTACTTGTTTTCTAGTAGTTTCAACCCTTGTTCTTACCTTTTTTTTTTTTTTTAAAGGCCTGACTAGTTATTAACAATGTACTTAAATTTTATATAGTTTTAGCACAGTGGCTGCTTTGAGAATTCTGACAACCTTCCTTTGCCCGCTTTTGGTCTTGTTTTGTAATATTTTATTTAGTCTTTTGAGTGTTTCAGTTAGTAGTGATGGTAAACGTCCTGTTGGACAAAGCAAGTCTGTTGTCAACCAACTAACCTCTGTTGAGGAAGAAATATGGAAATCTAGGAGTGGTAGAAAGCATGCAATTCTGACAGCATTGTTTTTCATTTTGTAATAGTTTCTTCTGACTTCACTAGAGACTACAGCAGTGATGTCAGCCAGGATACAGTTTATGTTCTGTCTGTCACCCGAATGATAGATTGCACTGAGTCTTGCCAGAATCATAAATTGCCTGGGAGATTGTAGTAAGTTGTTGGTGGAATTCTACAGAGCAGGAGCCAAGACTTGAGAACTTCAGGAGAAGGCTCTTGAAGAGCAATCTAAGGATGAAAATCTTCCAGTTCCCTTGAAGAGTTATGTAAAAGTCCCATCCTTGGACATCAGAAGGATGAAACTACTTATTCACACTGCAATAATTAATACATCATCACCGCTTCCAGTTGTCACGCTTTCAAAATGTTGTCTCAACAGGTTGCATAAGAAGATGATTTGGACCATTGTATAAAACTATTTATTTAGAAAAAGCTCTAGAAGGCAGATAGCAAAAAAGGAAAGCAGAGGTGATGCCAGCAGTGAATGGGACTTATTTGGATTTATTTATTTTTCAATCGATGTAAAAGTGTAAAGACGCTGCAAAACAAATATTGATTTATATGGAGGGAGTGACTCTGAGTGTGAGAGACCTCTCAGAGTCCAAACCATACCCTCGCTGCTGGTGGAATCTTTTTTGATTTAGTTAACAAGGTTTTATAGCTAGGAGTATTTTTTTTTTTCCAGCATAAGGTTGCGACCAACACTGCAGAAGGTATTTCATAATTGTCAAATCTGGAAGAGCCGATGTGTGTGTGTGTAGTAAATTACAGCGTGGAGGAGACAACACGAATTGCCTGTGAAGAGGTGGATGAGGATGGATGGAGAGGACTGCAGTGGTCAGAGTTTATGGGGAAGGAGAGCATCAGTGTGGTAAAGAGGTGAGATCTGAGTTACGCAGAGACAGGAGAAGAGGAGATAACCTCAGATGGTCTAAATTTATCATTTGGATTGAGTGAAACTGATGGTTTGTACCAATGGAAGGTGGATCCTGAGGAACTACTCCAGGTAGGGATGTGTGGAGGAAATCATGGGGAAACACTGGAAGAGGTAGAGGAGACGTAATAAATAAAAGGTGGACGGAAATACTGATGGATCAGGAAAGGAGTTGAAGTTAGTAGATGCTGGGGAAGATCTCATTTGGAGACCTTTGGAGAGTGGATAATTTTAAAAAACCAAGGATGATGAAGACCCTTCATTGTGAGGATAAGATTCACTCTGAGTACAGACAGCCTCGAAGTCCCCCAGCCTGTGTGTTTTGGAAGTTTGGGTTTTCTACTCCTAAAAGAGGGAATGTGGCAGCAAGGGCTTTCCAGGATCGTAGGGATTGGACCTGGGTGCTTTAATGGGAAGCACCATGAATTTTCCTTGCAAAAGAACTGAAGAACCTAATTTGTCAAAACTTGTATTCTAAAGCTAAATCAATTCTGTTGTCTCAAGTACTGTTTTTGAAATAGTGAGCCTGGCATTAAATCATAGGAGGTGTGAACTGTAAAGAAACTAATGCAGTGAGAAGACAAGACAGTGAAGACTACGAAGGTTAAGAGCAATGATTGCATTTTGGGTGGTAAGAAATTTAAAAATAATTCTGGACAGGTTTTGTCTATTTGACTGCAAGATTTTGTAGATTTCGAAGAAAACAAATCAGCTTGTGTGGAATAGCCTTCAAAAATATTTAATTCTGAATTTACAGTATGTAAAGTAAATGTGTCCAGGTAAAGTGATTTCATCGGTACGGTGGTGGGGGCTTCGTTGCCTCCTTTGGCGAAGCTCTGGGGCCAACCCTGGTTTTGGGGTGTGCAAGATAAATCCATAGAAAGTTCCCCTCTCATATCTGCTTCCTGTGAATTACATTTTTCCGCTGTATAAAGACTCTATTAGAAAAAGAAAAAAAAGACCAACCAACCAAAAAAAAAAAAAAGGAAGCTGGGAGGAAGGGGAAATGCCAAATCAAAGAAATAACTCAAAAGAGCTTCAGCTTTAGTGTCCATCACTGCCCTACCACGATGACAAATCCTGTTGATCCCTTCCATCACCCGGTGTAACACCTCCAACTTGAAGTGTGCAAGAAAACCCTTCATTTATTTTTTTTTATTTTTTTTTTTTGCTGAAAATAAAACCCCAACCATCTTATCTCCGGCCAATATATACGTCCCAAAGAGGAAACTGGGATTTAATTCTGCGCAGTCAACTTCCTGCGCTGTGTCTGAAGTTCTGCAGCTCCAGCCGCTGCGTAACCCAGATCTTTTCAGCTTGTTTGTGCTGACCAGACAAAAGGCAGCTCAGTTGCCTTCTTGCTTGTGGAATAGAGATGAGATGCACTGAAAAAATCAGCAGCCGGCCAAGATTTTTTGGAGGAAAAAAAAAAAAGAAAAATGAATAGGAAGGCGGTAAGGGGAATAAATTCAGATGTTATGAATTCTTTTAATTACTACTTCATTGAAATCTCTCTCTAACATTTCCTTTGACTGATTCAGCACTCCCTAAAAACTGATCTGGCTTCCAGCTAAAGGCTAAAAATCTTCTGCTGCTCGTGTTCAGACCTGAAGGATTCTGGAATAGGGACAAAAAAAATCTCCTATTTGAGTGAAATGGCTGCTTGATGCTTTGCTGATTTGGCCAGTGAGCTGGGGGTTGTGTAGCCCAACCATCTTGGGAAGTCCTGAGGAGCAGGAGGTACCAGACCTGAACCTGGGCTTGTTGTCTTGGGTGTCCTGTGTGGTGCTGGGCATTAAAACATGTAAATATTTGGTGCTTCAGTGATGGGAAAACCTCACTGTCAACATTATTGAGTGGTTTTACAAAAGCAGTTAAATTTTCAAGCCAATAAGATAATGATTTCTAATATAGCAATACTCCTATTATATTGAAAAAAAAAAAAGGGTTAATCCTGAGCTGTTGCCCGTCCCTTTGAAAATAAGATGAAATAAAGTTTGACTAAGAATACTGTGTACAAGGAATTAATCTTCCAACAGAAAAGTCCCCTGTAAACAAGTAGTGAGGTCATTGTGTGAAATAAATACTATTCTTATGCCATTCTTCAACAAAAATGAGCAATTAGAAAGGAAGAAAGAGTTAACAAGAGGCAGGATAGGTTTGCAGAAGGTCACGTAACCTCAACAAACTTGTTTAACGTCTGTGAGAAAATAAGAAAACCACGGTAAAAGTCTAGAAATAATTGGCTCTAATCTTCAGAAGGCTTCAGATTGTAACCCAAGTCGTCCTTTACGCCGGTGTGATCTGCTCAGCTGGTTTAAAAAAAGCCTTTTTCTGATGGATCTGTGTGACTGATAATAAGCAGCGAGTGGGGAAACCATTACCGGCGCCACACTCGCTACAAAAGGAGGAATTAAGGAGAGGGATGTTTTAAGAGGCTGAAAAGTGAAGTCGTAACCAGAAGAAAGTTGCCACAAAAACCTCCCTTGACAATAAAAGACTTTAAATGAGGCCAAACCCAGGAGCTGTGGAGGAAGGAGGCGAAGCAGCGCCACGGCAAAGGTCCTGGAACCGGTGTCGAGAAATGCCAGCGCTGCAGCTCCCAGCCCTGGGTGAAATGGGGCTGGTCTGGCACGAGGGTGGGGGTAAGGAAAGGAAAAAGGACAGGCTGAGAGAGTTGGGGGGGTGCAGCCTGGAGAAGGCTTCAAGGGAGACCTTGGAGCCCCTTCCAGTCCCTAAAGAAGGGGGGCTCCAGGAAAGGTGGGGAGGGACTCTGGCTGAGGGAG
>JAOTQQ010000023.1:114334872-114348552 GCA_026546715.1 Gallinago undulata
GGTTCAAGGGCAGGTTGGAGGGGGCTTGGAGCAACCTGGTGTGGTGGGAGGTGTCCCTGCCCAGGGCAGGGGGTGGCCTTAAAGACTGGATGGTCTTTAAGGTCCCTTCCAACCCAAATCATTCTGTGATTTGATGATATTAAGGGTAGAATTGAGGCTGGAGTCTTAGCTTCTCATAGGGGTCACTAAGTAAGGATGCTCTGAGTTTGTTTCTGGTGGTACAGAGGATTAACAGCTTTCTTTGCAGCCCTGGGGAGGTTGGGAATCTGAGCATCTTTGTGTCTGGGGCTCAGGAGACACACGTGGTACTTGGAAATTACTCAATTGGGCATGTAACCCCCTCCTGCTCCTCCCCGGGGCAGTATCTGCTGGAGCTTCTGTGGCTTTCCTGCCAGATGAGAGCAGTTCTGCTTCTTGCTGAGGTTCCTTCTTGGTCACCAGAAGCAGTAATTAATACTACATTAAACCGATAAGTTTTTCCTTCCTGCTGTGATTCATTTTCATTCTCTGAGCGTTTCTATGATGCTTGAGAGTATGTTGGGGATTTTTTTTTTTGTTCCTGGCAGACTGGCATTTAAAAGCAGGATATTGCTGTGTGCAATGCTATGGGGAGTCAGATGTTCTCCAGAGATTACATTGCAGTAGCGTAGGGTCAGAAACTTGCTTTACCACTGACAATACTTGATCTCAGGCGAGGAGCTTAAATTATCTTCCTCTGTTTTCTGCTCTGAAAATCCATGTTCTTTTTCGTTAGCTGAATAGCAGAGATTTATTTTAATCAGAGTATGGGATTTCTACTTCCTTCACACTCTCCCAGGCCAGTGTGTTTGTATGGGAGACAGGCTGCTTTCCACCATCCTCAACTTTTATTTCCTCTCCCATATCCCCTCTCCCCTCTCTCCATCCCAATTTTAAGTTGTCTTTCTTGTTCCGTGGTGCACGGCCATGAGCCAGAAGATGACCTGCTTGGAGTTTCATGCTGTCATGACCTTTTTCCAGCCTGGAGACTGCTCCAAAACAGCCCCATCGACTTATTTTGAGATGTGCCCTTTGAGGTTGTGTTTTAGAGCAATTCCAGGTGCTGGGAAGGGGGGTCCAGGCACAGGTTCTAGGTTGCTCTAGGTTGGCAAACTCTAGGTTTGTCAGGAGAAGAATTTATCTTCCCATTCCCTTCTGGAATCCGCAAAGGTTGGGTTGTCAGGAAGATTTCTCTGCACAGAGGTGTCTCCAGAGCTTTCCAGTTTGAGCTTTCTCTATTGAACGGCTTGGGAAGGAGGAGTCTGCTGCATTGCTCGGGGAATATCTGGGGAAGAAATAAAGCCCCTTACACCAAAAAACCCCACCAGCCAGCAGTAATTCACTGTATCTTTCCCTGCCTGCTGAGCAGGAGCGTTTGATGTAGAAAATGGGTGCAGTTCTGCTTCATTTTCTTCTATTGCCAAGGTGCTGCTGAACCTCTTAGGAAGGATGGTGGTCTGTTGGAATGTAGAAGCAATTCTCCACCTTCAGCCGAGGTTTTGACATCTTAACTCTAGAAACTGCTTTGTTGGACCTTGATGGTGGTTGCTACCACCTCCCACCACTCACCAGAGGCAGAGGGACCTAGAGGGGATCATAGAGACCCTGGCCCAGGTTGGCCAGAGAAGCTGTGGCTGCCCCATCCCTGGAGGGGTTCAAGGGCAGGTTGGAGGGGGCTTGGAGCAAGGTGGTGTGGTGGGAGGTGTCCCTGCCCAGGGCAGGGCATGGGACTGGATGATCTTGAAGGTCCCTTCCAACCCAAACCATTCTGTGATTCTTCACCCTTTTCTCCAGATAGGTTTGGTGTAGGGTGTTCCTCCATCACTGCTAGCACTAGTTTGAATTTTTGCTGTGCTACTAATGTATCTAAATTAATCTAAAATTACAGATCTGTTGGTGGTTAATGTAAAAATTGCCATGTGGATGGTGGACTTCATCGTCTCCATAAATAGTTAAGGGTATCACTTTGGATAGACTGCCTTTGGAAAAAGAAACAAAGCCTTATGTACATTGTTTGGGTTTTAATATATGATATATATTATTAAAAAACCCAAACCCTAACAGATAAGAATGGGAACCTCACAAAGTCTCTATTTAGAGAAAAAATAGGATTTTTTGTTTGAAATGTCAAGCCTCTCTGAGAACTGGCTAATGAATCAGTGAGGGGGGTTAATTTCTTTATAAGAAAGAACGAATGCTCGAAATGTATTTTAAAGTATTTTGACAGATCGTGAGGTAATCACTAGGGAAGTTAATAATTATCTTTTATTTCTATAATTGTTAATTTATTATGTAGCAGGACCTCTGGAACTCTGAGGTAGTAATGGCTTTCTCATTCAAGTGTATTTAGATGCTTAACAAAACTCAAAAATAATAGTTACTAATTGGGACGAGACCCAGGTTAAATTAAAATTAGCTGTAGCCTGTGCTGCTGTGTTTCTCCCCAGCAAAGGGTGCAGGAGCACACTGGAGTGGAGCATCTGCTTTCTTCCAGCTCCATCCATCCATCCCTCCCTCCCTCCACTCCTTCATCCATCCATCCATCCCTCCATCCATCCCTCCATCCATCCATCCATCCATCCATCCCTCCATCCCTCCATCCACCCATCCATCCATCCATCCACGTTCACGTGTGAGATCTGAATCTTGGCTTTAGGTCTGCGTCAAAAAGCAGCCGTAGGTGGTGGTGTCAGGTTAGATGCTGAAGTCCACTGGTCACTTAAAAAAAATAAATAAATGAATTAGTAATTGTACTCAGCAATTGATAAGGAAACTTTTCATTTCGCAGCATCAGCCCCTCTGGGCTCATCTACCACCATCAAACTCCTCTCTACTGACTTCAATAAGAATTAAAAAACCCCAATAATAATAAAACCAAGATGGGATGTAGAAATTTGTCACCAAAGTCAGGACCAGAAGGTGATTTTTATCCAAA
Organism: Gallinago undulata; assembly: GCA_026546715.1. NCBI lineage: Eukaryota > Metazoa > Chordata > Aves > Charadriiformes > Scolopacidae > Gallinago > Gallinago undulata. The sequence continues at coordinate 114,337,826 of JAOTQQ010000023.1, forward strand.
ACACTGACTTTGTGTGTTGAATTTGCATCCTTTGGATGTGCCAGGTGGTTCGATTGGCCAACTCCAAACCTGTGGTTGGTCAACAGCAGGCAAGACCGTGGTCCTTCCAAGGCCTTGGCCACCGCTCTGTGGTCAGACATTAATATTAAGCCTAAATGAACCCAAAATGCTCCATTCAATACTCCGAAGAGGAATATAACCAGAGTCATCGTAGATGATTTATACCTTTAAAAGCAACAAGTCCTGCAGCAAACACCTGAGAATGGAAACCAAACCCACCATCCTTTAGAAAAAAACACCCATTTTTCCCTTTATTCCCCCCAAAACCTAAGCAGACCTTCCAAAAGTCCATTTTTTTTCTCCCTTTATTCCCCCAAATCCCAAGCAAACCCCGGAACTAAAGCGCTTCTGGTTAGAAAAGAATATTTTCACTTGGATCATCTCGCCACGACCATCCAAACTGGCAACGGCCGCTCCGCGCAGAGGATGTTCAGTGAACCTGGGTCAAGTTAAGCGAGACCCCCTCGGTGCTCCCAAAAATAAAATAATTCCGTATCAGGAGGCTTTCAAAAGGTAACGGGAACCATAGTGGAAAAGCTGAGAAATGGGGGGGCGCGGAGAACAAAGAGAAATAGAAAGTGAAATAAAGGTAATGGGTTGAAATGATGGTTCTAACTTGAGAAAGCAGGTGAAGGAAATGGGTCATTGGAAAAAAAAATATATACGTTGAGGGGATTGGAGGGATAAAGGATGGGTGAAAAAATGCGGATAAAAGGTGTCTGGGGTCCACCAAAAATAGAGACTTGTAAATGTGGATGGACGGGGGGGACACCCTGCTGTGATGGGGACCATGGCTGTCCCCAGCTTCTCTATACAAGGGCTCAGCTGGGCACCCAGCAAGGCCCTTTCTGGTATTTCTGCCCCAAAATGAGAGGGGTGGCCTCGAGGGCTTGATTTCTATTTTTCCTCTCCATTCCCCCTTTCCCCCCCTACTTTTTCTAATTATTTTTAAATAAGAGGTGTATGTTTATTGGGCACACATTGTGTAGAACGCTTTATAATTGTGTATAGCAATGAATTCTATACACAAGTTGATAGATTTATATATTATTGTTATCTATATATTTATATGGGTTATATTTGTGAGTTTATAGATCTATATATTATTGATACATGAGTTTATGTATTTATAAATAATGAGTTATATGCAGGTTATGTATTTGTATATGATTATATACCGTTATATACATAGATATATATACATTTATGTGTAATCCAGCTTCATTTACACTGAGGAAGGGAGGTGCCACCTTCCCAGGATCGTCACCTGCTGTGATTTTCAACCTCTTATGAAAAATTAACGTCGTTATTAATTGTAAATCCCTGGCTCCAATGGGTGGTAATGAATTAGGCATTCACTCTGCCGTGCCGCGGTGTTACCTGGCATTTCGGGATATTGATTTCAGTGTGAAAATGTTTCATTTGTTAGAGAATTACCTGCTGCACTTTTAGGGTGGTGGGTTTTTTTTGGTTTTTTTTTTTTTGGCCTGAATAAACTATTTAATTAGGACACGGGCTTCTAATATTTCAGGATGTACTGAACAGCGATATAATTGATTATACGCCTTGCCAGTGGAGCGGTCCTGAGGTTCTTTGTGGAAGGACACGTAACGGCGTCTCATCAAACATTGGCTAAAGCCCGGTGCCAACGGGGGGGTTTTTTTGGCACAAAATGAGTCCCAATTTAACAATTACCAAGCCCTGCTGAAAATAACCCTTGTCGTGGGGCGGACTTTCTGCCACGTGTGTCGACGTGGGCGAGGGACCCGCACGTCATGGTGGGGTCTTGGTTACGGAAGAAGGTTGCTCAACGCATGCGTGTGTCCGAGTGACGCGAGGGGTTGTGTTTGGTTGGGGATTCTGCAAGTTCTTCGGGCTATTTTTAGTGACTGGGGAGGGGAGGAGGCACTGGGGGAAGGGGTGAGGGACTTGGAGCAGATGAAGGGTCACCGGCAACGTAGCCGTGGTGTGGAGCACCCAACCCACCTGCAGCGAGTCCCACAGCCCCTTCTTCTTCTCACCCACCCCATGCCACGAGCCCGGGGAAGCCCCAGCTCCTGCAGGTTTGTCCTCTGCTCACGCCACACCAGCACGCTCTTCTTGTTTGCTTCAAAGTTTCCAAAAAAGCTGAGTTTGCATTTTACTGTTGGGTTTTTTTTTGGGGGGGGTGGTGGTGTTTTTTGCTTATCGAGTGCATTTCTTCCAACTTCCTCACGCTGGAGAAAATGCACAATTGCAGATGGGAGAGACTTAGACGCTCCCCACCTCCTCTTCCTCCAGATTGTGATGACCTTAGAGGACAGTCCTTGCCTTGGAGATGAGGGGGGATAAACCCAAACCTCTGCTAAGAGTTGGCCGACGTTCGTTTGTGCTGTCCCTGGATGAACTGCTGCAGAAATAAATGAGCTGTGGGGTGGTTTGTATTAGATTCCTCCACCCCGCTCTGCTCCTTAGTGGAGAGAAATGTCTCCTACAACGTCCTCCTACGAGAGCAGGAAGAAAGGCAACTGGCTTGGGGTTAGCCACAGGGCTTACAGCTTGGCCAACACCAATCCTTGGGTCTTCCTAAGCTGATGTTACCCGTGTATTACATTTTTAGGGGCAGAAGGTAGCCTGTGTCAGCACATCAGCAGCTGCTGGTCAAATGGCCACCCCAGGGAGAAGCTTGATGGGCAGCTTGATCCTCAGTGGTACCAGTAGATGCATTGTCTTGGGCCACCGCGCTGGTCGGTGCTCTACAACTGCAAAACTAGATGTTTTAATTGTTGTTAAAGAATATCTTCTTTCAAACTGTGGCAGGATGTGCTGCACGGGGAAAGTCTCGCTTCTGTGGTCGTGCTCGTGACGGATTCTCTAACCAAGAACGGGCTCCGGTGTGTTTTTGGGTGTGAGGCTGGTGGCCAAGGCTCAGCTCGCTCGAGCAGAACAACTCCAAAGCTGTGAGGGTAATTTGGAAAATATCCAAAGGCCACAAAATTTGCATATAAACTTACAGACTCTTACATGAGCACATAAGTATACACAGGTGTGTTTGCTTGAACTTGTACCTTCCTTCTTAGAAGGAGTGATGCCGCACGTTTAATTCCCCGGTAGCGAATGCCATTCCTGAAGAATTGAGCCTCTTGTCCTCCCTCGGCCACGTGTCCCCTCTGAATTCGGTGGCCCCATCTCTTCTCACCGCCTCTCCTTCCTGGGCACCCTTCTGCATCGAAGGGAGGTCCTGACCCTACGCAAGACTCTGCCCCAGCTGCTTTCTGGGACTTGGTGTGGGCTCAGGAGTTTGCCCATGGCCACCAGCATAGAATCATAGAATGGTTAGAGTTGGGAGGGACCTTAAAGATCATCAAGTTCCAACCCCCTTCCATGGGCAGGGACACCTCCTACTAGAGCACGTTGTTCAAAGCCCCATCCAGCCTGGCCTTGAAGACTTCCAGGGATGGGGTAGATGGGGCAGCATGGACCAGAGGGTCATACCGTGTCTTCTCTAAGGTTGGCAGACCACATCTTCGCTGCCATGTGGAATCCCCAGCAGTAAAGTACCCAGAATTGGCTGTCTTTCCAACTTGGAAAGACAACTGATCAGGAAGCTGGGAGTCACGTCACTGGAGATGCGCGTCTACAGTTGGGCTAGTGATCGTGGTACCTGTTCTTGGTGGGGAGAACTTAAATTAAAACTTAATTAAAACATTAACTTGTATTAAAATGCACACACACACATCTGTATATTTAAAAAATACTGTGATATGGCTAGAAACAAACCCTGGCTGAGCTAATTTTAAGTGGTTTTGAGCTGACTCTCCTTTTTCCGGTAGGATTTCTCTCTGTCCTGGGCATGGGAGGAGCCGTGTTGATCCGGAACCCAAAGCCCTGCCACAGAAATTCCGATAGACTCCCAACATTTGGTTAAAATGTAAAGTTTTTACTGTACAGCGACTCCTTGGGAGCCATTTAAAAATATCTTGGAAAAAAGACTTCTTAAAGAAAAAAAATTTGAAATTTAAAAATGCTTTCAAATTGGAGCACGGCTTGGCTTCCCACCTCACGTTTGGTTTCGGTTTCAGAACCTCCCGAGAAACATGATATTTTTGGACTTTAGCCTGGCAGCGCTGGTTGGAAAATGGGGTTGGTTTGCTCCAGGGGGGTGGTCACGCAGTTGGTGGTGACGTTGTTGCCGGTGTCGTTCTCCGAGGATGGAGATGGCTGTGGGATTCGGGGGGAGCAGGCAGATGGTAGCGGTCAGCAGGGAGCTGGAGGTCAACTGTATCCCAGAGGATACTTGGCCATCAATGACTTCATCCCAAGTGCTCTCTAGCTTCAGCTTTGGCCCATCAGACCAGCTCCAGGATCTCAGCTGGACCCCCCAGAGCTCCTGGGCTGCGCTTTGAGAAGTGTCTACTGGTGGCTCCACCGCTCTGCCTTTCCACCTATTTCTTGGTGGCATTTTGGGGTGGAGTTTGGTTCTTTGGGTGAAGAAAAAGACGCAGTGAAAGGCCCAGTCCCTTGTCACCGCAGTAAGACCATCTTCCTTGGCCTCATCACCCCAAGCAGTTCTTACTCACAATTGCTCCTTCCCAGCCTTCACCGAGGAATCGGAGCCCCGTGCGACTCCGAGTGTGCTTTTATTTTTGCTCTTTGAGATGTTGTGATTGTGATAATCTGTGCGACGTGAAACCCGGGTTGGGGAAAGCGGCTTCTGAGTCCTGATTGTTTTGACTGTGTGATAACAAAAGGCGTTCTCAGGGAGAGTTGTTCATGGTTTGGGAAGCACGTGTAGGCTGAGGAACACCCTCAAGGTCATGGGGCTGGGAGCAGCTCTGCTCCTACCCAACCATCCTGATGGCCCCTCCTTTCCTACGTAGGTCTGAAAACACAACCTGGACCTTCCTCCTCCAAGCTCTGGAGACTCCCCGGAGCAGGGGACGTGTGGCTGGCCCTGGGGACCACCTTGCCCGCACCCCTCGTCCAACGTGCTGTTGCTTTGCCAGCAGACCTGGCCCCTGAGCGATCTTGCTCAACTCGGGGAAAATGTTGCAGGACCTGCTCTGCAAGCGAGCGCGGTTTGAGCCGAGGGAATATCAAATTCTGGAGAGTTTAAGGGAGATTAAGTTTAACGCCCGGAGTGTTTCATGGACCCCCCTTCGAGAGGTGCTTTTCCAAGGGCTTCTCTCCACCATCGTCCAGAAAGCCTTCTGCGGTGGGAGATTTCGGGGCAGAGGTTTTCTCCCGCCTCTTACGTGGTTGTCTTGTTCCAACTTGTGTGGTTGGGACGTGATTCCCCGTGTTGTGGGCAGCGTGGGGCCAGTGAAGAGCACGAGGACCTATTTCTGGTAGGATTGATGTGCAAGAAGAGGGGGGAGATACCTCCACTGTGGGGATTATCCTCTCTCTGCTTCAGAACTCTTAAAGCATCATCCCCTCTCTACCTTGGGTCCCTACCAAAATCAGTCTAAACATGCAGTTTGGGGAACAAAACGTACTTTTCCTCCCTAAATTCCCCAGGACTTTTGCTGGGATCGCTGAGCCGTGGTGACAATGATGCTTTACCCTCAGCCGCTCTCACCAGCATCCTGCCTTTCTGTCTTGCTTTCTTTCGTTCAGAAGAGCTGCTCGTTTCTTCTCACATGCGCTCGCAGGGCTTATTTTGGTTTTGGTGAGTCTCTTGTCTGGAACAAGCTGTGGTTTCCCCAGAAGTCGTATGTGGTCACATCACCTGCCTTCATGTTGTGTTCCATCAGCTAGAGAGCTCCGTGTCGTGCAGTCTGTAAGTCAGTGACCCCTTTACACCCACGTGTTTCCTGAGACCGGGACCTGCCACGCGCTCGGTGACGTGAGGAACCCAGGGCAGGGCCATTAACCGAGAGCTGGCCTGACTTCTTCTTGGAAGCAGGGTCTGTGCTACGTTCTTCAGCACAAGCAAGGTGCCATAGAATCATAGATTTGTCCAGGTTGGAAGGGACCTTTCAGATCATTGAGTCCAACCACCAACCCAGCAGTGACAAAAAGCCATCACTAACCCATGTCCCTCAGCACCACGTCTGCCCATCCTACTTCTTAGCGGTGGTGTGGGTTGTGAAATCATAATTGTCTTTGTGGATTGGACATTTTTAATTTTGGTTTATCAACATGATCATGGGATGGTTTGGGTTGGAAGGGACTTTTGAAGATCATCTAGTCCAACCCCCTGCAATGAGCAGGGACATCTTCAACTAGAGCAGGTTGCTTAAAGCTCTGTCCAACCTGATCTTGAAGACCTCCAGTGATGGGGCATCCACCACCTCTCTGGGCAACCTGTTCCAGTATCTCACCACCCTTGGGATGTGGAGGTGCTGCGGAAACCCTACCTGGCCAAAGTCTGGAGGTCGGCATGACTGCTTAGATGAAAACTAAATGGTAAGCAGGAAAGAAGAGTGGGTGGCTTTGGTCTTCTCAGCTGCCTGGTGACCAGAAAGGTTCATAGATCTGATGTGAGGTGGGTGGGGGAGAAGCGAAGTCCTTGTTTACAGAGATCAGCTTCCCTGCAGGCTTCGGGCTGCCTCGGTTCTCAGTTCTCCTTGGTTCAGCAAGATGCTGGAATCTCTGGCCACAGCTCATAAAAATGGAGATGGTCATGGGTTTTTTTTTTCCTGTCACTTAGTCTGATCTATTCAGGGTTTGACATCTGGGGCAGGGACAATCTAATTCCCCGTATTTGTGCGGTGCCAATCATAATAACGCTCCGCTCTCGGGTCCTCTGGGTCCTCTTGTAATACAGGGATTTGGAGCAGAGGTCTGGCTGATCTGATATCCCTCCTCCCCATGGTGATGGCCTAGAGGAGATGCCAAAAAAAAAAAAAAAAAAAATCCCTGGAGTGGGCGGCTACAGCTTATCCCACCCTGGGAAAGTCTTTCTCCTCATCTCCGATGGTGGGGACACGCGTTGGTGCTCGGAAGAGGAAAGATGAAGATGCCACCTTCTCTGGTCTGAGGGGTTTTGTCACGGAGGTGAACGGAAGGGCTGTGAGAAAACCGAGCAGAGGTTGACTCTTGGGGGATAGCCCTGAACCCAAAACATCTGGGCATCAAGAGGGAGCTGCTGGACCGCGGGAAGCACCTACCTGTGGGGAGCAAGCGGTGGTTCATCTTCTCACTCCCGCGTGTCGGGAAGAGGAGATGCTCTGTGCTTTTTCCCCACTTAATCTGCAGCTTTTTTAATTGTAGCCATTTAAAAATTAATTTTTTTTTTCCTTTGTTTGCTGTCCCTTGGTTCCTGCCGCGTTTGCCGTTCGCTTGTCCCTGCTGCTTGGGTTTTTTTTTTTGCCTGCCCTCCTTTCGTGCTCCAGAGTCAGCCCTCGGTGGGACGCGGGAGATGGTCAGGGCTTTTTTTCATTTGGTGTGTGCACGGATGAAAAGATGAAGCCCGTGTGCCTTGGAATCTTCGGAACATAATGAGGTTGGGATCCCCAAGGGTTAAGGATTGCAGAATTTCCTGTGAGTTTTTGCCCCGTTTTGCACGTGCCGCCTTCAGCAGGCTCGGGGAACGCTCGGCTGAAATGCATGATTTTATCAAATTGCTCGGCTCCTACTCTGTAATTTTGCTGTAACTGCTGCTGCTGGCACTGTGGAGATGATGATGATGATGATGATGATGGTGGGTTTACAGGTCTTCCTTTTAAAATAATTCCTAATAGACTGGGCTGGGTTCTTCGCATCCTTATGATGGTGGGTGGGTGGAAGGTGGCCCTGGTTTCCCTGTATCTTCAGGGATAGAATCATAGAATGGTTAGAGTTGGAAGGGACATTAAAGATCATCGAGTTCCAATCCTCCTGCCCTGGGCAGGGACACCTCCCACCGCACCAGGTTGCTCCAAGCCCCCTCCAACCTGCCCTTGAACCCCTCCAGGGATGGGGCAGCCACAGCTTCTCTGGGCAACTGTTCCAGTGTCTCACCACCCTCACCCATCCTCTCTCCAGGTTGCACCACTGGGAGAACTTCCTGCACAGTGTATCATCTATGAAATCTGCGGTGGGAACTGAAACCACCCCATTCCTTGGTGGAGACCAACTGGGATCCCCCTGTTGAACGCACTCTGTGTGGTGGGTTTCTGAGGGTGTTGGTGGTCAGATGGGGATCATTTTTGTTGTGTGGTTCTGGAGGCCCCATAGAAATGCCTTGTGTTTCCAGCTGAGGATCTGGAGAAGAAGATGACCATTAACAACTTCCTTTCTTTTCCCTCTGTGGGTCATTGGAGAAGTGTTTCTCCTGCTTTTCAGGCTCAAGAGGGAGGAGGGTTGGAGGTGACCACAAGAGACGGCCATCTCTGGGGCTTTGAGCAACCTGGTCTGGTGGGAGGTGTCCCTGCCCATGGCAGGGGGGTTGGAACAAGATGATCTTTAAGGTGCCTTCCAACCCAAACCCTTCTGTGATTCTATGGTTCTCTGATAACCCACGGTTGACGATTCCTGGTGCTGAGATTTAACCCCAAGCCCACCTTCTCCCCACGTTCTCCCAGTACAAATTCTGTTGAACGAGAAGAAAGCGGCATTGATTTAAAACAATGTCGTCGTCATCAGAGCTTTAATTCGAAAACATAACGAGCCCTTTGGATGTTTGTTCCCATCTGGGAATAGTCGGGGATGCTATGGATGATCAGCAGAGCCGGTGGTGTTGACGGGCGCTGCGGCGTGCACCGCGGGCGCAGCTGGCTGGCAATTAAGGTTGGTTACCTAAGCCGTTACAATTAGGTAAGGATAACAAAGGCAAAACATTTATAAAAGCGAGGCCGAACCCAGGGTGTCTCTTGATTGTTGTCTCTTGTCACGTAATTGAACCCTTAGGACCTCTCCGCTCCATGGGAGGTCAGCTGTTTCCATAACCGGTTTGTAATTATTCCAGTTGTGGAACCTCTTAGGAGGCATTAAAAGCTACGGGAAGAGGAGCGAGGGGGGTATCGATCCCTCCCCTGGCACGGGAAGGGTCCGCACGCAGAGCTTTGCTCCCAACCGGGGTGTTTGCCAAGCGCTTTGGGGCCAGAAGGTGCCCCCCGTTATGAAGAATAAGGTCCTTCTGGCGTTGGAAGAGCAAGGGTTGAAGAAGTGTTTTATCGATCCAGAAGGGATCAGACGGCAGGACCACCCATGCCATTAGTGAACCAGCGTCCCCCTCAGGGGGGGTCTCTGCTCGTACTGGGCTGCGGGTTAATTGTCCAGGGTCTTAATGGGCTCCTTTCCTCTGGGGGTACGTCCTGAGGCGCAGTCACCTACATCCCACCTCTGCTTCCGAGGCAACCCTGACCTAAACAAGCAGCTCAGGCCTTTTCCTGAAGATTGGCCCCACTTGGACCATTTGGGGACATCTCTGCTTTGTCTGCATCCTCCACCCCCCCCATGGAGGAAGGGGTGGAGACCAGCAGCAAGACCAAGGCCAGGTTGGACGGAGCTTTGAGCAACCTGGTCTGGTGGGAGGTGTTCCTCCCCAGGGCAAGGGGTTGGAACTAGATGGGCTTTAAGGTCCCTTCCAACCCAAACCATTCTATGATTCTAAGACCACAACAGATACCAAAATCTTCATATTCTGAAGCCTTCCCAGTTGGGAGGAAGGGGACAGAGCCAGCGCGGTGAAGCTGTGGATCCCCAGGGGGGATAAGGATGCTCCAAGTTCTGCCCAGATCTGGGTGGGATGCCAGGAATTTGGGTTTGGGGACAAACAGTGGGAGCTGTGTCCTTACTGCATCTCTCCTACCCTGTTGATACATGCCCAACAAGGCAGGGAATTGTCCTAAATATATATATAAAAATATAAAATGATAACAATTTATATATATCTATAAATGCTTACATGCATTACGTAGCAATTCTTGCAGATGACTCAATAAATCCCTCCATATACTTTTAGGAAGAAGAGATAAAGAGGTGTCCCCCATCCCATCCGGGTGTCCCCCTCTGTCCCCCGCGGCGCACGCCGAGCTCTTCCTCCTGGAGCCACGTGCCTGGAAACGCCATGGGTTGTTTCAAACAGCTTTCCCTCTATCATCCTCCCAGTTGACTCACCCCCACCTCAGCAAAACAAGAGGAGGAAGTTTTTATGACTGTGATTTTGCAGCCATACACCTGGTTTGGATCATTTTGGCTCCGAGGTTGGGTTCCTCGGTTGCCTCTCCGAATTCACGCCGTCTGCTGTGTCCTCAGCCCCCGTGGCCAGGGGCGTTTTAGGGATTTAGGAGGTAGAAGCATCCTCTGGAGTGGTTTGGTTTGTGGGTTGTTTTTTTTTTTCCCCACTAACTTTGCAATTCTTCCTGCTGAATCTCGAGCTTGCGCTGCCGCAGAGCTTCTGACACACAGAGCCATCCGTTGGGAAGAACATCTTTTGTTTTTGTCGCTTAGCAATTCCAGGCTGAGCCTCAAATTCAACAGCAGAATTCACCCTTCCCTTACCCGCAGCTTGTGGAGGTTTTGCATCATTTACACGCGTCTTCTGGCCAAGAAGGTCTTGGATAGAAGGTATCACAGAATCACAGAATGACATGGGGTTGGAAGGGACCTCTGGGAATCATCTCCTCCAACCCCCTGCCCAGAGCAGGTCCCACCCAGAGCAGGTCCCACAGGAACATGTCTAGGTGGGGTTGGAATGTCTCCAGAGAAGGAGACTCCACCACCTCCCTGGGCAGCCTCTGCCAGGGCTCTGCCACCCT
>JAOTQQ010000023.1:114376296-114406131 GCA_026546715.1 Gallinago undulata
CCCCACATCTCAGCTCCATCTCCCCTCTTTCAGGGTCAAACCCTTCCCCCTCCTCCTAGGGCTCCCCTCCCTCACCAGAGTCCCTCCCCACCTTTCCTGGAGCCTGGGGATGCAGCCCAGGGCACGGGGGGCTTGCTGGCCTTTAATACCAACACTTGGGTCTTCACGCTAGCAGGGAGCAGAGGAGATGCTCAACGGCCATGTCCATCCCTCTGCACTCCTCCGAGGTCAGGAGGAGCTGGTCTGCAGATGTGGTTTGGGACGTTCAGAAGCTGGTGGGACTTTAATCATCACTGGTGTGAGCATGAGATGAGCCAGCGCCGAGGGCTTCTGCCGAGGGGTCACCTTGCCCCAGGCGGGGTAGGGGGTGGGAGATGCTGGACCACCAAAGGCATCCCGAGGCGGGTTCACACAGGCTGAATAAAACATGGGGTAACCTGTGGCTGTGAGAACTGGGGACATGTCTTCTGGAGTCACAATCCATCAGCTGTTTAATCCTCATTAAAATTCCAGCTTTTAGAAAGAAATAGAAGAAATGAATGGCTTGAAGTTTAAGAACTTAGTCCTTTTACTCTCTAAACTACTAACTTCTTCCCAGAGTATCATTACTTTATTTCTCAGGGATTGTAGCTTCTCACAATGATAAACGCTTCCAGAAAGTCTAAAATAAATCAAATAATTTGGGAGGGGGCATTCTCCAACGCTGAATTATTGTGGTCGCTGGAAGAATCGCTGAACGGCTTTAGCAAAGCGAGGGGTGCAACGCGCATCGCTGGTTTGTTTTCTGGAGAAGCTCTGCTCTACCACCTTGTATGAGGTTTTGACCTTGTCCCGTAGATGTATTTAGTCCCATTTGTGCAGTCGGAGGGGACTGGTGGAGGTCCCAGGTTGGACAGTGTCATGGTCCTTCTCCAAACCCTTCAAGAATGAAGCCTTAATTTGGCTTACTGGACTTACACAGTATTTTATTTAGTTAAATATAAAAAATACAATTCATAATTAAGGATCATTGGCATGTGGGACACTGCCATGGTACAATCCTCATGACTTCTGGACCTTCTTTGGTTGCTCAGACCTCTCACTTGCCACAGCATGGACCACTTTACCAAATATCTGTTGAAATCACACCCTAAAAATAAGGGTGAGATGTCCGTGTGTTGGAGAGGGCTGGAAACCAGGAGGTGCCCGGTGTTGGGACTGGCCAAGGACCGGCCGTGGTGGGAAGCTCTCTGTCAGGAGAAGGTTGGGGCTGGGAGGCCCACGCGTGGGAGGCAGCCTCAGCGGGAGGTGGGGAAGGGGTTGGTGGGAGGGTGTCGCATCCCCTTAAGGGATGAGTCAGTTTGCAGCTCTAATTAAAGCCCGGGCCATGTGCTGAGGGGAAAGGAGGTGGTGGGGGAGCAGACACAATGAGAAGGGTGGAGCGTCCTCTGCCAGCCCTGAGTCAGAGGAACCGGGGGGGAGATGGCAGAGGAGCCGAAGATGGGCTGAAGGAGAAGGCTTGAGGGAGAAGGAAACAAAACAAAAGCAGTCAAAGACATAAACAAAGCATTGAGACCGGCTTTGTTTACATCCTTGTGAGGCCAGAAAGCTAAAATCTGTGGGGACACAGGGAAGAGGTATCTGTGGTGGAAGGATGATGGTGATGCTGGTGAGGGCTCGCTTGGCTAAGTGGTGACCAAAGGACACCAAAAAGGGGGTAACATAGAATCATAGAATCGTTTGAGTTGGAAGGGACCTTAAAGATCGAGTTCCAACCCCCCTGCCCTGGGCAGGGACACCTCCCACCACAGCAGGTTGCTCCAAGCCCCATCCAGCCTGGCCTTGAACCCCTCCAGGGATGGGGCAGCCACGACATCCCTGGGCAACCTGTTCCAGTGTCTCACCACCCTCACTGTAAAGAATTTCTTTCTGGTGTCTAATCTAAATCTCCCCTCTCCCAATTTAAAACCATTGCCCCTTGTCCTGTCACTGCACTCCCTGACAAAAGTCCCATCCCAGCTCTCCTGTAGCCCCTTCAGATATTGACAGGCTGTTAGAAGGTCTCCCCGGAGCCTTCTCTTCTCCAGGCTGAACAACCCCAGCTTTCTCAGCCTGTCTTCACAGCAGAGGTGCTCCATCCCTCTAGATCATCCTCGTGGCCCTCCCCTGGACCCGTTCCAACAGGTGGTGTGTTGCCTTCTCTTCGCAACCGAGGCATTGGTTCAGTAAGAAAGACTCGTGTTGGGTTTGTTACCTCCTCCGAGGTCTCTGGGTCCCTGTTTTCTGGCTCTTCCGTGGAGGAACCGCTCTTCCCCCAGCAAAAAAAACTCGTGCTTAACCCTGTTCTCTCTTCGGTTCCAGGTGCAAAGTAGGTCGACCAACATGAGTGGCCTTGGGGACAGCTCAACGGACCCTGCCAACCCCGACTCTCGGAAGAGGAAAGGCTCTCCCTGCGACACAGCCCAGAGGTACGTGCGCCGCTCCCGACCCGTCCCCCTGCCGCCGGCTACTTTGTCATTCCCACCGCGTCCCTCCGTCCCGTCTGCTCGAGCAGATGGAGCCGGGTTTCAGCCGCTCGGAAGCGTTCACACTTCCCACCACGACTCCGCTTTGCTTTCGGCGGTGGCTGCGGTGGAAGATGGAGCACGATGGAAATGCGGCTCCCCATCTGCTCTGCTTGTTGTGAGGTGGCAAATGGTGATTAGAGGCTCGTTATCAAAGTTTAATGTATTGATTTCATAAATCGAGAGCGCTGGGGAGCACCGGGAAAGCTTTCTCAGGGTAAATTTGGAGCAGATACTTCTGCGAGGTCTGCAGATCATCCCAAGCCTTCTGCCTCTTTGTGCCGGATTCCCAAGAAATCTGTGGTTTTGTGATATTCGGAAGCTCTGGTGGAGACCCTCTTGCTCCGTGGTGCAATTACGGAATGGAAAATATTTCTGTCTGAAATCTCCTCATTTCTGTGTGCCCACGGGGGCTGCTTCGGAGCTCAGCTCGCCGCAGGAAGGCACCTTTTGCTGATGACCAAGCTTCACCACCCGATTTGGGCTAAGAAGTCCTGGATAGAGGCAGTTGTGATCTCCTTCCAAAGGCTTTTCCAGGCTCCCTGAGAATCTTGTGCATCTTCTTCCATGGCCACGCAGAGAAACGTACGGAGCTGCCGCTCACTCCGTGTCTGTGCTGCCTGGGATGACGTTTTGGTCGTTGTCACAGGATGTTGATGCCCTGAGCAAAGCCCAGGTGTATTTTCCATCACTTACAGCTCCTTCGTGATATTCTCGATAACAAATATAAAGGCTGCAGTGTTTGGGTAGAGAGACTAAAGTGGGTAGTTTGAGGATTTCTGTTTATTGCCATTTTTGGTTGCAACGTCTCCCTTTTGTAGAGTTCACGCACCTTCTTACAAAGGCTCCATGGGTCATGGCTTAGCGGTGCCATTAAATTGCAGAAGACATTTTGATAGCACTCGCAGCTGTCTTAGTCCTACCAGATTCTTCTGTAATCATGAAATATTTCCCCTTTCTGGCTGAGTCACTGGAACCAGAGCTCTGCAGCCCTTGCTGCTGTCTCTAGGCTGGTCTCGAAGCTGATCCTCAGCCCAGAGGTGAGTGTGGGGTGAAGCTGTTGGTCCTTGAGTCCCCATGGCAGAGCCATGGCTAGAAGGGTGGGCTTGGACTCCTCTTCTTGAAGGGACTGGCCTGCAGATGGATGAGCACACACTTGGCTTTGCTTCATCAGGACAAGAGGAAACAGCCTTGGGTTGCACCAGGGGAGGTTTAGGATGGAGACTGGGAACGATTTTTACATGGAAAGGGTTGTGAAGCCTTGGCAGAGGCTGCCCAGGGCAGTGGTGGAGTCCCCATCCCTGGAGGGATTTCAAAGCTGGGCAGATTTGGTGCTGAGGGACATGGGTTAGTGGTGGGTTTGTCAGTGGTGGGTTGATGGTTGGACTCAATGATCTAAAAGGTCCAACCCAGACAGTCCTATGATTCAATGACTCCTCAGTCTGCCTTTGGAAAGCAGATCTCTTGAGGTTTGTATCCTAACCTCTAAGTTCCCCAAGAAAGCCTTCTGCTGCTGACACCAGGGATCTTCAAAATACATAGGATGAGGAATGAACTGATTGTAGAGAAGCAGAAACTTCTGGATGAAGGATTCTCCTTCCTTGTCCAAGCACAATGAGCTTTTACATCGTAGGATGTAGGAAGCACCTACAAGCATTTTTGGAAAAGTTTATTCAAATACTTGCCATCGGGTTGGCCATCCAACACCAGAGATGGAGTGTGTTACTGAAATCAAGAAGAGAAGTTATCACTAGTGTTGTGTCTTCCTTCTTTCAGACCATCTCCTGAGTCGCAGCCACGGTGGGGAGGGACCTCGTCCTCCTCCCTGGGCTGGCCAGAGCCCTCCGTAACGTACTCCCAGAGCAAAGTGAACTTCAGAACTCCTTTGTTAAAACCTGGAAGGTTTAACTATTGCTTTTGATGATAGTTGGGAGTCATAAAGAACATCCCACTGCTGTAATATTCTCATGATGCTTTTATGTAAGGAAAATTGGCCAATTCTCCCTCCTACAATCTCAAAGTTGCCACAGCAACAGCGACATTAAGGGTTTTCATGAAATGAGCTCACCCACAACAGAGGGATTTTATTTTATTTTTTTTATCTTCTCCCCTCTGCTCTTGCTTTTCACTTCACAAGGAGAGCTAGGAATTAATTTGACCTTAACTAAAATACTCGCTTGGCTCCTTCGAGAAGCATTTGCCTGCCCGATGCAGGGGGGCTGCTGCCACCAAGAGCTGTGCAAAAAGCGTCTGAGGTCCATGGTTGGACCCAGCACTTCTGCAGGAGGTGGACCTCCAACCTACCTCTGTGACCCCTTAGTACCTGTTGGAAATGTGGGCTCTTATGCCCGCCCAAACCCATTGCAGAAGAGTTTCTAGATCACACCATGTGTCTCCCATGGAAGGTCTCACTCATGGACTTCATGGGACCGGTGGCCCAGGCAGAAACACAACTTGAGTTCTCCACACCCATAGCTGCTCTTGCCTTTATTTTTTTTCCTTTCTTTTTTGATTCTGCCACTCTTCCAAGTTAAAAGAGGGCGAATCATTTCTGCTTCTGCTCTGGGCAGACCCGCTCCATCAGGTCCATGTCCTTCTCTTGAGGGCTCCAGACCTGCACACAGTGCTCCAGGTGAGGTCTCACCAGAGCAGAGCAAAGTGGCAGAATCCCTTCTCTGGACCTGCTGGCAACACTTCTTTGGATGCAGCCCAGGATGGGGTTGGCCTTCTCGGCTGCAAGTGCCCACTGCCTGCTCATGGCCAGCTTCTCCTCCATCAGCACCACCATGTCCCTTTCCTCAGGGCTGCTTTCTAACCCATCGTTGCCCAGTCTGTGTTGATACCCAGGATTGTTCTGGCCCAGGGGCAGAACCTTGCACTTGCTCCCATTGAACTTCATGAGGCTGACTTGAGCCCACCTCTGCAGCCTGTCCAGGTCCCTCTGGATGACATCCCGTCCCTCAGGTGTATCGACAACACCACACAGCTTGGTGTCCTCTGCAAACTTGCTGATGGTGCTCTCAATCCCTCCATCTAAAAAAATGAATGTTTTTCATTTTCCTCTTGTCATCGTTGATTCCGATTTTCACTTTGGTGAACGTTGTTAGCTTTTATGTAGGAATTTGGGATTAAACTTGCCGACAGCCGGAATAGTAGCTGTACGAAAAATAAGAGGTTGTGTATATCTATTTTTGATTATTTTTGATATAACTCATTTATAACTGCTTTTGAGAGGAAGGAGGAGTTGTGAGTGTTAGAGGTCTGGTTGTTGTTGGGAGTGTCTGGCTATGCACCTTAATTTGGATTATATGCATGAAAATAGGCAAAGGGCTGAATGAACTCCCCAGAATTTTGGAGATATTTGGGTTATAGCACAGTCATCGCTCCAGCAAGGACGTGTATTTTGGGGTTCTTGTCCAGTGCCCAGGGGTGACTACACGGAGCAGTGGAAAAAGACCATTAATGGGACTTTTGATGTCTTCCCTTTCTCTAACAGCAATGAAAAGCGGCGCCGGGAACAGGAGAACAAGTATTTGGAGGAGCTGGCGGAGCTGCTGTCCGCGAACATCGGGGACATCGACACGCTGAGCGTCAAACCCGACAAATGCAAGATCCTAAAAAAGACGGTTGATCAGATCCAGCAGATGAAGAGGTTGGAGCAAGGTAAGGGGGCAACCTCCTGCCTCGGCCGGTGGGGAAGCCTCAGAGAAAGAGCTTTCTCCAGCTCCTCTCTGGATGCTCATGACTGAATTCGTGAAGAGTCGTGACCTTAATCATCCCACTGGCAATTTTAGGAAGGCTTTAATACATAAGGGTGCGCTTCGCCCTCGGTTCTTGCCTTGTTTAAGATGCCAGCTTTGTTTCTGGTGCAAGGTGGCACTTTACTCCCCGTTTGTGATTCATCCTGAAATGACTCCGTAGATGAAAATAATCAGAAGGGCTTGTTAAGCTTTCGGGATCGGGCTCATTAAGCGCTTATCAGCAATCGTGCTATTAACTGTGTGCAGAAATCCCGTTTTATGGCTGGGTGAGGTGAAGGACAGGTATCTCGGCCACACGCTGTGCAGGACCTGGAGAAGAACCATGTACCCTTGTCAGATCTGTTCTCCTGCCAGATCAGAGGGGCATTAATCCACCTCCCGCCCGTGAATGCGGCGCCGTCACCAGTGAATAGAGAAGAGATGCTTGGGAAACCATATAAAAGTTAAAATTAACCCAGAGTGTCAACTTGTCAACTCATAGGCTGAAATGTTGAAGTCCAAAGGGCTGAAGCAATGCACAGGAGAAGGGGTGAGGTGTCCTGAGGAGGGAGTGGGACTCGCTCGGGTCCTTTCAACCCCAGCATCCCTCCTGGAGCTGCTGCAGGTGGGCTTCCTCCGCCTCATGGAGCTAAGGGCTCCTCATGGAGCTAAGGGCTGCCCATCTCCTGGGCTCAAACACTTTGTCCTTTGTGCAGACACTTTGTCCTTGGTGCCAAGAGTCTGTCCTTGGTGCCCAGGGTGAATCCTGCTTGGTATCAGCGTGTCATCCGTCAAGCATTGCCTTTGCCAAAGCTCCCACCACAGGCTCTGAGCGGAGACCTGTTCCCCAATAACAGATGTTGAATTTTTCCCAAAACCCCACGTCTGGGACGTGGATACACATCTACAGGCACTCCTTAGAATCCCAGAATGGTTTGGGTGGGAAGGGACCTTCAAAGACCACCTAGTCCAACCCCCTTGCCTGCGGGGCAGGGACATCTTCATCTAGACCAGGTTGCTCCAAGCCCTGTCCAACCTGACCTGGAACGTTTCCAGGGATGGGGCATCCACCACCTTTCTGGGCGACCTGGGCCAGGGGTTCCACCACCCTCAGTGAACAATTTCTCCCTTGTATCTCATCTGAGTTTCCCCTCTTTTTGGTTCAAAGCCATCACCCCTTGTCCTCTCACAAGCCCGTAGGTCCTCCCTCAGCTCGCTCTTACTTTAGGCACCGCATTTTGGGCCAGGAGCGGTGGTAGATCATTCGCCTCACGTTGCCCGGGCTTCCCGGTGAACCAGGACAACTGCTTTTACATTTCCTTCACGTTGTGCCCGGGCTCTGAAAGGAGTTTGGTCGCGGGTGAGTCCGTCCCAGGTTCCTGCTCGCTGCCGCTTCGCTCTTCATTAATTTTCTTGACATTGCACGGCGGGGCTGAACATTAACTAGGACAAGCACTACTTAAAAATATTATGCCTTGAGCTTTGCTCTGCGTTGCCGGCTTATCTAGCGCGGCGCCAAGTTGTGGAAGGAAAGAAACTTCCCCTCTACGTCTTCTTAGTTTGCTGGGAGAGCTTTTTCCGTGAGGAAGGTTGGAGAAAGGTGGCCAAACGTCGGCCGGGGACAACTTTCTGTCCTTGTAGTTGTGTCGGGTGCGAGGCGTTGTGGTTCCCTGCCCTCCTCCTTCCTCCTCGCCCCTTTCTCAGCCGTAAACCCGGTGAATCTCGTTGCTCACCGTTGAGGATGTGGGGGTTTGTGGCTGGGGTGCTGCGAGCGGCGACGTCTGCTGCAGAGCGTGGTCTTGCTCCTTCTCCTGCTCCCTCGGGAAGCCCGGCTGGGGACGTCATTTTGGGACTTCACGGTGATGCTGCTGCTGCTGCGGGCTCGGGACGTCCCAGCAAACCACAGAATCATGGAAATCCCAGCAAACGATGCCAGTTCAGCCCAGTAATAAGAAAAACTCTAAAGCACGGGGGGGAAATGATGCTCAACCTCGTAGCAGAGCAGATTTCAGTGAGAAAACAGCCAATGTCTTGTTATTAATTTAATTAATAATGTGCCAGGCGTGGAGCCGGGGAGCTTGGGAAGGGGCAGGTGGCAGTGGTGGCAGGGGAGCGGGGACATCCTGGGGGGGGGGACATCCTCCCCGCTGCCATCCCGGGAGGGTTTAGAGGTCACATCCCACCAGCTTCCCCATCCTTCCCGTGGATCGTCCTCAGGTTTTAACCCGCAGAGGGGTGGAGGAGCCGGCAGAAGCTCGCAGATGGATGGCAGGCAGGGGCTGAGCCCTCCCTCCCATCCCCCTGCCTGCTGGGCTGCTATTTAAAGTACGAAGCAAATGCTTTTAGAAAAAAAGATTCCTAGGTCTGGCCACCTTCCAATGTTAGTAATGTACAGTTGGCAGAACAAGCGGTTTGCGGCTGTGGCAGCAACCTGAAATTCATCTGCCAAGACAGCAATAAACGCAGCGGAGGAAGAGGCCAGACAGTTAATTTTTCAGCCTTTGTCCGTCCCGCAAAAGTTGTTGGTTTTTTTTTTTCAATATTTTTCGAGTTGGGTGGTTTCGAGCGTTGGAGGCCTTGAACGGTGCCTGCCTGCGGTCACTCGCCGGGGAAGGAGGAGAAAGGGCCACCAACATCTCTTGGAGGTCAGCAAGGAGAAGATCTCTCCCAGCATCCTGCCTGGGGCTCGGTGGGGCAGCGGTCCATCCGTGTGGACCTCCCTCCCCTTCACCTTCAGGTTGGCTCCATGCCCAGGGCAAGGATGCTGGAGGTCTTCTCCTGGCGTGGGTCCTCCGCTGTGCCGTGAGACGGAGCTGATGTCCATCCATCATGTGGAGGTGAGGTGAGCTCGCCCAAGGTTGGTTTAATTTAGTGCTGCTGTGGTCAAAACCTGATGGATGGAGGGAAGCTGGACTGCTTTGCTGCTCAACATGCGTCCCTCTGACTTGTAGGGTTAGCAGAGGGGGTGTAAAGAAGCCATTAGAAGAAGCCATCAGGGCAGCGTGGTGGAGCTGTGGTGGACTCAGGAGGCTCTAGGGTGAGGAGGAGGCTTGGTTGCCACTGGGAAGGTGCCCGGTGCATGATTGCAAACAAAATAAGGCATCTTGGTGATACAGAAGAGTACAAAAATGAGCAGAAATACTGGAAGAGCTGCGCTGACGCACAAACCACCACTTGTTTTCTTTCTTTTCTGTAAAATAACGTAATACTTGATGCCCACCCAGCAAGTGCTGTGGAGGTTGGGGGCACCTCTGCCCGGAGAAGAGGCAGAGCCTCGGCATCCATCCCCCCTGCATGCCAGGCTCTGCAGGCTCCAGAAGGGTCTTTTAATTAAGGTTTTTTAATTAAATGCCTCAGTTTTGGGAGGTTGATAACCTTTGGTTTATGGAAGGGGCAATGAGCAGTGTACGGAGATCTGATGGAGCAGGCAGAGGGATCGGATCATCTCATCTCCCTCGTAGAGCTCCCAACCTTGGCAGCGTCCTTTTTCAGCTGAAGCCACCAAGTCCTTTCCCAAAAGCCCTCTCCGTTGATAGGCTGCTTAATTTCCTTCCAGAGCAGGGGTATAAATCCAGCACCTTAATAGAATAAATCAAATAATATCGAGCTTTTCATTACGCCGCCTACAAACTCAAACGGCCGCCGAGGGATGCCCTTGAAACACCTCCCAAAGACATCGCAGGTGACTTCTACCTCCAAGGGACTTCCTTCCCTCCCCGTCCTTCCTGCGTTTGCTCATCGGTCGCTCCCGCTGAGCCGCCGTATGGTGGGATTCGGTGCGCAGAACCGGCAGATAACCTGCTCCAGGACGGCTCCCGGCCCCGCCAGGACACCTGGGGTGGGATGCATCATGAGTTTCATGGTCTCTGCGAGGTCCAAAAAAGCCCCGGCAGATTGGCTCTGGGATGTTGCCAAAAAAAGAAAGGATTTCTTCTGTGTTTGCTTGGGTTTGGACAACCGAGCTGGTCTTGTGAAGGTCCCCCAGTCACGGCGTGCCTTTGCGGTGGGAGGCTTCTGGTGGCCGTGGAGGGTCGTGGGACCCCGTGGGTGACACCTTCAGCCCCAGTGAAGCCTGGCTTCTCGGTGGTGGAGCTGCTGAATTTATTCTTAGAGACGTATAAGGGAAAAAACCCAACGATTCAGGTCTTTACTAATGCAGTTTTATTCTGTGATAATGCTATAGAACAGTGACCTTATTTGGGGATGTTTTAAAGAATTAGCTTTTTCTCCCAGACGTGTTAACCTGCAAAGATGACCCTCAGTTTTTATGTTGAGCTACTTTGGGCAGGGAGGAGGAGAAAGCTATTTCTTGAGCCTTTCCTTTCATAATTTTCAGGGGGGTTAGGGATAAGAGCATTTCTGTCTCTTCTCAGGCTACGGAAAAATTCCACAATTCGTTCTTCTACTGCATGGAAGTGTCCTCTTCGAGGTCCAGAAAAAAACATGGAGCAGTTGTGTCCTCCTGACATCTTTTTAATGTGTATTTTCCCTGAAGTGTGGCCGTAAGAATAAAGGCTCCTTCGGGCAAATTCACGCTGCTTTCTCACTAGGGAACATCCAGGCGAAAAGAAGAGGACCCTTTATTTAAGACCACCCCCCATTTGGAAGTTAACCTACTTGGGGAAGTAATTTTCCTTTTGGGTAAATACAGTAGGTTAATTAAGTGAAATATATGAAATAATTATTGATTTTGGCTGCTCTGTCGCATATGATCATTGGGCTGTCAGTGGCTTTCCTTTAATTAAGCTTCCCTGCTGTCTTGTCATATGCTTAGATTTGGCCCTGGATTTATTTTGTGATGTACACGTACAGCTTCGAGCGCAGAGAGGTCCTGGGTCCTCAGTGGGACGTGTGGAAGCCTCTTCGGAACGAATGCCGAGTTTCTTCTCGGGGTTGGGAATGCCAACACATGGTGGGCTTTAAAAAGAGGAAAAAGAAAAACCCAAAAAACAAAACCAAACCAAACAAAAAAGCCTTGGCTATGTATTTAGTGGTCAGAAAATGGTGAAGCGGTGGCCTGGGAAGAGGCTTCTCCCACAGCCTGCTCTGGTGGCGTGAGGTTTTGGGAGGAGAAGACCCTGTCCTTGGGCGCTGAGTCAAGAGCCCCTTCTTGTCCCGGCAGCCGAGTGTTGTGGTGCATTATTAAAGATCATAAAATTACTCCCATAAAACCACAAAGCGAGTAGTTGCATGCAATGTGTGGATGCAAGTCCACCCCAAAGCACAGGAACCCGGCACAGACCAATTAAGGGCTTTCAGCTGGTTTCTTCTGCCCTGGTCCGGGCTCCCACGTTATCCCCAGTCCACAGGGTTTTGTGTCCACGACCCCTGGGAACGGAGCTCTACATGGGCTTCCATTAGCTTTGAAGAAATATCTAGCCCAGGTCCTTGTTACTGAGTCTGCAAAAGAGCTGGACATCTCCAGTAGAAGGAGCCTTTGGGATCTTCTCCCTCACTTGGCTTTGTTTTGCCAGGATGATGTAGTTAAAGTCTTCAGGCACTTTTTTTTCTTTCTTTTTAGGTTCCTCCTAAATTGTCTGCAAATCCTTCTTTCCCCTTCTCTGGAAATGTTTACCCCATCCCTGGAGGGGTTCAAGGCCAGGTTGGACAGGGTTTTGAGCAACCTGGTGTGGTGGGACGTGTCCCTGCTCAGGGCAGGGGGTGGCACTGGATGATCTGTAAGGTCCCTTCCCACCCAGACCATTCTGTGAGTCCAATTTGAACATGTCTTTCTTGACACACACTGAATCACGGGCAGTAGTTCCAGTTTCTGATGAAACTCCTCAGGTCCTTGGAGCTCCTGCCTCCACACCACCAAGGGAAAGTACCTTCTGCATAACGTGCTCTGCCTTGTTCATGCTTGCATTATTTCTTGCATTTTATGTTTTTGAATCCTCTTTCATTTCACCTCTTCCCTCTCCCCATGTTGTAATCCCATATCCTCTTGAAGAAGTCTAACATTCTACCCGGGCACTGGCAATCTCTGTGTGGCTGGAACCATCTCATTTCCATAAGGTTTATTTCCATCTCTGATAGTGGTGGTGTTCAGGGCTTTACCCAGTTGAACTTTGGAAGCCCCAAGGGATGGAGAAGCACGAGTGCTCTGGGGAACCTGCTCCAGCAGTTGGCTGGCCTTGTGGTGAGCATGACTTTCCTCCTGTCCCACCTAAATATCTCTTGCTTCACTTGGACCTGTCGCGTCTCATCTTCTCACAGGCATCACTGCTCCATCACCTTCATAACTTCTTGTAGGCATGGGCAGACTGCTGGCAGCTCTTCTCCAGGCTAGAGCAAACCCCATCCCTAGTCCTCTCATCTCAGGATCAGTGCTCCAGCCCTGACCATCTTGGTGGCCTTCACCAAGCCTGTCTCCATTTTGTCTTCCACTGGGGGCTTAAAACTGGATGAGGTATCTGGATGTGGTGCCCAGGGTGACCACACAGACAGAGTGAGTGGCCACTCTACTGAGAGCAGGCTGCCATCAGGAGAGCCAAGGGAGAGAGAGGTCCCAGGGACTCTGAACCTCGGGGATGTCCTGCTGGGTTCCCATGTCACATCTGAGCCCCTACTTTGGTGGCCTGGAGAGCTGCCCAAGGTGGGTGCTGCTGCCAGGAGGTAAGGGTGATGGCACGGTGCCCTTACTATTAGATTCAGAGAATTTAAGTGTAATTTTTGGTAGCTTTTCTGTGCTGAGTCGACACAGAGGTCCTTCGGTGAACCCCAAAGAGGACACTTTGATGTAGCGGAAGAATAAATGGGAGAGTTTTTGCATAGTCAGGGAAGAGATGGAAATCTTTTTACTTGGAAAAATCATTAAAAGTGGGAAGTGTCAAGAAATAGCCCCAGCTCAAAGCGTCCCAGCCGTGTGTTAGAAGCAGAAGTTTAGGTCTTAACGTTGGAGGTTTGACTGAAGAACAAAAGGAAGCGGCAGAACGGCATCTGAGGAGCAAGGCGAGTGGAAATACCTCCTGGAAACGGAGTAAATGAAAACTGCTTTAAGGGGTTTACATTAATTAAAGGATTTTTTTTTTCTTTTTAAATTAATTAATTAAAACCACATTAAGGGTTTGTGTCAAATCTAAAATTAGATTGGAATCTCTTCAGGCTACAACTGTCAGCCGGGTGCTGTGGTCTCCTCTTTAAACACATTGACTTTATTGGAGTTTTCCTGATTTTTGTTTGCTTCAAAGGAGGTCAGGGAGGGGGAGCTTTGCTTTTGCCTTAGAGCCGTGTTTCGCAGACTCCAGGTTCCTCCACCTTAGTCCCTGAGGTCAGGAAGGACCTTCTCAGCCAGTGGTCACCAGGTGGTTTCAGGTGCTGGGGGAAGGAAAGTTCTTTCTTCATCCCAAACCTGGAGGTTGGGAAGCTCCTGATGGAGCTGCTGGTGCTACGAGGGGGAGGGACACGAATCGCTTTCATCCCGTCTTGGCGGCCAATTTTTCACTGAACATTAGAAGACTACAGAGAAATAAAACCCAACCAAACCCTGGAGGCCAGATTAGACATCAGGAGGGAGGGGGAATTCCTCCTTGGCTTTGGTAGGTGCCCACTGAAAGCCCTCAAGTGTGAGGCTGATCCAAGGTAAACAGAGTACAAACACATCCAGTCCTTTTAACTGTTTAGCTTCATCCTTCCAGGAATCCTTCTGAGATTCTGAAGAGGATGAAACCACCTGCTCGTTTTTGGTGGAAGTGAGTTTCGGATCATTCCTCTGCAGGCGTTGCCCTTTAATTTGATTTATTCTTCCTTCTCTTTGGTAATTACCGCCCTTCCCTTATGTATTTTTATGAAGTTGTTGCTCTTGTTCTCTACCTTTGCTTGACTTGCCCAACAAACCAAGCTCTTCCAGGATCCTGATGTCAGATAATTACACCTTTCCTTTAATCAGCCTACTTTCTCTACTACTTCCAATTGAATTTCTTTTTTTTTTTTTTTTTGACTGAATTGGTCCAAAGTATACAATTCTTCTTACCAGATCTTACCAGTAGCATTAGGTTGTTGCTGGTGCCACCCATAGTAGTCTGGAGGAAACTGTTGGCATCTCCTCTGTCACCTTTATTAAGCCATCCCCGATTTTTAGCAAAAATTCATTTTCTTGGTTGATGAGTGCGTGACCTTCAAGTAGTAGAAAGTGGGAGAAATTAGCACAGTTTCCCAGAGCGATTGGATAGTTTTTCTACCATTTGATCTTCTTCCATGTGAACGGGTCAGCCCACCCTCGAGTTGGTGTGTTTTTCTCCCTCCGTGACTACCTTACCTTGGGTGCTGGAAGAACACCACTGGTGACCTCTCCTCATCCTGATGGAACACCTTTGTTCTCAAAGTGGAGTTTCCTGGAGCTTCTTGGAAGTCTCTGGTAGATCTTGGTACTACTCAACATCTTCACGGATGTGGAAGGACATACAGGACCAAGACAGGATGGGCTTCCAGGAGTGCTGGATGGATAGTATCCTGGGAAATAGTGCTTTTCAAGAAGATCTGGAGATCCTAGAGGTGAAAGCAGTCAATGTGAACTTGGGATGTGATGTGTTGATGGTTGGACTTGATGATCTGCAAGGTCCCTTCCAACCTGGGCAATTCTATGATTCTGTGATTCTAATGAAAAGCATGGTGGGCTTCTCTTGGGTGATGTTATGTGTGTAAGTTGGTGGGACAAAACTGGAGCTCAGGCCTGGGATCCACACTGGAAGGAGATTGCAAAATCCAGACAAGACAGAGAGAAGAACCATGAAAATGAGCCAGGAGCTGGAGAAAATGCCTTGCAGCTTGGAAAGCTGAAGAGCTCTGTTGAGTGTGTCCTCGAGGGGAAGAAAAGGAGTGGGAACATGGTGATGACACTACAAACACTAACAAGAATGGAAAATGCTGGCTACTAAAGAAGTTTTTAAATCCAGCATAACAGAGAATGAGTCAAAGCCAACACCAGACAAAAACAAATGAGGACTCGGACCCGGAGTTACAACTGGGACAGTGATTGTCTTGGGAACCAGCTGCTGAGGGACACAGTGGGTTGGCCAGTTTTTGGCCAAACAGAAGTTCAGAGCCCATGGTGGTGGGAGTGGGCGAACTTTGACGGCTCTGCCATATTCAAGAAGTTGGACTGGCCACTCTAGTGGTCTCTCCTGGCCTTCATCTCTCTTAAATCTGAATATTTTGGTCTTGAAAAATGCCTCAAGAGCTGGATCCCCGTCTGCAGCACCAACTTCTGACGGCGCAAAGCCAGGGGGAGAGTCCTCATCCTGGATCCATGGGGGTCCCCTGCCCCACGCTCCATCCCATGCTCCATCCCCCGGGATTCAAAACCTCCATATTAGTGGACTAATTAACTGCACCTTGCGCGGGGGTTCGTTGGAGCAGGTTGGGGGAGTTTCACACCTTCCCTTTCTCCCCGGTTCGGTTCCATCGTGATGCATCAAAGGGGTTGTGTCCCTGCCCGGGCTCTCGGGGGGCGGTTGTGAGGTCTGTCCCTCCCCATCCCCCCCCGGAATCTGCTTTGTATGGGGGATTGATTTCAGATACAGACTCCCCCAAAGGGCCAACACTATAAAAATCCCGGTCTGTGCAGCAACACCCGGGAGCATCCTCTGGGTGTGTTTATTTTCTGGAGCCCCCACCACCTCCAGAGCGTGTCAATAAAATCCTCATCCCTGCTCTGACAGTTTTAATCGAGCTGGCAGCTTAAATATAGACCGAGGGGAAGGGGAGGCTGCTAAGAATTGCACAGACCCCTCCGAAACGGTGCCTTTATTTTAACGGGTGAACATTTGGTTATTACATCCTCGAGCTTTTAAAACATCTCACACTGTCAAGAGCTAATAAATCCTTTAGCACCTCGCCGTAAGAAGAGGATCTGATAGGATGTAACAGGCGTGTGGATCATGCGGGGAGTCATAAACCACCTGTAGAAATCACTCCTCCTCCTGCCTTCTGCTCTGCCGGATTAGCTTTTTTATTTTTTCCCTCCCTTCCATTTTTTTTTCTCCTTTCTCCTTGATTCCTTCTCATTTTTTAAGAGAGGCAGGAAAGGAGGAGGAAAAAAATCCCCTTTCTGTAGAGCCCTTTCCTTTTCCTCCTTCTGTAAAGTCCTCCTTACCCTTTGTAGAGATGGACAAAATATATTTTAAGATTATTCTTCCCTTGAGATGGCACCTGAGCAGGATTTTGCCTCCACGGAGCTTGTCCTCCCTCTGCTCTGGCCCTCGGTTCCTTTGGTTGATGATCAGAAGGAGGTTCATCCATCCCCTGAGTTGCAGTCCCTTTGGGAGCAGGATGAGCGAGGTCCATCCCACCTCTCTTCTAGCAGCCGCGATGGAGGCATCTCATCTCACCTACTCCTCAAGCGTCCCATGGGAGAGAAAGGGCTTCAGAGGGAAGCCCATCCCAAAACATCTTCTGCCTAAAACCCAAGAAGTAACAATAAACCTCTTTATTTTTTGGAAAAAAACCCAACAACCCATACTTGGAGTCAACCGTGCGAGTCCTTCTGTTTTCATTTCAGTCCTTAAAAATGTAGTTGCAGGTGGGTGCATCTTGGCCCTGGGTGCAGAACCCCATCGTGTTAGTCTCTGTGGTGTTTCCTGGGGAGAAAGCGAAGGATGGGTCTTCAGCCTTGTTCCTTAGTCTCCTGGGCTCCCGATGGCTTCGGGATGGGGAACACCCCAGAGCTGTCTCTTCCTGCACCCACTGGGGACATCCAGCATCTGTTGCCACACCCACAGCTCCGCATGAGGTCCTCCTGAGGTCCTCTGTGCAGATCAACAAGAATGCAGTCTTTACCTATGTGGCATGGTCCATCTTCTCTGAGTGGCTTCCCATGCCATGTGGCTCCATATTCTCTAGGTAGCTTTCCATACCACCCATACGACTCCATCTTCTCTAGGTAGCTTTCCCTACCACCCATACAACTCCATCTTCTCTGGGTGGCTTCCCATACCAGGAATCTCCAGCTTCTCTAGGTAGCTTCCCATACCACACGTCTCCATCTTCTCTGGGCAGACTCCCATACCACACATCTCCATCTTCTCTGAGTGGCTTTTCATACCAGGAGTCTCCGTCTTCTCTAGGTAGCTTCCCATACCACGTGGCTTGCTGTTGCCCATCCTTGTCACCGCAGGGGCATCTCATGGCCCAGAGCTGATGGCTCTCCCTTTGTGACCCAGGAGAGACAGATGAGAGAGCCGGGCTTGGAGGAGCGGAGCTAGGGTGGGGGGGACTGGGAGGTGCTGCTCCCCCTCGCCGTGCTCCAGCTCCACGTTGTCTCCATGCTTTGCCAGGTGTCTCCTCACCAGTGCTCATCATCTGAGGTGCCCGTGCAGACTTGAGCGTGAAGCCGGCGTAACGCTTGACACGAGTGAATTTTTAATGGGAACTTCTCAGGGGCTTTGGCACGCAGGGCTCCCAAGATGCTACGTCTTGAGAAAAAGATGGGCTAATTCTTTGCAAAATTAATTAAGTTGGATCATTAAAAGGGTGTTGCGATGCGGTTTATGCCTGCAGAAGGAGAAGGAAGGCTATGCCAGGGCTGAAGTCAAGTTGGGTGGGAGGGGGAGGCTCCATGTAGCCCTTTCTCGTCTCTGCAGATTTGGCTCTGCAGAGTTGACACAGTTTTTGAACAAATTAAATTCTTCAGGTTTCAAATAAAAGTTGTAGGTTTGTTTTTTTTTTTTTCCCCCTTTATTCCTTCTCCCTGCAAGATGGAGATGTTCTACCTGCTTGATCTCAGCGTCAACTATAAAAAAGTCAGGGCTCCTCGTGCCTGTTCTCTCCTGTCAGCATTCAGCGCTCATTAATTTTGCATTCACTCAGCACCGTATAATTTTTCCTGACATTGTTCAGACAACCAGCCTTTTTTTTTTTTTCTTTTTTTTTTTTCTTTTACTTAAGACATCTCGACACCATTAACGTTTTAACTCTAAAAGGTGTGAAAACGGAAAGAAATAAGCCTTTTCCTTCTGTTCTAGCGGCAGCGTGCTCTGCTCTGCGCTCTTCGCCGTTATACAAGTTTTTTATCAAAAGCAGAAAAATAGAGTTTTCCACATAAAATTTGGCCAAGGAAGTGCTGTTTGGGAGCAGTGTTGGTTGACAAGCTGTACTCTACTCCCAGTGCTGTTGTACGCTCATGGTACACGATGCTCTTGGCCTTGGGGCACGGGCAGATGTGTTCTTGCAGGTCCATCTGGAGTCCTCCCAGACCCACCAGTTGGTCAACCGCCATGGGGCATGAAAACAGCACTGGTTGAAGCTAATCCTGGTGGCTTTTGGTTCTAGTGGGAGGTGTCCTTGCCCCCCAGGGGGTTGGAACTTGATGATCTTTAAGATCCTTTCCAACTCTAGCCATTCTATGATTCACATGGCATGTTATGGCATCCCAGCTCAGAAGATGCCAATGAACTTCTTAATGGAAAAAATGGGAATGTTAATGAGGATTGTATTTTAGGCTCATTAAAGGGAAGCACGTGTGTTGTCCATCCTCCCTGAGGTCCTCACATGGAAGGACGTCACCGCTTGCCATTCAATTGAGTGCGTAGCAGTTGGTTGGGATGGGGGCAACCTTGGAATATGTTCTTTGTGGTGGGTTAAAACCAGACTGTTGGTGTATGTGCATCGTATAGTCCTGAGGAACTTGGTTGTGCCTGTTTCTAGGTAGATAAGTGTTTAAAAAATAAGAAAAAAGTTTTTAGAAAACCCAGTAAAATTCCTGCCCTCAAAATTCTGGGAAAAGAGGGGAAATACCAGTTGGAGGAGCAGCCAAAACTGAGGAGCATCCCATAGCCATGGGGAAGGTTAATGTTGCTCCAGGCTGAAGACCTGGTACAGAGTTGAGTTTGTGCCTACCAGTGGCTGTTTCCTGGGGTTGGTTGTAGACGTGGTGGAGGTGGCTGTAGCCCTCCTGCTGATGGGACCTGCCACCAGCAACATGTGGCAAACTGCACTGAAGCTTTGTGGGATGTTGTCCTGGGCTTGAAATACCAGCTTTGAAGGGTTTTTTCAGGCAAGGGGAAGGACAAGTCAAGCTGCTGTGATAATGTAGACACCAGCCAGTTGTATCTTCTGCTCACGTGGTTTAAAAGCTACCTTGGAATCACCAAATCCAGTGTCCCACCTGCAGATGTCTGCTGGTGGATGGGTGAAGTGTGTGTAGTTTCATCCTTTTAGGATTTGGTCTTTTATACAGTGGCTGGAGAGGCTTGTATCTGCTGGGACTGGCCCTGAACTTTAGTGAGACTTCCTGGTGCCACTGTGGGTGGGTAAGGACAGGCCCTTGTGTGACAAATAGATGGCATCATTGTTGTTCCTGGTACAACATCAATGCTCGATGGCTTTTTTTGACTACTTTTCCAACCTGGCCACAAAGGAAGAAGCTCAGGTGAGACATGGAAGAGTGGCAGGATGTCCCAGTGTCTTGCCCTCCACCTATCTGTCTCCACCATTGGCTTTACTGGTGCAATGGCCATGGCCACCAGCCTCAGTCCTCAATCCTCACCAACCACATGGGCACTAGAGCCAGTTTTATCCCCCCCAAGGGGTTAGTCTACTCCCTTGGCTTTGTGCCTGGTGAGATGTGTCCTGCTGACGTGTGCTTTTGCACGTGCATCGATGGAAGAATAAGGGTTCGAGATGTGTCTGAAGAACCACTTGGTGTTGGTGAGGACGTTCTCTGGATGGCACAGAACTACTCGGGGCTGAAGCGAGCGCTGCGTTGCCAGCTCTGGAGCTACGTGGGTTATTTTGTTCAGGGCCAACGTTGGAGTTCAGGGATGAAGACAAGAGTTCAGCTCTCACTGGAAAAGAGAGAAAAAGAGAGAGAAAAAAAAGCTGGTTGGCTGCTGGTTGTGGAAGAGGGCACCCAAACCTCTCCAAATTAGACTATTTTAGAATAAGAATTTAAAATGGCTCAGACAAATCTCCTCTAAAAATGCCTTTTTCTCTGCTTTGGCTGCAAGGGGAGGATGAGGTGAGTAGCTCAGGTGGAAACATCTCCATCCCATGCTCCATGAGATGGATCTTGGTGTCCCACAGCTCCCGCCTGGTGTTGGGGAGCACCCTGGGGCTTGTCACCGACAGATCACCGCGAGGGATGGCGTAGAGCAGGCGAGTGCTGGGCTCTGAAGGAGCCGTGCCCGTTTCTGAAAGCCAAGATCTGCTTTGCTATTTCTTGCGCTGGTATTTTCAAGCTCTGCATCTCACAGATTGTATTTTTCCACAGTTTTTCAAATTCATAGATCAGATAATTTCCTTCCTCCTACTAGAATAAGAAGTTACACAACCTAAAAGCTGCTGATTTCCATACAGTGTTTGAGAGGAATCTGGTATTTGTGGAAGTGAAGAAGGGAGGACTCTGGGCTGGGTTTTCGGCATCTGCCTCCGTGTGAATATGCTGACGTTAAATAAGTGGGCGTTGGGCAAATCTCAGCTTCCACAGCTTGGATTTGGGTTTAGAGTACCTCCAAAGAAGCCATCCTTGCTGTGGTCCAAGCACGTGCCCTGTAGACTATATAGGATGGTCTTGAAGTTGGCTTCATCCCCCAGTTGAGGTTGGATCTTCCCCTACTCGTTGATCCATGATGGTGGGGAGGAGAGCGCTTGGGTTTGCTGGGACTTGAGAGAAATCCGAAGGTGAGCTCAAGACCTCGGGCCACCACCACCACCACCAGCCAGTGATGCTCAGAGCCTTTCTCCCAACATGTCCCTAGCTCTCCTAGCCCTAGACAAGCCATCCTCTTTGGATACCATGCAAAAATCACAAAATAATTCCCATTTCTCTGATCTAGATCCCCTTACCTGCTGCTTTCCTTTATCAATACCATTGTCTTTTTCTCCTTTTATGTCTTTTTTAGACTGATTTTTTCTTTCTCCACTGGAAGGTGCACTTGGTGCACACCTTCTGCCAAGGAGTTTATTTTTATGGCAGGTTTTTTTTCCTGTTGGGTTTATTGGATTGATGAACCTGGGAGTAGGCGCTAATTAATGGCACAGCTTTCCATCACGCTCTCCATCCGTGGGTGCACCGAGTCTGTTCCATCTGATTTTAATTAACTAAAAATCAGAGCTCCTCAGTTGGGAAATTACAGATGTGGACTTTTTTATTTTTTGCCTCGCTCACCTTTTAAAAAGCAGATGGAGCAGATCTTGGCTGAGATTTGGAGAGGTTCAGCTGGAATGGCCCCCAGGGCAGCAGAGCTGTGTCCTATGGGAGTGGGATGGGGATCCATCGTGTTTTCCAGGCATCACATCAACTTCTCCATCTCCCCCTGATGTCGGGTATCATCCTTCGTACCCAACACACGCTGGGGAAAGGCTGCACGTTCTCCTCACTTGGACTTTTTGCCTTCGAGCTGTTGAATTTTTAGTAGAAAAGTCAAAAAACCCAAAGACTTTTCTGGCTTCTATCAGAAGAAATGCAAAATGAATGTTGCCCATGGAAGTTTTGGGTTGAAAAAGAGCCCTTGGAGAGCACGGGGCAGCGTTTGGGTCCTGGCCATCACGCTCGCAACCATGGGGGCTCTGTTGGGGCTTCCTCGGGGAGCAACTTTCGCAAGTCAAGGCAAAAGTTTAGTGCTGGGCAAGTGGAAACAATTGTTCTGATTTTTCACGCTCATGACATTTCTCAACAAGACCCTGTTTTGAATTTTTGATGGCCTGCTTTAGAAGACCCACATGCAATGTATTATTTTTCAGATACTCCTTTTCCGCTTTCTGGGGACGAAAAAAGCATTTCGGTTGCAAAATTTGCAATGAAGAGCAGAATCAGACAGCTTGTGGTATTTTAATTTGAAAGTGCAAATTTAAGGGATGAAGAGACAGAAGTGCTTGCCGTGGGTGCTGGGGATGGAGCTCCATGTGATGGAGCCTGCAGGGCTGAGGTTGACTTCCCAAGTCATGGCAGATGGACATCAACGCTGGACATCTTCCCCCCTCCACCTCCACCCTCTTCACCCCCATTTTCTTCATCTTATTCCTCAGAGTGGCACTGGGAGGTGTCCCCTAAGCCACCAACCCGCTTCCCAGTGGTCCTGCCATCACTCTGGTGGCACATCCTCTCTTTTCCAGCCCTTTGGCATGTAAATGATCTTCTGGCCATGGGGCTTTGTTGTGTTTTGGGTTAGAAGCAGTAAGTTAAGACGTTTTGGGGGGACTTTTCCCATTGTGTGGCTGTGGCTCCCACCCTGCGTGGCCTCAGCGTTGCTCTGGGGAAGGTCTCCAGCCATGGCTGCTGGAGGAGGTCACAGCTTCTCTCCAACACTTGTCCTTTCCCTACCTTGGGTGTCTGATTATCTCCCTGCCTTGGATGCCTGATTTTCTCCAGGTCCAAGGTTTCAGCTACAGAGGTCTGGAAGCAGAGGGAGGTGAGAGAAGGATCCTGGAGATGGTTTTGCTGTGCCTTGTGCACCAAAAACGGTGGTAGAGAAAGAGCAGAATGGGCTGACAGAGGCTGGGCAGAGCTCTTTCCTCAGCCTCCTGTCTTGACACACGTGTCCATTTGATTGATAAACGTGTTTTTATTGATGCACGTGCGGGTTTGCAGGTCCTCCACGAGGCGCTGTGGCTTGAGGAGCCTCTTCTCTCCTTCCACTGTGCAATCAACTTCACAACTTGCTGCTCATCCCTCTTCAAACCAGCTCAAGCGATTTTCTTCCTCCAGCTCCCACTGGAGTTTGGGCCACAGGATTTTTCCGAGCATCCCTTGGGTTTCCTGGCAAATCCCAGGACTGTTGCTCCTGCCGTGGGGGGGAAGGGCATCCTATGAGGATGGGGATGCATCCCTCTGGAGTGGGCACGTGGTCCAGGAGTCACCGGCTGCATCCCGGCCCCAGCATCTCTTTTTATGCCAACAATTTGTTCATTAACAAATGAAGAGCGCGGCTTCATTTTCAGCCACTGGGCTGAACTGGCGGTCCCAGTCCCCGGGAAGAGCTTGTAAATGGTGTGAAATTAATAAAGGACCGAGTTTCCGGGCATTTTTTGGCCAGCTAAGGGATGCCCAACCGAGGAAGCAGGTATCCTCTCCAGCAAGATTTAGCTCCCACTTTGCCTTTTTCTGCTCTCATTCCACCCAAACCGTGTGATTAACCAGTAATTCACCTCCTCTCTGCAAATAACACAGCTGCAGCCCCAGATGTTCCCAGCTGGGGTTTGCACTGCCCACCCCCCAGGTGGCTCCCAACCATCAGGGTTTATTCTCCACCGCATCCCGGGATATTCGGGGATGCTGCCTCTCCCCATCCTTCCTGGATGGCATCCGGAGCGGCTCGGGGGCTTTCCCAGGGGAAAACAGTCCTGGATGTGGGGGAGCAAAACAAAGCAGCCCCAAAGCACCGACGGCACGGTGGTGGCTCCCTTGCCCGCGATGGCTGGCTTTAGCACATCCCACTTGCCACCCGCCCTCCGCTGCTGGATTTACCCTGAATTCCACGGGTGGCTAGCACCTTCCGGGGGAGTGCGAGGTAAATAACAGGGCCCCTCTCTCCGTGGGTTTTTTTTGGGTTGGTTTTTTGGGGTTGGTTTTGGTTTGGTTTTTGGGTTTTTTTTTTTCCCCCAAAGGGATTATTCAGCAATACAGCTCCTCCGGCGGCATCGCTCCGGGTCGGATGCTCTCCTCCCCATCCCCATCCCTGCCGGCTCCGGGTTGATGCTCCGTGCCCATCAGCCCTAGGAGCTGCTGGTTCTCCTCCAGCAGGATTCCTCTGGCAGTCATTTCTTAAAAGTGTCATCCAAAAAGTCCCAGATCGAGTCCTTTTCCTTGCGCTGAACTGGATCTACCGTTTCCTTTTCAAAATGTTGGTTTTGGAGGCCTCTTTCTGCTGACTTCTCCTTAGGAGGGGTTTTTCCTTCCTGCTAGGTTGTGATCTAATTAGTGCTTTTATTTTATAGTAATTAATAAACGAGTAGAAATTACATTCTATCTTGACGGGACTGAAGGATGAAATGAAAATGCTGGAGTTTTTGGGTGCATTGTCTGTATGACATTGTCTGTATGTCTGTATGATCACTCTGTATGACAAGCCATCGGTGTTTTCTTTATTATTGGTCATAATTCAGTAGTAAAATGAAGGGTGATTTGTTGTTGGTTTGTTTTTTTTTCACTGAAACGTCCCCTTTTTTCCTTTGCCACAGAGAAAGCGGCTGATGATGAAGTCCAGAAGTCCGACATCTCATCCAGCAGCCAGGGGGTGATCGAGAAGGAATCTCTGGGACCTCTTCTGCTGGAGGTAGGTGCTGAGATGTTCTGTTCTGGTGCTACCAGGCTCCCGCTACCGCCCAAAGCCAAGCAGGGCTCCGAGAACGGGAGACGGGGAGGAGGAAGGCAGCAGGGACGGAGTCGGGATGCTCTCAACCCAGCCGCATCCCTGAGTTGCAGCTGAACTGATTTTAGCCCCTTTGCTCCAGCAAATGGTTGGAAAATGGGTCTTAACCAGGCAGGATGGAGCTTAGGCTTGGTTAAGATGAAGCTGTTGTGGATAATTTCTGAACATCGGCATTAAAATATGGAGCTGCTTCTAAATGTGGGTTAAACTGAGCCCCCGGCCTCATTGGGAGGTGAATTAAATGATGTGGATGGATGGTTTTTAAGAGATTTGAATCCTTCCGTCCTCTGGAAAAGAGGGAGGATGAGGAGGGTTGATATCAGTACATCAGAAAGCGTCGTGTCTAGGGTCAGAGTTGGAGCCGAGGGGACCGTCTTGTATGGAAAAGTTAATAATTTTATGAGGGTTATTATTTATATCACAGGCCCCAGAGAGAAATTTCAAATCCTAAATCGTTCCCCCTGGTAATTTCCCAGGGGGGATTTTGGGGCTGGGGGGGGTTGCTCCCTGGGAATGGCCAGCTCCGCCTTCCCGCGTTGAAGCCCCCTGATAAGATTACACCTTCAAAGGCCGAAAATGAAGCAGCATCCTCATCTGATTCCTTTAATTAACTGTAGGAGCGTAATTAGTGACATGACACGGTCGGGTGGTTTACTCCACGGTTTCTGTTGGGAGCTGGGAGGTGAGACAGGGCATCATTTTTGAGACACGAAGCCAGCCCGGGTTTCAGGATTCCTGGGGGAAGAGAATTTCCCTGCCTGGGTTTTTTGGCCTCTTCCGTATCTCCAAAAGATACTGGGAGACACTGGGGAGCTCTCCTGTGCTGTGGACTTTCCCAGCCCTGCTCAATCCCTCCTCCTACCACATCCCTACCTCTAAGCCCTGGAGTGGAGGCGTTAAAAATTAATAAAACTCCTCAAGAGGTGGCCCCGCGGGTGGAGGAGCTGATGCCAAAGGGGTGGGAAGAGAGTGGGTGTGGAAGGAAGGGTCTCACCTGTGGAAACTCAATGGAAAACGGGTGCTGGAAGCTGGAATGAATGGGGAGTTGGCAGCTGGGCTAGTGAAGTCTTAACAGAGGGGAAAAATGCAGAAGGAGCTGAGGAGTGAGGCTGGGAAAGGCCCGTGGGCTTTGAGGGGTGCGTTGGGGGCTAGGAACAGGCGTGGGGATGCAAAGGGAGGCAGGAGAAGGTGGCAGATCCTCAACCAAAAGCCAGTATTTGGGTTATACTGGGAGAAGGCATCCTGCGGGTGCAGGGGCAAAGCAAAGCAAAGGGTGAGAGGGAGCAGGGTCCGTAAATTCTCCGTAAATCCACGTATGAACCCACCCTCCGAGCTTGGGGCGGGTGGTGGGAAGGCACGTGGAGGGGCCTTTCTGCTGGGTCCGTGCTGCTTTGTGAACAACCTGACCTCTATTCTCTGCTTTAAAAGCCGTGTTTAGACGAGGGTTATTATCTGTACGGGCTGAGGAATCATTTCCTAATTGGTTTCCTCCCCTGCGAAGCCGGAGATGCTGCCCCTGACCCCTCCTACGGCCCGTTCCTGGCTGTGGGAATCACTTGGAGGATGCCAAGCCCTCACCACGCCGAGTTTGATTTTCCACAGGGATTGACTGCCAGAGGCAATTAGTGGGTTTGCTTGGGCCCCAAGCGATCCCCAGCCTCCCGTGCCTAAAAACATTCCCCAGATGACTTCCAGCTTCTTCTGGGCGCCCTGGGCTCCAGCGGGCTTTCCAAACCGGGAAAGGTGGAGATAAAAAGGGCTATTAAAAAGCATCTCGTTCATATTTAAGAAGGTTTTTTGGCCTCTTGACCTGGTGTTTGAGCCTGGTTTCCATAAGCAATTGAGCTGATAAGGTAATTTAATGTTTTAAACCGTGGAGAGATGCCCAGTATAGCTGCTGGGGCATTGGGGGTATAAGAGGGGATGTCTAAGCTGGGTCCCCACCAGCTGCCACCCTGGAGCTCCCCTACCCCTTCCCTGCTCCCCCGGCCCCCCAAAACCAGCATCTCCTGGGGGGAAAGGCTCAGGTGGGTTTACCATCCAGCCCGGGTCTCTTTTTTCGGGCGCCTGAAGTGCAAAAAGCTGGTTGTCTTGGCAACGGCTGGGAATAAGGAAAATTGCAGCCAATCTGCCAGCACCACCACAAAAGATTTCTTTCTTCCCCCCCCCCCCCTTTTCTTTTTTTCCTTTTTTAAATGCTTCCTGTTTCTTGCACTTAATGTTGCTCCACAGCAAAACCTGATTTTTAGAAACTTCATTAAATAGGGCCTGGACGCTCTCCATCAGAGGAACTCTCTGCTGGCACCGGCCAGCGGGAGGACGGGGAGGAGAGGGTGGTGCTGCGGGTACCAATTGTGGGGCATCACGAGTTTCTTCTCTCCCTGAACCATCTCCGGCAGGATCATGATCCACAGAATCACATGGGGTTGGAAGGGACCTCTGGAGATCATCTCCTCCAACCTCCTGCCAGAGCAGGGCCACCCAGAGCAGATCCCACAGGAACGTGTCCAGGTGGGGTTGGAATGTCTCCAGAGATGGAGACCCCACCACCTCCCTGGGCAGCCTCTTCCAGGGCTCTGCCACCCCTCATGGTGAGATGGAACTTCTTATGTTCAAGTTTGTGCCCATTCCCTTGAAGTATTTACAGGTGTTGATCAGATCCCCCTGAGCTCTCCTTCTCCAAGCTTATTTCATGGCACCAGGAAGCATTTACCACCCAGGGAATTAATGTGGCAGGGAATTAAAAACCTTAATGTTGTCTTTGTTAAATAAGCAGGAGATGTCGTATGGTTGGGTCTGGGTCATGCTTACTCTCCTCCTTCCAATTGCAGGGCGGAATTTGCCACTTGCATCCTTAAATGTGTGAAAAAAAAACCTGTTATTCTACACGAGGCAAAAGCTCTGTCATTCTTGGGCTGTAATTAAGCAAATTGGGCATATGCTTAATTTGGGTGCCTTGCCAAATTAGAGCCTCCCTGCCTGCTCTGGCCCGTGGAAGAGGGTTGTTTCTCCTCCACTGGCACCGATTTTGGTGCCGGGGACGTCCTCAGCAGAGGAGGTTGCAGACCTGAATTTGTGTTTTAAGCAAATACGCTGTTATTTGATCACTGCTGTAATGAAAAGCGAGGATGAAGCCAAGGTGGGAGAGGCAGAGGAAGGTTGTCCGTGGTCAAGGAGCATCTTGACCAGCTCCAGGACCTGCTGCCCACGTGCTGCCTGGGTTTGTCCCCCTTCCAGGCCTTGGATGGCTTCTTCTTCGTCGTGAACCGTGAAGGGAGGATCGTCTTCGTCTCCGAGAACGTGACCAGTTACCTGGGTTATAACCAGGAGGAGCTCATGAACACCAGTGTCTACAGCATCCTGCACGTGGGGGATCACGCCGAGTTCGTCAAGAACTTGTTGCCGAAGTCTCTGGGTAAGAAAAGCCTCGAGGTGGGTTTTTTTAATCAGCTGGTTCTTGGAGAGCGCTGCCAAAAATGCTGTTGTGTCTTCTGTGTTGCTGGCCTTATATTTTTTATATTTATTTTTTTTTAAACAGTACCATTTACTGTGAAATTCAGGCCTATATCCAAGCCAGGTAGTGACCCAGAAATCTTTGTCTAGTGAAATACATCCTACCAGGGAAAAATCAGTATTAGATTTTGGAATAAATAGCTGGTGGATGGCAATATTCAAGTCATTTTCCCTTTGTCTTCCTCTCCCAAGAAAACTCGTGACTCGTGGGTGGGAAGAACCGACTCGTCTGCCCGAAGCGAGGGTCACCTGGAGGAGCTTTAGGGAAATGAGGAGGAGAAGGATTTTGAGGTGTTGATTTGGGGGAAACGAGCTCATTGGCTTATCCCAGTCCACCCAGCTGGAGAGGGGGTTGTCCCCAGCTGGTTTCAGAGCTCAAGTAGGTGGGATGTGCTGCATCTTGGGGTGTGAGAAGGCCCTGGTGATCTCCTACACCAGGACAAGGAGCAGTGGTGAGGGTGGGAGGACACATCATGGGGTGAAGGCACTTTTGGGGTGATGGAAGCAACTGAGGCAGAAGGTTTTATTCTTTGACTGGAGATGAGCATCTTCTGGGGTGGCTTCCACTCACACCTTTAAAGAAACACAAAAAGAAAATGAGCCTTTTCCAAGTAGCCTGACTTAAAAATAGGCTTGGTTTGGTGTTGGTTGTTTTTTAAATTCCTACTTGTCTTCCTTCTGGAGGTCTTAAACCACCAAAATCTCTGGGCACTCACCAGATTGAGCCTGTAGAGGCTCAGGCATCGTCTTTTCCCTGTAGTTACCCAGTTCAAGGCTGTGTGTTTTGTCTTTCCTCAGATGTTACAAGCCCTTCAGCTCTTCTTGTAGGTCAGGTTGCATGAAAACTTGATAACCTACTGGTGGCAAAATCACTCGGGTTGAATACAGATACCCGTGGAGATGTTGCGGGGGGTTAGCAAAGTCTTTCAGCTGGTATCCAGAGGTTTTTGGAAAAGCCAGGTTACAGAAAAAAAATGAAAGTGGAAGGGTTTTCTGCTGTGGTACCAGAAGGTCTCGCTGCCGATTTACCTCAGAAATGGGGAGGAAACAAAATAAAAAAACATTTCCATGGAAATGCTCAGTTGGACTTGGTGGAAAAGTCGCGGGAGCATCGCTTTGGAGGGATTTCAAGTACAACATCAGGAGGTTTCCCAAGCTCTGGAAGTGACTCACAGAGCCTGTGCCTCAGTTTCCCTGCTCATAAGATGGAGATGATGGGCACCTACCAGCCGTGTATGGAGCAGTTAATGAATGTCAGCGTGATGACTCCCAACGATGACGTGCTCTTAGGGCCTGGCTGGCACCAGGGGTCTGGGCACGGGGTCTAATAACTCGTTTCCTCTTTTTTTTCCCAGTAAATGGAGTTCCTTGGCCTCAAGAAGCGACCAGGCGCAACAGCCATACCTTCAGCTGCAGGATGCTGATCCGGCCGCCCGACGAGCCGGGGGCGGAGAACCAGGAGGCTCGACAGCGCTACGAGGTGATGCAGTGCTTCACCGTCTCCCAGCCCAAGTCCTTCAAGGAGGAAGGAGAAGGTAAGGGAGAGCATCCTCTGCTGCTGCAGACCCTGCCTTTGGGGTGGGGACCTCACTGTGGACAGGAGGAGGACTGGGGTGGAGATGGCAGTGCAGGCAGGAGGAGCAGGATGGACACAGGGAGGACATGGAGCTGTTGGAGAGGGGCCAGAGGAGGCCCCGGAGATGCTGGGAGGGCTGGAGCCCCTCTGCTGGGAGG
>JAOTQQ010000023.1:114425450-114437622 GCA_026546715.1 Gallinago undulata
GCCATCCAGCCAGTTCCTTATCCACCGAGTGGTCCATCCATCCAATCCATGACTTTCCAATTTTGAGACCAGGATGTCGTGTGGGACAGCGTCAAATGCTTTGCACAAGTCCAGGGAGATGATGTCCTCTCTCTGGTGGTGGCCAGGCTTGGGAGCTCCTGCTTTGGGCAGCTTCTCACCAAGGAGAGCATCACACAAGAGCCTTCATCCTCCTCCGAGTCCCCTCCAGGGACACACCGTGTCGTTGCAGCAGTCGCAGCTATAAAATATCAATTATTTACATCCTGCCCTGATGTCCCTGAAGCCACAGCTGGGTCCAGCTGCCTCCAGGAGGGTCACCCACACCCCGGTAAATGATGCCGTGCTCAGGAAAATCTGTCACCTTCAGCATCTGGGGACCATTTTGGGGTGAATTGAGGACAGATTGGGTACGGGCCACGCCGTGACTGTGCCACGAGCCTGCCTCTGGCACCGCCAGGATCTGCCTGTTGCCAAGCAACCTCAGAGGCTTTTTTTTAAAGAAATTTGGAGAAGTAGGGGAGTGCTGGGCAGGAGCTGCTGTGCCGGAGCGTGCACTGGGAACGCTGAGCATTCCCGAGCTGGAATTCCCGCCCCTCCTGCCCCTCAGGGCTCTTATTTTCTCTTTTTTTTGAAACAAACCCCATGATCTGGGTGGCACGTGAAGCTGATGGCTCCGTGTGACAACATCAGAGACACCAGGCACAGGGTTTTCAAGCAAATAATGTATTTTTTGGGGGGGGGAAGAACCGGTGCAGCTGAGCTTGATTAAAAGAAGAGAGATTTTCATCTTCAGCAGCAGCCTTCTTCAGCAAATCTCTTAGAAACTCGGGGTTTTGGCACAGGGTTGGCCACCGATAGCCCAGAGGTGCCACCTGGGACAGAAACGTGCTTCCCCCTCCAGTGTCCACCTCCCTGGATCAATATGGGCTGGTTCCTCCTCCCTGGATCTCCACGGGCTGGTTCCACCTCCCTGGATCTCCACGGGCTGGTTCAGCTGAGAGGCCGTTTGATCTCGGGTCCCAATTCCCATTTCAGGGTGGGATGACGTCAAGTCTCCAGCCTCATAAATCTCTCTCGTCCTGGGCTTGGGCTCCAAGTTCTGCTATAAGTTAATTTAATTGCATTGGCTCCTTTCCCTCTGCAAATTAACTTTTTTTCCAGAAGAGAAGCAGAAGATGCTGATGGGCGTGGGCTCTTTTTTTAAGCTAAAATCTTGGGTAGTAACAATTTTTGCCTTCCAGAAGAAACCCTCTAACTTGCCTAAATTTTGAAAATCTTGCACGAAACGTGCTGAAAAGGGGAACATTTTAATAGGGTTGGCACGTGCCGGGTGCGCGGGGTCATAGAGATGGGTGGGTTCTCACCCAGAAGCTTGTGCTTAATGGCTAGGAAACCTCACCTGGTGTCTAAGTTTGGGTTGAAAAGAGCCCTAGCTGGTCAACCTTGGCATCCCTTTTGGGGATGTTTGAGGACATCCCATTGCTTTGAGCTTGGCTGCTCTCCCCCGGCAGCCCCGGAGTCCTGCCCCACGCGCTAACTTGTCCTCCCCCTCATCCTCCCTTTTTTCCTCCCCCCCACCCCAGGAATGCCTGAGCTGGAGATGGGGGTGCCGGATCACCAGTTTGGACAGCCGGGAATGGGGGAGCAGATCCCCTGGACGGATAACGGCATGGCAGCCATGAACCGGGGCGCGCTCAATAAACCCGAAGAGTAAGTACCGCGGGGCTGGCGGCTTCCCCACCTCTCCTGGGAGAACATGGGGATGTCCTCCTGCATGGGTCAAAGAGAGGTGGCCTTTGGTGCCGGCCTGGAGACCCAGCAAGTGCAAACTGGGCCAAGCACGACCGTCCGTGGTGGTGCTGGTGGCACCATGAAGTGCTGGGATGTGGGATGTGAAGGGTGGTACAGTGGGAGAGGTGACATCTCTCTAGGCACAAGCGTGCGAGTAGACAACTCGGGGTCGGGGGGAGACATCTAGGGTATGTCTGGACCTGAATAATCCCATATCACCATAGGATCATCATGGGATGGCTGTACATCCATGGCAGAGCCAAGGATGCTGCAGGTCCCCAGTATCCCTTGCCAGTGCCATGCCAGGGTTCTCCAGCAGCCCTTCCCGCCGGGGACAGTGGTGGGATCTGGAGAACCACGGGACAATGTTGTGTTTTCAGGTGGTTGCAACTCTTTGCAGTCCCCATGTGCTTTTGGCTTCAGCCAAAATGCTCACAAGCCCTTATCCAAGGTCAAATAACCCCCTCTAGTCCTCTGGCCACCTCTTTTGGCTCCAAGGAGCATCCAAGGGGTCATCACCAGCCCAAAGTCCAAGGTCACTCCTTGGCTATAAAGGGGTTGGAGGTGACCGTGGGTCAGATACTTTGGGACAGGAGGTCAGAAGGGTGGTGAGCCCTGCTGATGGAGCTCCTGCCACCCTAGAGTCCTCACTGAGGATCAGCAATGCTCGTGGAGATAGATTTGATGAGGATGGGAGGTGAATCCTCACCCCTGGCCCCAGGGAGGGCTTCGGGTGCCTGGTCTAAGAGCCAGCACCGATGAGCTCTGCAGGATCCTCCTGCCAAAGCCCAGACCTGCTTTGTGGAGAGGCAGAATTTCCTCTATTAATTAAAGTGTTTAGCAGATGAGCTCAGTCTCCGTTGCGCAGTCACGAAGGAGACACGTGTAAGAGCTGTATCTGAGCAAGCTGGTAGCCAAACCTCTTTTTCTCAGGGCTAAATTTGGATTAATTTCTAAAAGCTTTTAGCTCAGCCCAAGAAGAGAGGTTCCTCGGTGGTGTCTGCTGCAACTGCATCTTGGACTTCTGCTGGGAAGACTTGGCCTCTCGTTGCTCGAAAGAGCCGGGGGATAAAACAAATCCTCATTT
Source organism: Gallinago undulata (assembly GCA_026546715.1). Classification (NCBI taxonomy): domain Eukaryota; kingdom Metazoa; phylum Chordata; class Aves; order Charadriiformes; family Scolopacidae; genus Gallinago; species Gallinago undulata. The sequence goes on from JAOTQQ010000023.1 coordinate 114,428,350, forward strand.
AATTGAGGATTTTTATCAGCCCGAGCCCTCGCCACGAGGAAGTAACTTCCCTTTTAAGGCTCGTGGGTGCCGTTGTTGTGGTGGGATGAGATCCGTGGGGACACACCTGGCGAAGGGAGGAGCTGCTAGAAAAATCTGAGCTGTTTTTTAAGCTACAGATGTTCTTCAGAACGTTGCTTATGGGATAAAAATGACCTTACCTTACTCAGCAGCCCTGAGCTCTGAGTCACCCTGGCCAGCTGGAGACGTTTTTGTCTCCCCAGCTGGGAGGAAAGGAGCAGGATTTTCTTCTGGCTCACCCTTTGACGCAGGGTTTTTGAGCGAGGACCCAGGTTGGTGTGGAAGGCTTGGGACCTGCGCAGGTATCAAGGAGGAGAGATGTTGAGCGGGACTCCTCCGGTGGGAAAAACATGAGGGATTTGCTCCTGGGGTGGTTTTTGGGGCAGAGGAGGTGTCAGGAGACAAGGTGCAAGGTCAGATCGGTGGAGCAGCAGCATCTGCCCGAAGCCTGGTGAGATGCAGAGGTAACAAATCTTGCTTTTAGTTTCAACCACACTTTAAAATTGCAGCCTGGTGAAGGTTTCACAAAGTAGTATTTGATTTTCTTGGCTTTGAGTGGGGAGAAGGCAAGGAAAACCATGCTGTGTGGTGGGACTTCCCATGACTTCCTGTGGCAAGGTTGGGGTCCCCACATGGTGGAGCCAACACGTGGACCAGGGCCACAAGATAACAGCAAGGAGGTAGAGCGCTCCTTGTCCTGGTGAGCATCCGTTCCTCCTGAATTCAGGGTCTCTGGGCAGGGGTGGCTCTTGCCAGAGGTGGTAAACAGAGACAACACTGGAAGAAGCTGGTTCCCAGTGCAGTGTCCTCTGATTACTGAGGTCTGATGGAGCTCCGTGGGTGAGACCTGCCTTGGCAGCATCTTGGTGGGATCTAACCAACTTCCATCTAGTGGCATAGTGATCAGCTACAAAACCCCGCTTCCGCTGCAGCCAAGAGAAGAGATTCTGCTGGGGAAGAGCCTCTGGACTTTGGTCCTCAAGACCTGCAGATGTTCTCCAGCTGGGGAGGACACGCTCATCCTGCCCACGGTCCCAGCAGCTGCCTGTCCACCCAGTGGAGTCAGAAGGAGCAGACAGTGCCTTTGGAGGGGACTGAGAAATAATATTTCAGCTAAGATCCAGAAGAGCTTTTGTTTTGGGGGTTGTGAAGGTGTCCCAGCTCAGAGGTTCACGTTATCTGGAGGTGGGCTGAGGTCCTGACCTTGCTTGAGGAGCTGGTGGTGGCCAGATCTCCCAGCTCCGGGTGTCCTGGTGAAACAGGAGCTTCCTTTTTAAATTCTCACCTCCCCCAAATCCTCCCGTGCCTTTGCCTCTTGATAAAGTGGGGCGGTTACAACATCCCCTCTCAGGAAGAAGAGCTCCTGCGCCTTCTGCAGAAGAGGGACACCTTGGGCCCCGTCCAAGGCTCCTGGAACCCAAGTCCAGGTGGCTGTTCTCGCGGGCGTTCCTCTAATCCCCCAAGGTCAAACATGCCACCCCAGGGCCCGATTGGGTTGCCTCAGTGCTGGCACCCGGTGCCGTCTGAGATGCCGGCGGTCTCTGGGACATCCGTGCTGGGCTGGAGCGGTTGGAGGCCACGCCAGGGAGATGTTTCCCAGGACCTCGAGCAGCATTTGACACCATCCCCGCAAGGAGCTGAATTTCTCCTCCTCGCCGCACGCCAAATCGGAGTTTTCTCCTTGAAAAAAAAAAAACAAAACATAAACGTCGTAGGATTCCAGGGGATAGAAAACCTTTGGATAGGAAATGGAGTACATGATGCACGGGGTCCAAGGTCTCCTTCTCCCACCGTTACCTGCCTGGAGCCTCATCTGAACCCCACCATGGCACGGCGCTGGAGGAGAGGAGGAGGGAGGAAGGCTCTGCAAGCTGGATCGGGCTGCAAAGCAGGGCACGCTGGAAGTTTCTTTCCTAAAAAGTTACATTTTCCCTGCCATTTCTCCAGAAACCCAACTTTTCCCACCCATGCAGAGGTCCGGCACGGGCTGAAGAGACGGTGCCAACCTGAATCCCTCCTCTTCCCACTTGTCCATGCGGAGAAGCAGCCCGTTCTCACCTTCCTCTGCGAGAACCCTGTCTGGGCAGTAAACTTTGTCCTTTGGCCACGGAAAAACGGGGTTGGGTACAACCAGCAAGCGGCGGGGACCTCGGCTTGGAGATGGGGGGACACCACTTGTCACCTCCCACTCCCCCTCTCTGCTCCCGCTCTGCAACTTCAGAAATCCCGGGGCCGAATATTCCTTTTTTTTTTTTTTTTTTTTTTCCCCGGCTCAGGCTGCGTGTGTTGGCTTGGCAAGCGGCCTCGCTGGGCTTGGCTTCGGCTCCTGACTCCACATCTGGACCTCATCTGGGGCCGGAGGGATCACCCGCGGGCACGGTCCAGCCCTGGCCTCGGTGCCTGGCTGCGAGCGGGATGCGCCCCGGCTCTCTGCCTCCTGTCAGCCCCAGCAAATCCAATTAGGCACGTCATCGGAATGTCTCTCGTTACATATTAATCTTATTCCCAGAGAATATCGAGCGAGCGTCGCAGAAATTTTTTTTTTTAATTTTTTTATTTTTATTATTTTTTTTTTCTTTGCGGCTCAAAGGTTCCCCTTTGCCTCCAGCTGCTTTTCCAGCTCCATCCGAGCCTCCCCGCTTTCCGTGCCGGCAGAGGGTTTGCTCTGCCTCCTGCTGTCCTGCCCCCAAAAAAAAGAAAAAAAAAAAAAATAACACACACACACACACCCCCCCCAAAAAAACGAAAAGCCTGCAGGAACCAAAACCTGCAAAACCACCAAACTTTTCATCCCAAACCTCACCAAAATGTTGTCCAGGCTTCGTTTCTTGGAGAGGTTCATCCTTACCAAGGAGGTTCTGGCACTGGGATTGAGTTGGAGGGGGCTGAGCCGGTGTCACAGCCCCGGGGGGGGGGGACACGGGAGGCTGCATCCAGGATGAAGAGGGGTGGGAGCGAGTCCCCATGGGCTGCGTGGCTGCAGCATCTCCCAGCTCAGCCTCCTGCCCCGCTTCGTTAGCCTTAACGAGCCTCCTCTCTGGGCTTCTTCTCTCCGCAGGCAGTGCATCACCTCGCAGCTGGACGAGCTCCTGTGTCCTCCCACCACGCCGGAGGGTCGGAACGACGAGAAAGCCCTGCTGGAGCAGCTCGTCTCCTTCCTCAGCGGCAAAGACGAGACGGAGCTGGCCGAGCTGGACCGAGCTCTCGGCATCGACAAACTGGTCCAGGTAAAATAAAAAATCAAAAATTAAAAAAAAGAAAAAAGAAGAGAGAGAGAGAGAGAACCACTGTTAAGTGGGACTTGGGCGGAGGTCACGCAGGGGGCCACCAGATGCTGAGGGCTCGACGTGGAGCGTGGAGGAGGATTTGCAACATCTGGTGGGAAACTGGTGGGAGGCCAGATGTGAGCGGGAACGCGCGGGCGCAGCGGATCGAGAGACGGTACTTAACACCACGCCGTTCTCTCCCGTCCCGTCTCACACATCCATCGTGTCCGTGTCCCCCCCCCAAAAAAAAGCTGGAAAACAGCCCCGTGAAATACAATATCCCACTTCTCCGCTTCCCAGACGCCATCCCCCCCGAGAACCAGCAGCCTGGCAAAGAGGCGGCCGAGCGGTTCCAGCCCCGGGTGGCTCATGTAACTGGGAGAACTGGCAGGCTCTCCCCCTTCCCCACCTTACCGGGGGCGGGGGGGGAAGGGATTTAGGGCACGGAGGAGCCTTCCAGCTGGAATCCCACAGCCTGGGAATTCCTGAGCTTGGGTTGTGCTGCCTAATAATATATCTAATGGCCTCGCTGGTATGAAACCGACTGTCAAGATTGGCTTACAGTGCAGCTGCCCTTCTCTCTCGGCTTGAACCCACCGAGGAGGGGGGGGAAAAACCCAAAATAATAAATGAGGTTTGCTTTTAGCGGTGCTGTCCTACTGGGATGGCACTGGGGCCCCAGTTTCTGCAGCTGAGCTCTGGTGGAGACTCCCCGTTTGCAGATATCCCCGGGGCTAGATGCCTCCCCAAGGGCAGGGGATGCCTCCCAAATTTAAGGGGGGGAGAAAAACCAGCCCCAGGGGAGGGAGCCAGCGAGGGAAAAACGTGGAAAACGAGAGGGATGGCTTGGGATTTGTCTCCCAGCAGTTTCTTTTTCCATGCCCACACGCAGGCTTTTTCCAAAACAAGGACCAGAATCCAAAGGCTGTTAATAAAAGGCGAGGAGGTCCCTAAGAAAGAAGCTTCTTGGAGCAAATCCCTCTGGTTGCTCCGGGCCTCGTCCTGCACCAGTTAAGCCCAGAGGTGACACGTCTCCTCCTGTGGCCCCGACGTGATGCCTTGCCCTTGCCCCGCTGGGAGGGTTTCTCTCTCCACCAGCGATTTGAGGGACCTGTCAGTGAGTTAATTCCCCGGCCAGGTATTTGCCACGTCCCTTTTCTCGAGGCTGTGCCTCCAAAATCCGCCCCCCTGCCCTTCTTTTTTTAACAAGTTGGAGGTAAGGAGCCGAGTTTCTCCTGTCCCTCACGCTAGACAGAGATGCCTCTCGCCAAAGATGCAGCTGGAACAGTGAATTCAGTGAAAATGAGTGCAACAGCTCCGTGTTCTCACGAGGGTTTTGCAGACTCAGCTCCCCAGAACCCTTTCCTGCACCGGGCAGGCTCCAGCAGCATCAAGATACTGGTTTTTGATGCCCTTGAACTGGTGCCCAGCACTGCCAAGCGTCTCCACGCCGGTCCAATGCTTCCCCTGCCAAGGGGGACCTGGTTTTGGGGGGGGGGAGATTATCTCATATTTGGCCCCCGACCCAGCTTTGCTCCCATCCAGGGATCATTTCGTTAATGGGAATCTTGGGCTTTTTCCATGGCTTCAGCTGAACCTCAGAAATATTTGGAATAGTTCCACGAAATATTTGCTTGAAATACATCTTTAGAGAAAACAACGTGTCAGCATAAAGGCTTTTTTTTTTTTTTTTTTGGAGGGGGGTAGGGGGGAAGAAAAGGTGTTGATGGTTCCCCTCCAGGATGCAGGTAGGGGTCTGCATCCCCCCCGGGGCAGAGTGTGGGGATTTACTCTGACTTCACCAAACCCACTGTCTTCTCCAGGGACGTGGTGGGACGAAGTGCTGGAGGTATCTGTACCCAGATTGATCCGGAGGCAGCTGGAAACTGGGTAGTTTGGGGAGAGAAGTGTAAAAGAGCCTCATTTCAGCAGGTCTGTGGTCTCTGGCCATCGCAGGCTGCTGGTTTATGTCCCACTATCCAGCCCTTGAACCATAAAAGCTCCATCTTAATTTATCTTAAGGAATTTTTTCCCCACCACCGTTCCCATATCCTCATCCCTGCCTTTGAGCCTCAGTCCTTTGATGGGCACCATCTACCCAAATCCCAAAGGCAGGAGGATTTGGGGCTGGTTTCTCTTAATGCAATTTTTTCTTAATCCGTGGGACTCAGATGAAGGATTCTGGCTCCGAGGTGTTACTTCTCCAGGACTTCATAGGTCAAACACCAGATTTCTTGGCTTGAGTCAAGCCAGAGCAGCACAGAATAGCTTCTTACCATGATTTGCTGGTGTGGAAATCATCCCCCAGCTGTGCTGCATCCCATTTCTCTAGGAATGGCTGCACTTCTGGACCAGAAGGTCCTGTCTCCCATGGGTTCCCAGTGAGGGCTGTCCCAGGAGCAGCACAGGAGGATGGTCATGCTTCTCCATCAGCTCTCCTGGCCCTGGGGGTCCACAGCTCACGTCCTTGGAGGTGGCCTGTGTCCGAGGTGCTTTTGAGGCACCTGAGGGGACCTGAAGCACCGTACCCTCTTCCTCCAGCCGAGCCTCTGAGGCTGCAGAGAAATAGGAAAGAGACCACAAATTATCTCCTGCGTTCAGGTCTGTCTGAGCAGGGAGGCAGAGGAAGGCAGATGAGGACGAGGAAGGCAGAGGAAAGCAGAGGAGGCAGAGGAAGGAAGAGGAAAGCAGAGGAGGAAGAGGAAGGCAGAGGAGGCAGGGGAAGGCAGAGGGAGGCAGAGGAAGGCAGGGAAGGCAGAGGAAGGCAGGGAAGGCAGAGGAGGCAGAGGAAGGCAGAGGAGGAAGAGGAAGGCAGAGGAAGGCAGGGAAGACAGAGAAGGCAGGAGAAGGCAGAGGAGGAAGAGGAAGGCAGAGGAGGCAGAGGAAGGCAGGAGAAGGCAGAGGAGAAAGAGGAAGGCAGAAGGCAGCATCTCCTACCAGCACCCTGCAGCCCCCCAGGGCGATGAGCCCTGAGCCCTTCCGAAAAGCCTGGCCTTGATCTTTGCTCCCAAACGAGCCAAAATAAATAACTTTCAACCCTCTAAGGTTTGCTAAGCCCCGGGGAACTGGTGTTTAATGTCCTCCCCGACAGAGCTCACGCGAGCTGGAGCCTGGCCCAGGGACGAGGGTGACAAGGAGCAGCATCCTTACGAGCTGGTCCGTGCCGGACCCGTCCTCCGTCCCCTCCGAGCTCTCCCGGGAAGGGTCGGGTGCCCCGTTGGGGTCTCCAAAGTGCTATTTTTCCTCCTCCCTTTTGCCAGGGCGGCGGGCTGGAAGCCCTGACGGAGCGTTTCCAGCCCCAACAAGCCACCCCACCTCTCCTGATGGAGCAGAAAGCCGGCATGTACCCCCAGCCTTACTCCTCCGCCTCTCCCACCGCCAACCTCCCCGGCGCCTTCCCCGCCATGGTCAGGCAGAAGCCCTCCTTCGGAGCGGTGCCGGTGCAGGTACCCCCTCCCCGCGGCGCCTTCCCCACCAACATGGCCATGCCACCCCGGCAGACGCTCAACAGACCCCCCACGGCCCCCAACCAGCTGCGACTCCAGCTGCAGCAGCGGCTGCAGGGCCAGCAGCAGGTAATTTCTTCCCCCACTTCTTCCCCCATCCCGGGGCTGCGGGGACGGAGGGACCCTCGGTCCTGCCTGCAGCCCAGCCGTCCCCAATCGGGATGGGTTGGGTTGGGATGGAATGGGATGGGATGGGATGGGATGAGATGGGATGGGATGGGTGGGAAGCTCCTGGATGGGAGTTTTGAAGGTCTCCTTGGATTTTCTTAATTTATTTTCTCCCCTCCAGCTGATCCATCAGAACCGACAAGCGATCCTCAACCAGTTTGCAGCCAGCTCCCCCGTGGGCATCAACATGCGAGCGGGGATGCAGCAGCAGATCACGCCGCAGGTGAGGGGGATGCGCCACGGTCCTCCCTCCCGGCTGGGGAAAAAAATGGGGGGGGGAAAGGGGGTTAATCCCTGCCCCCTGCTCTGGTTTGCTCCTCTGTCATTAACGGGAGAGAAAGAGCCTCCCACCTGCACCAAGGTGGCTGCAGGACGAGCTGCTCTGGGGTTGGGTGGTGGTTTTTTTTTTTTTGTTTCACACTTATTCCAGCGCCTCCACCTGCTCAAGGTCTAAGTTATTGGTTAGAGAAGGATGGGTTAAGCATTTCATTGAGAGGGGTTTTTAGGCAATAGATGCCATCCTTTAAACACCAGAATCTCTGGTGACTCTCCTTAGTGATGCCCTGAAGTTCTTGTTGGGCTTCTACTAAAGCGGATGAAACATCTGCTGGGAGCGAGGAGAAGCTGGAAGGCGTACCTGGCTTCTGGTGACTTTATTCCATTTCTTGGAGAAGCCTTTGCCTTTTTGGGAAGCGGCGCAACATCCCTCATGTGCCGTAGGGAGCGTTAGTGATGGGGAAGGGGGTGTAAGGGCTCCCATTGTAGCTCCAATTTCAGCTGCTGGTGGCTTTGTCAGGCTTTTTAAGGTGATTAATTCCAACAATTCCATACAGGGAATGAGCCCACGGTCATGGAAAAGCTCATAGGATGGGGTTTTTTTTTAACAGCTCGCAGCCAAAAGAGTTGAGGTCAGGGATCCTGGGCTCTGGCCCATGGGAGCATCTCAGGGAGGGTGCGAGAAGTAGGTCCCACGGAGGAGAGGGGTGGTTGATGACAGCCAGGTGACCTGAGAGCCTCCTTTCCCGGCTCAGGGGATCACAGAATCATAGAATTGTCCAGGTTGGAAGGGACCTTTCAGACCATGGAGTCCAACCATCAACCCACCACTGCCAAACCCATGTCCCTCAGCACCACGTCTGCCCGGCTTTGAAATCCCTCCAGGGATGGGGACTCCACCACTGCCCTGGGCAGCCTCTGCCAAGGCTTCACAACCCTTATATCCATCCTAAACCTCCCCTGGTGACACCTGAGGGTGCTCCACCTCCTGGAGCTTTACCCGTTCATCACGTGCAGAGGCTGATCTTTGACATCTCCACCCAGCCCTGCCCTGCAGCGACGCGAACGGGCGAATTTATGGCATTTCAGGGGAAACATCTGCAGCTCTGGGGTGTTTGGTGACGGTGATAACCGGGGGCATCCCCCCACCCCCCCCGACTCTTTCCCCGCAGCCTCCCCTCAACGCCCAGATGCTCGCCCAGCGCCAGCGGGAGCTCTACAGCCAGCAGCACCGGCAGCGGCAGCTCATGCAGCAACGAGCCATCCTGATGAGACAGCAAAGCTTCGGAAACAACCTCCCTCCCTCCGCCGGGCTCCCGGTACAGATGGGAGCCGCTCGTTTGCCCCAAGCACCCCCCCAGCAGTTCCCGTACCCCCCCAACTACGGTACGACCCCGGGAAACCCTCCCACCTCCACCAGTCCCTTCTCGCCCTTGGCCTCCAACCCCGAGGCGGCGCTGGCTAACCGCGGCGGCATGGTGAACCGGGGGATGATGGGCGGCGTCGGAGGGCAGTTCGGCGCCGGGATGACCCCCCAGATGCAGCAGAACATCTTTCAGTATTCAGGATCAGGTGGGTTGGGCGTTGGAGAACCATCCAGGGGTGGGGAGGGAGAGGCGGAGGGCAGAGCTGAGCCAGGGCTTCCTCCCCAGGCACGTCCCACTGGTCCGGTCTTTGGTCTCCAGCTCCTCAGAGGGAGACCTTTTTGTGGTCGAATCTCCAAAAATATAAATGGATCATTTGGGCAAATTGTTCCTTAATTCTTTCCTTGAAAATGGAACTGCGTTGCAGCCCTCAAAATTGTGCTTCCTTAAATAGATACAGTCTGAAAAAGGCCAAAGCCTTCCTGGGATGGTTGGAGTGAGCTGCCTGCACCTTATAGACTCATAGAATGGTTTGGGTGGGAAGGGACCTTCAAGACCCCCAGTGCCACCCCCTGCCCTGGGCAGGGACACCTCCCACCACACCAGGTTGCTCCAAGCCCCCTCCAACCTGCC
>JAOTQQ010000023.1:114446315-114458801 GCA_026546715.1 Gallinago undulata
TTAAATTGGAAGAGGGGAGATTTAGGTTAGATATTAGGAAGAAATTCTTTGGTGTGAGGGTGGTGAGGCACTGGAACAGGTTGCCCGGGGATGTCGTGGCTGCCCCATCCGTGGAGGGGTTCAAGGCCAGGCTGGATGGGGCTTGGAGCAACCTGGTCTGGTGGGAAGTGCCCCTGCCCAGGGCAGGAGGGTTGGAACTCAATGATCTCTAAGATCCCTTCCAACTCTAGCCATTCTGTGTGATTCTGTGAAATGGTGGGTTATAAGAAATGGTGAAATGAGAAGAACCACTGCCCTTGGCCTTCTTGAACCTCCCGAGGTTCCTTAACGTGCCGTTTCACCCAGCAGATTGTCCCTGCGTGGGGCCAGCCCGGCTGCTAGACCTGCCCTCGGCGCTTCTCGGAGTCCCTGTGCAGCAGCAGGAGGAAGAGGAAGGTGCCCTGAAGAAGATCTCTCGCTGTCCCTACGTCGCCGCTTCCCAGCAGACAGAGCCCAGCCGGGGAAGGCTGACACGGAGAGTGACAAGGGAAGATGGAGGAAGGGGAAGCGTATTCGCCAGAGGGTGAGCAGTCTGGGGTGCAGGGTGTGGGTGCAAAGCATGTCCTCCCCCAGGAGTGAGTCCTAAAACGCTTGGGGCCAGAAATGATCCCTTGGCTTTCCAAGTTGTGCCCTTGAGTCATTCTTGGCCAGTTTGGGGTATGGGGGCTTCAGCGATGTCACATCACTGCTCTTTGTATGGGGTTAGAAATAAATCTGGGAATTGCAGATCTCTTGGGATTGGGACCGGTGTGTTTGCTGCTCACTCTGCTTTTCAGGAGCATAGCAGGGCAGTGTTTAGGGTCTTCTGGCACTCAGCCTCACTGTTTAAAATTCCCAAAAACCTCTTTGCCAACATTTTTCGTGTTCTCTGCCCCTTGGAAAAATCTGTTGTAAGTGGGTTTTTTATGTATTTGCACTGGACCTGCTTTGTTATCACGGTGCAGCCCACTAATAATCACAGCCTGTAATTTTGAGCGTGTTGTGCTTTTCCTGGCAGGGGTGTTCACTCACCTGGAATTGCTGGAGGCGCGGGCTCACGAGGCAGCCGTGAAGCAGGAGGAAATGGAGCAGCAGGAGGAGAAGGTGGCCAGGCTGAAAGCGAGAGTGCAGGAGCTGAGGCTCCAGAGGGATGAGCTGAGGGCTAAACTGGACCTGCAGCAAAAAGGGGTGAGAAAGGGCTCGCTGCAGAGGTCTGGCAGCAAACTTTGGTGTGCCCCTGCTCCCAGTGGGTGGATTTATTGAGTTTATTTTTTTATTTTCCCTTTTTAAGTGGCATGTAGTCCTGGTGTGCCCTGTTTTCAGCACCACGTGATCCAGAACTGCTGCATCTACTTGCTTGGAGGTCGTGCGGCCATTTCTGAACTCAATTTTGAGTTTTTCCTCCCCTTTTCTCCCTCATTTTTCCCCTCTTCTGCTTGAAATGCCATCTTGCTTTTCTCAGAGCTGGGTTATTATTTCTCTGAGTCTCTGAATGTGTTCCCTGAAGGTGACGTTTTTGTGTCAGCGGTTTCTGACCTCTCTTTTCTTCTGGCTTTTGTAGCAACTTGGGAAAGAAGGAGTCGTGTTGGACCCAGCCCAGCCCAGTGCTCGAGCTGTTTTAGACTGGAAGATAAGAAGTGTTAAGTCCATGCTGCAGATATTTTACCTCACAGGTAAAGTCTCCAGATTCGTGCCAGTGGCTGCATTTCTGGGGTGCTAAATTTTGAGAAATGAGCCTGATCTGAAATGCAAATTTCCTGTTGACGTTGCTGCTGTTGCGCTTGGAGCCTTTAGAGTCTGAAAATGCTGGAAAAGCAGTAACTTTATAATTCCCTGTCTTTCACAGGAGGCCTCTGGGGTGTTCCAGGAATTATTATTTATTGAACTGTATAATTTAAATTAAGGTCTATATTCTGGATAAACGTTTAACTACCTTGTGAATGAAATCTTTGGGAATTAGGCAGTGAAACATCCAGAGGTCTGGGTTTTCCAAACAAACTTGTGAGGTCAGGCTCCCCTTTTTGTCTGCTCCTAAGTTTTTTTTAAAAAATATGTTGGTTTCCAGTGTGAGTCCCCTTTGCTTTGTGCCCTGGACAACGTGAGGCTATGAGTCCTGCTTGGTGGAAGCAGGCTGAGCCCACCCATGAGCTCTCTCTCTGGTGTGGTGAAGCTCTGTCTTCCTCCACCCAGGGCACCCTCTTCTCCCTCTCACCCTGTTTTTGAATTTTCTGGTTACGCTGTGCTTAGAGAGATGGTTTAGTGATTTATTTTTTTTTTGTCAGTGTTGGGTTGATGGTTGGACTCGATCTGAAAGGTCCCTTCCAAGCTATGCGAATCTGTGATTCTATGAATTGACACCATAACTCAGTTGATGGGAATTTGAGCGACCTTAATTAAGCTGTTTGAATTCATTAGAGTTCTCTTATTAAAAAATTCCTCTGCTTTATGTCCCTAAACTCTTGCAAGTCGTTAATCCTTCTGGGGAGCTCTCTGAGCTGACCCAGTAAGAGGAGGCAGGAGTTTTCCTTGCAGTCCTAGAATCGCCCAGGTTGGAAGGAACCTTTCGGACCATGGAGTCCAACCATCAACCCACCACTGACAAACCCACCACTGACCCATGTCACTCAGCACCACGTCTGCCCGGCTTTGAAATCCCTCCAGGGATGGGAGGGATTTCACAACCCTTTCTGTATTGAAATTTCTCCCAATATCCATCCTAAACCTCCCCTGGCACAACTTGAGGCCATTTCCTCTTATCCCATTGCCTGTTCCTCGGGAGAAGAGACCAGCCCCCTCTGTGTTACCCCACAAAGTCTGCAGTGAGGAGTTAGAGCCACCCCGAATAAGCCCTCTCTTTTCTGCCCCAAGGGATCAGTGGGAAGCTGACCAAGCAGGGAGTGTGTTTCTGCATCAGCACGGCTTACGAGGGCACCTACTTGGATTCCTACCACCTGGACCTCCTCACCAAGCCAGAAGTGCAGATTTACCGTCACTCCCTCCCCACCTTCATCCCCCTGCAGCAGATTGCCAAGAAATACTTGCAGACGGACATCAGGCGCTTCTTGACTGTCCTGTCCGACCACCTGAACGCTTACGTGGGGAGGAGATACCAGGCAGACCAGTTACAGGTACCAGTGGCCACAGCGATGACTGTCACGTGTCCTTTTCCTTTTGATGTACCCAGTGTTACGAGTTTCTAAGGTGCTGGAGAAAATCTGGGCAGTTTTCTTTATGTGGAGCGCTCAGAGTTCTGGTTTTTAGAACTTCACAAATTTATCGTGCGCCTCTCAACTCAGTTCCCTGTTTTGTCCATCGTCACGTCCTTGAACGTCTTGCTCCTTTGCTCAGTTGTTGGGTCAATGGTTGGACTCGATGATCTGCAAGGTCCCTTCCAACCTGGACAATTCTATAATTCTGTGATTTAAAATTTACTGCCTCCTCCCCTCCAGAGGTCCCTAAGCTGAAATAGCTCTAAATTTGTAAAAAAACTGCTGGAGGACGTGGTTTAAGGATGTGTATTTAGTTAAGTCTCTCCCAGACAAGATTCCCTTCTTACTTTTCATGTCTCCATCCCTCCAGGAACACTTCTCAGACCAGATAGAAGGCACCTTGCAGAGGAACTCCTTGTGTAATTTGCTGGTCTTTAATTACAACGTGTCAAGTGAAAGTAAGACCTTTCCCTTCCACGCGAGGCTGCTTTACGGAGATCTCTGCTGCAGCCTCCCCACTGAAGTCGTCGTTTCCTGCACAGGTAAGAGGATAATATGGGGCTCTGTCTGGGGCGTGTGGGGTGGGCAGACCGTGCTGCTTCTTTCTAGTTGAGTTTGGGGCCAGAAAATAACAAGCTGTTGTATTTCTGAGGGAGAAAAGGTTCTAGAAGGGGTTGTGTGCAGTCGGTGCTGGGTCTTGAAGCAGCTGTAGCTCTTCCCAGCACAGAAACGCAGATCTCTTGCAGGGGGGCTAGTTGTAGGCAAATAAGACACGATCTTTTCAGCATCAGGAATCTCTCTCTCTCTCAATGCAATTAGAGAAATGATTAATTGACACCTGGTGAAGCCAGGCTCTAGTTGCTCCTGCTGCATCATGGGGGATGCTGGCACGTCCTGCAGGGCAACAGCAGAGAGAGGCAGGGACAAGGTTTTATCGCCCTTTAGAAAGTGTCAGAGATGCTGTAAAATATTCATAACAAAGATCTTAATACTCCTAATGAAGATCTCTGCCTGAAAACCTTTTCCTGACACTGCCTGGTCCCCCCAGTTCTGTACCAGTAACGCTCCCTCCTCCCAGTATGGCCAATACTGGCCCCAACTCTGTGTTGCGTGCAGTCTGGACCCCGTGGCAGAGCTCAGACCTGGATCTGCATTATTTGTTACTATAAATGCCAAATTGGGGTGAGGAATGGGTTGTCATTTTGTCTCCCTGTGCTTCTGGAGAAGCTGTGGAGTGGTTGGACAGAGGAGCAGCTAGATGGAGCTGTGAACAGAGCAGCTGGGACCGAGAATCCCTTCTCTCTGCCATCAGTCACGGTCTCAGGTCTGTTCTGCCAGCTCCTTGGCTCCCAGTGGGGCTGGAGGAGGAGCTGTGCTCCTGGTCTGGAGGCCAAGTCTTGTGAGGAGCAGCTGAGGGAGCTGGGGGGGGTTCAGCCTGGAGAAAAGGAGGCTGAGGGGAGACCTTCTCGCTCTCTCCAACTCCCTGAAAGGAGGGTGTAGCCAAGGGGGGTCGGTCTCTTCTCCCGAGGAACAGGCCATGGGACAAGAGGGAATAGCCTCAAGTTGCCCCAGGGGAGGTTTAGGATGGATATTGGGAACAATTTCTTCATGAAAAGGGTTGTGAAGCCTTGGAAGAGGCTGCCCAGGGCAGTGGTGGAGTTGCCATCCCCTGGAGGGATTTCAAAGCCGGGCAGATGTGATGCTGAGAGACATGGGTCAGTGGTGGGTAGGTGGTTGGACTCCATGATCTGAAAAGTCCCTTCCAACCTGGACAATCCTATAATTCTATGTCTCAACAGCCCCCCTTCTCCTTTCCTTGCAGTAGCCATCTCTTTCTAGGTGAAGTTCTACTTTTCCTCACCAATTCCAGTGTCTTCTGAGCCAAGAGAGCAATTAGGTGGCTGAGGCTCCCCGTTCCTGTCCTCACCCTCCAGCTGTGGGTGTTCCTCAACTCACCGCTCTCCGCAGCCACCAAATCCCACGGGAGAGCCACAAGAGGCCGAGGGTTAGGAAGGAGAGAGAAGGGTTATGAGAAGAAAAACTCCATGGCAGGGGAGAGTAGAAAAACTCCCCTGGGGACACGAGAATGAAAAACAAATAGCTTTATGGTGGTTACGGTGTCCCCTGCTAATCTGTCCCCTTCTGTTGCCAGCGGATGCTCCGGCAGCTCTCGCGGAGACGGCAGAAGCCCACACAGACCTGTTTCGCCGCGTGGCCCTGCACAAAGTCTTCTCCTCCTTCAGCAGCGTGGGAAGAAGCATGGTCAGAGCTCTGTAACTCCTGCTCTCCCCGAGCTCCTCGAAATGCAGATTATTTCCCGTGGACAGCAACCCCCACCCCGAGGAGGAGCCAGCCCGCTTGGAGTCCGGAGAGCGGTGGTTCCTCCAGGCTTTCGTCTCTCTCGTTGCAGGTAATTTTTTTCCTCAGCTTCTTTGAGCTCCGATCTTTGGGGCTGGCACCACAGAACTCCACAGCTGTGGGGAAACGTCTCCCAGTTGGAATTAGAAACCATATTAAACCTTTCAAGATCTGGGTGTTTTGGGGAGCAGAGCCCTATGGATCAGCACTGGGAGTGTATCCAGCATGGAATTCTCCCTGCCCTGCTTACTACTGCCAGGAAGGGACTTCAGGTGAGAAGCTGGAGGGTGTTGGAAGGACAGAGGTGAGGTTTAGTTCCTGCCAGTGCCCTCGTGTGGGCTGTGGAACCCCCCCCAAAGCATTAAATACCGAGTTTTATGGAAATTACACTGAAATTTCACACCAGCCGTGGCTTTCCACATTCTATTTCCTTCCCTTCAGGCACGGGGCAGCTTTGCTGGTGTCCCCTCGTTGTGCTTCAAGCCTGGATCAAATCTTTAAAACCTTGCTGTTTTGTCACAGTGCTTTTTAAACTCCTTAATAAAACTTCTGTGTTACTGAAATTGTGCTGTTTAAAAAAAAAATCTTCTGTTGATTTCCTTGTTGGTTTAGAATAGAATGATAGAATGGGGTTTAAATGACAATATATATATATATTATGTGGTTTAAATGACAGTATTTTCTCATTTTTATGCCAGTCCCATGTGCAATAAGACTGAGGGTAAGCACTTTATAATTATTCTTTTAATTGTTTCTCTGATCATTAGAGCTCCTTGTCCCGGTTGAACTGAACCTCTGGCTTCCACGTGTCGTGGCTTCAGATTCCTGCCCCTAAGGCTGGGACCTCCTCGGGGAGGAAGACTTGAGTTTGCAGAGGACAGATTTATGTGGCACTTTCCTGTCCAGGTCCCTTTTCTTACCGTTCCCACCAGGGGAGGCAGAGCCCTGACCCTGCTGCAGGGTTTGGCTTTTGGGGCAAATCTGTGGGAAATGGGCACTGAAGAGCCCCAGGTTGTCACTGAGGCAGCTGTGGCAAAGCTGGGCTTAACCCAGGTCTGGGGGCCAGGTCCAGGCTGGAACTTCTTCCTGGAAAGGGTTGGGAAGCCTTGGCAGAGGCTGCCCAGGGCAGTGGTGGAGTCCCCATCCCTGGAGGGATTTCAAAGCCGGGCAGACGTGGTGCTGAGGGACACGGGTCAGTGGTGGGTTGGTCAGTGGTGGGTTGATGGTTGGACACCATGATCTCAAAGATCTTTTCCAACCAAAACAACTCTGGGATTCCTTAAGATCCATCACACTCCAGGCTTGTCCCTTCCAAAACCCTCAGGAAGGGGGGGGTCAAACCCTTCTCACCATCCCTCCCCCCAGCCCCCAGAACAAAGCAGGCGCAGAATCAAGCTTTGAAATTCAACTGCTTCTATTCAAGAAGAAACTAGCGGCGTAATTACACTCTGGGGGTCCCAACCTCCTCCCCTCGGTCCTCTCCTCCATCCAGTGACAGTGACAGCGTCCGGACGAGCGCCAGCCCCACCACGGGGAGGGAATGGGCACAGTTAAAAATATAAATGTCCATCTGTACTCTTTTATATTATATATATATTTATATATCTGAAATAGACAATATTGGTTCCTTTTCCTTCTTCCTCTCCGTCTCCCCGCTCTCCGAAGGATGGTGGGCTTGTGACGAGGATGAACTAAGGGACTTGGTGGGAACCCCCAGACGTTGGGGGGCTCGTAGCCACCGCTCCCGGCACGCGGGAGAGACGCGGTGTCTTCTCCTCTGGCCCTGAGTTTGGATCTCCTCGTGCCCAGCGACGTGGTGGCCCCGTGGTGCTACTTTAATGTCACCCTGTCCCCTCCGCCTTGCCCGGTGAAACCCGGGACGCCCGGTGAAAGGCAGTGTGTTGTCCTTGTTCCTCCAACGGCCAAGAGGAACCTGCCGAGGTGCCCCTCCATGTCTCCCTCCTGCGGTGGAACGAATCTCCCCCCAACCAGAAACCTCCAGCGGGGGCTTGGAAAAGGTCGTGCGAAGGTGTTGGTTTCTTGAGTTTGGTTGCAGATCCGGACGGCGGTGGGATGGACGTCCCCGGGCGTCCCCTGGCACCGGGAGGCAGTGGCTGTGGTGGCAGGTGGGTGGGCGCCGGACCCTCACGAGCTGTCCACCACCTGATGGGGCAGGGTGACGGAGGAGCCGTTGACGAAGGAGCCCTGTTTCTCCCGGCCCTTGAGGAAGAAGGTGAGCAGTTCCCCTTTGCCCTTGACGTAGATGGCTCCCCGGCGCACGAAGCGGAAGCCGTACTCCTTCAGGATGAGGTGGGTCTCCTCCACCACCTGTGGGGACAAGAAGGGACACGGTGGGAGGCTTGGGGGTCACTGCCTGACACGTGACATGGGGAGCAGGGACGCCCCTGTGCCACTCGGACAACAGGTCTACCCACCACCCACCTCCATCCTCTTTGAGCCTCACCTTGTCCCATCCTCAGCTTGGAGGAGCCCCTCAGCCAACCCTGACCCTTCCATGTGGTCCCAGTAACACTGTCCCCCCACCCAAAGCCTGGGTTGCTGTCCCCACCCAACCCAGGGGTTGCCAATTTTTCCCCACTCCTGGTCGCCCCACCTGTATGTTCCCCATGACGCCGGTGGACTCCATCCTGCTGGCCACGTTCACCGTGTTGCCCCAGATGTCGTAGTGTGGCTTGCGGGCACCGATGACGCCCGCCAGCACGGCCCCCTTGTTCATGCCTGCGCAAGACAGGGAGTAGATGTCACCTCCATGCCTGGTGACACAGATGGGACATACTGGTCTGCAGGAGTGGGTGTCCCAGGGAATGGGTTGGGGCTATGAGGTGTCCTCCCTGGCCTCCACTGCTGCCCAGTGTCCCACCACTGTTGGGAAAGGGGGACAGGGGACACCAACAGACCCTGCCCCACGCTCCCGGACTTGCCTATGCGCAGCATGAAGTTGTTGAAGGACTGGTAGTTGATGTTCATCAACGTCACCTTCATGGCTAAGGCGAAGTCAGCCAGGTCGGCCAAGTGCTGCCAACGCTCCTTATCTGAGAGGGTCTCCTTCTGCAAGGACAGCGTGGGTCAAGTCTGCCCATCCCTTGCCCACTGTCACCCCACCATGAGGACCTCTCACCTTGGTACTGTAGCCGTTGGTGTTGGCATCAGGGGTCACCCCCGAAGCGGCCATGTAGGTGCTACCGATGGTTTTGATTTTGGTGATGCACCGGAACTGGGGTTCGTCCAGGAGCTGGGCCAGGGAAACACGACCTTCAGGCATCCCAGGGCCACAGTGGGTCCTTCTTCCCCAAGATGGGGCAGGAAGGGAAGGCCTGGCAAAGCCCCATGCCATCCCCGTGGCCAGTTCCATCCCCACTCACCGCGTCGAAGTCAGAGATGATCTCGTTGAGGAACCGCAGGCACTCAATGCCCCCGTTGTTGATGCTCTCCTCCGTGTAGAAGTCGGCGAAGTTGGGGAGGGAGGCAAACATGACACCGATCTCATCGTAGGACTGGCTGTACAGCTCCTGGGGGAGGGACAGGATGGTGGCCGTGAGCCGGGGACACGCTCACCCATGACACCAGCACCTCTGACAGCCCCAAACCCCCCCCCCGTGAAGCCATCTTCCCTTAGCACTCATGAAAAAATTGAGGGTGCCCTGCAACTTCACCCTTCATGGACAAGATATTGGCTTCATCCAACCAAAGATACGCGGCCAGAGCCTTCAGCAAAGCCTTTGGATCCAGAGGGCTCCCTCCCCCCCGCCAAAAAAGTGAGGCGAATCCCCCCTCCTGGGTGCCCCTCACCTCATCCCGCTTCTTGGAGCCCAGGAAGTGCCGGGCCACGTGCTCAGGCAGCATGTTGGTGACAAGGGCCTCATTCCAGCGCCGCATCTCATAGACCCGCTCCTTCTGGTCATGGACATCAATCTTCCAGAGGAAGAGGGTCCTGGCCAGCTTCTCCACCTGTGAGTGGGAGGAGATGGCTGCACTCCCAGTTCCCACTCACCAGTGCGTCCCTTCCAGCACTGGGAGCATCCTGGCCGCTCTGTGGGGCCAGTCTGGGCTTGTACGCAGCTTGGAAGAAGGCTCCAGGACAAGGTGAAGCCCTGACTGGGGACATGAGACCTGCTCTGAGGTGCAAAAGGGACTCTCACAGGGCAGGCGTGGGCCTTGGGGGTCACCATCCCTAACCATGGGGTCAAGAGGGAGATGTTCTCTGCACTGATGTGGCCTTGGAGAGAAAGGGCTTCCTTGGGTGGGCTTTCTTGGAGAAGAGCTGGAGATGCTGTTCACAGCTGGGGACAAATCCTGCTGCCTTGGAGTTTGCAAGAAGTAAGGACAGGGGCTGAGGATGACGATGCAGAGGAGAGGTGACCTTCCTGGGGTTGGGGATGGGGACAAGTCACTCACGTGTCGAGAGAAGTAGTAGAAGCTGAGCATCACAACGAAGATCATCGCCGTCATGGAGTACTTGGAGGGAACCAGCGAGGACCTGCCGGCAGAGGCAGCGAGGCGTGGGTGGGTGGTGGGCCTGGCCATGTCCCCCAGTCCCATGCCCACCCCCTTCCCACCCCTTACGTGCTTTGCTGGCCGCGGCGGCGGTCATACTGGTCGAAGATGTGATCCCAGGCGTAGATGTTGACAGCGCCGGTGGCCCCGGTGATCAGCACCATGAGAGTCAGCTTGACCATGTGGCTGACCTGCACCAGCATGATGGTGGCCACCAAGGCCAGCAGGGCGATGTAGCTGTAGTACTTGGGCTGCTCCGCGCAGCCACCCGGCCACGGTGGCCCCGCTGTCACGTTGCCCATCCCACCGTGGTCCTGCCGGCAGCTGAGCTGGGGCACAAGGGCAGGGTGAGGGTGGGGACATGGGGACGGGGTGCACCTCACCATGGGCTGCATGGTCACCCAACGGGAGAGGGTGCTTTGCAGAGCAGGAGGAGGACACATGACCTAAATTCCTTCCCCTCCCCAACAGTCCAGCCCTGCTAATTGCTTTAACGATCGGCTGTGCACGGGGCTGTGCACAATTATGGGTTGCCTGGATGAAGCAGGCTCAGCCCTGCTGGCACCCGGGCTGGTGGCTCACCATGTCCACGATGTCAGCCATGGTGACGATGATGATGGCGGCCATGGCCCAGGTGTTCCGCGCCCAGCGGGTCCTGTCGATCCAGGTGGAGAAGGCCACGAGTTTTTTGGGGAAGACCTGTGGGGAGAGGAAGGTGGGGAGGGGTTCTCCCAGGCAGGACACAGTGATGGGACATCATCACGGAGTCCCACCACCATGAGTGGTGAGCCCATCCCATCTTACCCGGGGGAAGATGGCAGCCAATGAGCAGAGAGTGAGGATGAGCAGCAGGATCTCCCCCACCACGAAGGTCACATAGTTGGCCACCAACCTGTCAAAAAGGGCAAGAGGAGATGGGTTTGAAGCCTGGTGGAGCTGAATGTGCCTTGGGGCCACCCATCCCCACCACCTCTCGGCCGTACCAGGGGTCGATGAAGACCTCCACCAAGGCGGTGAAGAAGAGGACGACGCAGGAGCAGCTGAAGGCGGCCCCGCTCTGCTTCTCCTTCTCCACCGAGTAGCGCGTCTCCATTTCGGGGTCAATGAAGCGCATGGAGAGCCGGAAGGTGCTCTTCCCCTTCAACCTGCCGGTGACAGTGCCCATCAGTGCTCGGTGACGCTGGGGGAGTACCAAGCCGTGCCGGGATGGGCCACCGGCCGAGGTGACTCACGCCTGGATAGACTCGCGCTCCAGCAAGGCTTCGTTGAGCAGCTTGTTGAGCTCCTGCTCATTCTGGGAGGCGTCGATCACCCGTTCGGCCAAGTCCCGCAACCGCAGCCGCCGCCGAGGGTTGGGGAAGGAGGGGTTCACCGCCTGCGCCAGCACAACCCGGGTGTCAGTGAGACCATGCCGGGTGTTCAACCACCGCGGTGTGGCCACCAGCAGCGCCCCTCACAATGCTGGTGAGATGCTTCGCATGGGCTGTACCTCTCCATCCTCCTCCCCGTTCTCCAGGACGCTCCTCACCCTGGCATCGGGCTCCTCGGGCTCCTCGGGGCTGGTGCAGGCCAAGCTGAGGCTGCCGTTGCGCTCCTTGGTGTTGACCAACGGTGGGGAACCACCGTGGGATGAGGTCAGCGACAGCTTCTGCGAAGTGGAAGGAAGGTGCTGGGTCATGGTGGAGCGTCCCCACCAGCATGGCTTCACTGTGGTCCTGCCGCCACCACTCACCACCCCATTGATGCCGTTGCGCAGGGGCTGCTTGGGGACCACGACGAGGTAGGTGACGATGCCCTTCTCCTTCAGGTACTCGCAGCGTGAGCCACCTTCACCCGGCTCCACCTCGAACTCGCCCTTCAGGCAGTCCATGGTGCTCTGCGAGATGTGCACCCGCCTGCCAGCACCGGGCACCAACGTCACCCTTGGGGGCAGGACACCCTTGTCCCCCATCCCACCCTCTCCCTGGGAGATGCTCACCCGGGGATGCCTCCTGCCTCCATCTTGTTGGCCACGGTGACGTCAGTAGACCACACGTCGTACTGCCAGCGCTTCTGGCCCAGCACGCCCCCCAGCACCGTCCCGCTGTGCACCCCCACCCGCATGTCCACCGCCGTCTTGGTCTTCTCCCGCACGTAGCTGGGGGTGGGAAAACAAGGCTGATACAGGGTCATCAAATCTTAGAATGGTTTGGGTGGGAAGGGACCTTTAAAGGCCATCTAGTCCAAACCCCTGCCGTGGGCAGGGACATCTTCAACAACATCAGGTTGCTCAAAGCCCTTTCCAACCTGACCTGAGAGGTTTCTCAGCTCAGGAGAGACATGGAGCTGTTGGAGCGGGGCCAGAGGAGGCCCCGGAGATGCTGGGAGGGCTGGAGCCCCTCTGCTG
>JAOTQQ010000023.1:114556231-114571650 GCA_026546715.1 Gallinago undulata
GCAGAGGGGCTCCAGCCCTCCCAGCATCTCCAGGGCCTCCTCTGGCCCCGCTCCAACAGCTCCATGTCCTTCTGATGTTGGTGGCCCCAGAGCCGGAGGCAGCACTTGGGGGGGTCTCCCCAGAGCGGAGCAGAGGGGCAGAATCCCGCCCCCCTCCCCGGCCCTGCTGCCCACGCTGCTGGGGATGCAGCCCAGGGGGTGGGGGGCTTGCTGGGCTGCCAGCCCATGTTGCCTGCTCGTGTTGAGCTTCTCATCCACGAATATCCATCAGGGGACAAGGAAGGGCCATGCTGATGGAGAACCAGCACCCCTCTAGTTCGGATGTGGGTCTGGGACTGCCGGACCCTTTGAGAGGGACTGGGGACCTCCGTGTAGAGCTGTTGCGTGTCCTAGGGGAGGGAAGGAGGGCGCTCCCAGCTTGCTGTGGGATTTTGGAGGTGCTGTTCCAGGCTTGCTCTGCCATCTAATGGACAGGGAGCACCGAACAAGGGAGACGAGCGTGTCTGCAGTGACTCCATCTGGGGCACGTCCCAGTATCACACACGGATGGGGACATTGCTGTTTGAAGGACGCCAGCCGTTGCCCAAAAAGCAGGAGGTGGCTTCATCGTGCAACGTGTAGATAAGCTGTGGAACTCCTTATGAAAAGATTAGGTGGTTCCAGAGCGGAATGGACAGCTCTGGGGGAGGAAACTCCAACTGTAGTTGCTAAATATGTCAAGGCCATCTCCATGTGGCAATGGGCTGAGGGTGTTTGGAGAGGAGTCCTGTGTCCTTGGCCTGCTCTTGCACCCTTCAGCTTGCCCACACATGCCCTGCCTTGCCCCAGAGCCTGGCAATATCAAGCTGCCCGTGGTTCTCATGGTGGGCTGGGGGCTGGGCTGGGGCTGGAAGGTGGGGGTGAGGGTACAGGTGCCATCCTTGGGGTCCTCGGTCTCTGTTGGGACATGCAGTGAGCGCTCCTCTGCCTTCTTGCTCCCATCCGTGGTGGTCCTGTGTCCATGTCCATAACTCTGTGGTGGTCTCCAGGCATCTCCCCCATCCCACCTTTCTCCTTGCCTGCAGCACGAGGAGGCGGCCGGCCGTAACCACAGCCTGGCCCAACGGGTGCAGGACCTGGAGCATCGCTACAGCGAGGCCAGCACCCTGCAGCACATCCAGGCCACCCTGCTCTACGACATGCAGGCGCAGATAAACAACATCTCCGTCCTGACCGACTGGGCCTGGCGCAATCCCACCTGCCTCGGCCCCGCCGAGATGCGGCTGCAGGAGGAGATGCACCATCCAGGTGATGCTGGGGAGCTGCTGGGGCTGGCTGGGAGGGGGAACCTCATCCTTATAGGTTCTCACAAAAGGGTTATGGAATCATAGAATGGTTTGGGTTGGAAGGAACCTTAAGGACCAGCCAGTTCCAACCCTCCTGCCCTGGGCAGGGACACCTCCCAGCAGACCAGGTTTCAGAGCCCCCCCTAGACCTCATTGTGGGAGCTCTTCCAGGCTATTGAGAGCCTGGCCCAGGTTGGCCAGAGAAGCTGTGGCTGCCTCATCCCTGGAGGGGTTCAAGGGCAGGTTGGAGGGGGCTTGGAGTAACCTGGTGTGGTGGGTTTTGGTTGTTGTCTAAATGTTGTTTGGTTTGGTTGTCTAAACTGGGCACTAAACATGGTGTCTCTGCTTCCTTGCTCAGAGGTGAAACATGGCAGGAACTGCCCCATCGATTGTGCTTCTGTCTACTACAATGGGCTCCGGCGGTCCGGGGTCTACAGCATCATGCCCTCGGTCGGAGGGATGCCCATTGAAGTGCTGTGCGAGATGGACACTGAAGGTACTGCAGGAGGCACCTACGATGTCTTCCAGCAGAACTTTTGGGAGGGATTTGTCTAACCTGAGAGTTGTATCTTATATCTGGATTATTCTAAGACTGCTTTATAGTCAGTGAGAGCAGGATCTCCAGAAGGACTCTTCTCCAGGGACAGAGGACTTGTCCTCTCTGCTGGCTAGAGAAGAGGTTTGGGTGAACGCTTCAAACCAGACATTATGGATGGGATTCAGTTGTCTAAATACAGGCGTTTAGTGCTTTTTGAAATGTCCTCATGCATCCGAGGTATTCACAACATACTAGTGGATATGACACAGGACTTAGGGTAATAGAAGCCCTTCTGGAGTAGCAGCTGGTCACTGAGGAGAATCTCTGGGTAGCTGGGGGGGGTGTGCAAAATGAGTTTTGGAGGACTTGAGTTTTGGAAGGACTTGAGTTTTGGAAGAATAATGGCAATCGTCAGGGAGATGGGGCGTTGGGTTGTCACTTCCTTGCCCCATGGATTTACTCCAGCCTGGATGGATGCGTCGCATCCACAGATCCCTGGCCAGAGGAAGGGGTTCAGATCCCCACATGTAGGCATCTCGCCTACGGGAGGACCTACAGGTGTTTGCAGCTTTGGGATGCACGTGCCCGTTAAGAACCGGGCTGTTCAGACAATGTGGTCTCCATTATGTCATTACTGTTTTTTCCCTGACCATCCACACGATCTTGGACCCTGTAGAGTAACAGGCTGTACAAACAGCAAACAAAAAGATGGCCCAAGTCCCGTCCCCACCATCCCACCCCGCCCCGAGCTTACAGTACTGGAATGAAAGGAGAGAGGGATTTGGACAGATGGGAGAGCAGATGGAGACAGTGAGACAATACTGGGAGAGCTCGTCTGCCTCTCTGGTGCTGCAGGAACAGTACATAATAATCTCCAAACTCCAGGATCTCTGGTTCATTCCAGTCCCAAAACATTAACCTCCCTGAAACCACCGTCTCTTTGTCTCGTTTAAAACCACCTCAAGGTCTGGAATGACCCTCTGGCAGCCAACAGGGGAACACCATCATGAACCAACACGGGAGAGGTGGGAGACTGTCCATGAGCTATGATGGGCATCATGTTTTTATCCCCATGCAACAACTAACACTGTATTTTGCCCACTGGTGGAAGGACACGTGACAAGGAGACACCTTGCTGAGCTGCAGATGGGTCCTCAGAGGGGATCCACCAGTAAAGGGTCTGTCTGGGACCCTTGGATGCTCCCTGGAGATTCCCATTTTTTCTTATCTTCTTCCTGGCAGGTGGGGGCTGGACAGTCATCCAGAGGCGTCAGGATGGCTCAGTTGACTTCAACCGGACCTGGAACGAGTACAGGGAGGGCTTTGGGGACCTCAACGGTGAATTCTGGCTGGGCAATGAGAACATCCACAAGATGACAAGCCAAGGGGACTACTCTCTGCGCATCGACCTGGAGGACTGGAACAACAAGCACAAGCATGCCTTCTACCGGGTCTTCAGGTAGAAAGTGTGATGGCCTTCCCAGGTTCTCATAGACGCAGCTGAGTCAATGCCGGGAGACCTTCAGGCACGGGAACCCCGTTGTGGTCGGGGTGACTATGTCTAAAGAGCTCTTCAGCTTGGTCCCAGGCTGTCTATCCTTTCATCCCTACCTGGATTTGTCCACCAATTTTTGCTATGGGTTGAAGCCTGGGTGTGAGCTAGCAAATGTGCCACGTCATCTGGCCGTGACCAACATCCACGGCCCCAGGCTAAGGGAGCTGTAGGACCCAGTGGACAGTCCCCAGCTGCTTAGGGGTATTTTTTTCTGCCAAAATTATTGACTTCTATGTCAAAAGTAGGGTTTTGAATCCCTGGGCAGGTCCTCCAGCATCTTCCTGGTTTAGAGTCGTGTTTTGATTTTTACCCTCTCTACTCATGGCTTTTCCTTGCTGGGCCTGATGTGATGTCCATTAGTGTCTACAGCCCTTCCTGGTGTTTCATTTGTCCTCACCACATCCTTTCTTAATCAGGGGTGACCCGTCTAGACCGTCCCAGATGGACTCCTTCCCTGTCTCTACAGGAAATGCTTGTGGGTGACTGTGTAGTAACCCACCATGGGAGGATGTCCAAGGGATCACTGAAGCACGAGGGCATTGAGTAGAGCCCAAAACTGCTGAAATTGCTGGGGGGAAAGAAAAAATAAAAAATCCCATTGCCTGAATGTGCTGTGGAGGATCCTCCACCAGCAAAAGTGTGTTCTGACTGGTCACCCCCGACTTTTCTCATCAGACATCATGTGCAATGGCAGTGACCTTCAGCTGTTGTTAGCCTAGGGCTAGATTACTAATTAGCTTAGTCCAGGTGAAGAGCAGGGCGCTCGTTATGTGGAGAGGGGGCAGTGCTGTGTAATTAAGGCTTTGCCAAAGCTGCCACGGCCCTTTATTGTGGTTTTAGAGTCACGGTCTGCCCAGTTCCACCCTCTAACAAGTGTCCTGAGTCACTACAAAACCATGCCCATCCCACAGAAGAGGAAAAACACAACATTTTTGGCTTCGAGAGGTGATGAATCACAGCAGGGAGGCTGGCCAGAGCTGCTCGATGATTACTAGGTGTCCACACCAGGAAGTCAAGTGTCCAGGTTGGAAAGAAGACCCAAACGCTCCCCATTAAACGCTCCCACCTTCGTTTCTCACAGCATTGAGGATGAGGCAAACTACTACCGCCTGCACGTGGAAGGGTTCAGTGGGACGGTGGAGGATTCTTTTGCCTGGTACCACAACAAGAGGAGCTTCAGCACACCCGACACGGGGAACATCTGCGCTGAGATATCTCACGGAGGCTGGTGGTACCACCAGTGCTTCTTCTCCAACCTCAATGGGGTGTACTACAAGGTAAGGTGGAAGGATGAGGTTGCAGATGTTAACGGGTGAGGTCCAAGGCTCAGAGGAGGCTGTTGGTCCTCACGGTGGTCCTTCCTGGCTTGACCAGCTTCTTCTCTCCAGGGAGGGAAGGAAATGAGTGCTGGGCACCAAGGCATGGGCGCCATGGGCCAGACATGGGTATTGAGACACCTCTTCACGCTGGGGTTTGGGACTTCATGGTGGGAACACGCGGTACGGGTGACTCACGCAGCTTGAGTTGGATGGATACCAGCTCCATTGGGACCATTTGAAAAACGTTGGGCTCTACGTGCTCTTTTTACCTCATTGTCATTAAGATCTTTGCTCCGGTGTTTCAGAGCAATCCGTTTTCCCGTGCTCCCATCCGGATGAGGCTGCCGTGCGTTCTCCACACCTGACCATCCTTCTTTCTCTGCATCGCAGGGCGGCCGGTACTCCCTCAAAAACCGCAAGGTCCTGGGGCCGGATGGCATCGTCTGGTACTCGTGGAAAGACACAGACTACTACTCCCTGAGGAAGGTGGTCATGATGATCCGACCACGCACTTTCCGGCCCCACCTCTCCCCGTGAAGGAGCCTGGGATGTTCTTCATTTCACCTCACGTCAAACGGTGAGATCAGAGGGCTGGGAATAGTTTGCTGTGAGCAAAAACTGATGCTGGAGATCACAGAGGGATGGAGCCACCATGCCTGTTGCTGCCTGTTTGCTTTGGAGAGATTTGAACCAACCGCAGAGGTGTCGAGACCTTCAACAAGTGGTTGGGTGGTGAAAACTCTCCTAGAAATGTGGAGGTGATTGCTGAGAAGGGCTTTGCAAAGACAAGTGTGTGGCCAGGTGGTTCACAGGGTTCAGAAGAGCTTGTTACATCTGGTTCATTGGTAGTTCTTGGTGGGCTTAGGCATCCCCAAGGCTTGAGACCTAATCTGTTGACCGGGTTGATGGGAGTCAACCACATGCTGAAGTTGGACTTTACGTTGAATGAAGATGTTGAGTGCTTTGACTCCCAATCCAATGGTATTTTAGAGGGAAGCAACGAACCAGCAATCCTGTCTGAGTTTTCCAAACGGGATGTGATGGACACCAGTTCCTGTCCCGTACAACGAGCCTCTCTCCAGTCTTGGCAGAGTTTCTCTGTTCACACCACCGCCTCTGCAGGTCCATCACCCCAGGGATGTGCTAGGGTGGCTCCAAGGTGCTGAGATGGCCTCGAGGAAAGCCAGGAGAGCCAGCGTGCATGGCACAGGGACGGTGTCATGGGCAAAGGAGGAAGGTCTGCAGTGGCCCTCACCTTCTCTGGCAGGGATTGTGTTACACGCGTGGACGTTAGTTAGCTGCGATAATAATACTCCAAATGGAAAGATTTAAAAATAAAAAAATGTGTAAGTTTTTTCCATTTTTCTATTACATTTTCACCTTTCCATCCTTTCTCTGGCGAAGAACTTTGGATGAATTTTCTATCCACCCTGAAAATGGCCTGCAAGAATGATCAGACGTGATTTTAAGTCTATTTTTTACTGCCTTACTCTGGGCAAAGAGAATTCGCTGTTGCTGTCTTTTAATTGTCCATTGGTAGTTGCAGCGAGACACCCTCCTTTTTTCCCAACGTCACCTCCTCGCAGGACCAAGCGATGGAGGCTGGGACTTGGCCTCGGCCCTGATTGTTGATGAATATTTAATTAAATTACCTTTTTCCTGTTCCGTGCGCGCAGATGAGTTCAAAGGAGGTTCAGTGAAGGGAAAAGGCAGACACGTTAGAGACAAAGCACCCGGTTCCTCCCAACTGCTTGTCTCCTGCTTGGTGCCCTGCTCTCTCCCTGATGGTTTCTGTAGCTTTCACGCTGTTCTGGACTTACATTTTGCCTGGAACCTCATCGTAGAACCTTTCTATGATTCTATCATTTTTTGTAGGCAAATCAGGCAGAAAAGTTACCTTCCAAGCATCCTACAAACTAATATCCCCAGGATTATTTGTCCTTTCCCCATGCCTTCGTGTTTTATCTTGAGTGGTGTTCTCAAGACATGTTGGATGGTGTCTGGGAGTTGTGTTGGTGCTGGTCTACACCACCGTTGGACCATCCCATCTAGGGACTGCTCGTGGTGGGAGGAGAACATTCTTGGCCTCACGGCACTCACATCTCAGATATAACACCATCCCTGCAGGGTCCAACCTTCCCTCTTTGGACTGCAGGTGTTCAAAAGGCTGTGGTGTCCCCTGGTAAAGCAATACCCTACCAAGAGACTAATAAATCACTTGAATAAGCAAGGACCCTAATTAACTAATGATCGCACGGTCGTTACGAATCTACAATCAGATTTTGCACGTTATTAAACACAGCAATAAAGGTTTCACTCTTAAATCTTATGACTGACATCTGTCATGTCTGCTCTGAGGGACACTCGAGCATCCTCCAATGCTCGATCCAGGAGGAGCGACCCATAACACAGGTCTTGCTTGGGCTGGGATTTAGGGATGGGATTGCATTTGGTGTTTCAAACAGGAGAGGTGGGATCAGGTGCAGAAGGTCTGTCCAGATCTCAGCCATGAAATGTCTCCTTGGAAAGTTCCTTGAAAGCACCAAAACTTTGTTTTGTGCTTTCTTCTTGTGCATCATGGCTGTGCCTAGACGATGGTTCTTCATGAGAGGAGAGGACTCCGCCACGTAGGCAAGGACCTGGTTTCCATCACATCTGCCCTCCTGTGTTTGGTGCAGGATGCCCAGGTGTGAGGCTCTGAGCTCCAACCCCTCACCCAGGTGAGGGTGCCTTTCTTCCATTTGAGACTTGTGGGCTGCCAGAAGCTGGCACATCGGGTGGGCAGAAGGACCCACAGGACCCTTGAGAACCAGGTGGGAAACCCTTGCAGCATCTCAAATGGCTCTGTGTGGAGAGATGAAGGTATGTGGTAGGCCAGCAAGGCTAAGAGCAGCCTGAGTGTCATCTCTGCAAGCCCCAACTCCAGCCAGACGGTTCCTCAGTTCCTCGCTGGATGGAGGGAAGAGAAGTGGCTCTGCTGCAGAAAGGGAAGGCTAAGCCTGGACCCCTGGGTGCTCGTGTCCCATAGCTTGTAGCAGGTGGGATGGGGGACACCTCCCCTGCCTCTCCCCCCAGTATGGGGCTGACAACCCTCCTGGCTTCCCCTGAAGGAAGGTGATGGTCCTGGTCCAGGTGCCTGCTGGCCACCAGGCTTTGGGCAGGACACAGAGGTGTGGTTAAGCAAGAAACTCGTTAGAACCCATCAAATGACCCCAAACACTGCGCTGGGGGGAGGAAAGCGTGTCTGTCCCTCCCCAGGACAGGGCTCCTGACCGCGAGCCTGGCTCCTCCTTCCTTCCGCTTCCCCCTCAAATTAACCCCGGCCTCGTTAATTCGGCTGACCCCATTAGAGTGCTGTGATGTGGGGCAGGGAATCGTGTTGACAGGGGCTTCATTGAGTGCAGCCCCCGCTGCAGACTCCCCGCTGGGT
This sequence comes from Gallinago undulata, assembly GCA_026546715.1. Classification (NCBI taxonomy): domain Eukaryota; kingdom Metazoa; phylum Chordata; class Aves; order Charadriiformes; family Scolopacidae; genus Gallinago; species Gallinago undulata. The sequence continues at coordinate 114,564,399 of JAOTQQ010000023.1, forward strand.
CCCAGGCACTGCTGCAGGAAGCTGACAGCCCTTGGAGACCGCCCCCCACACATGGACACGCATCATTCCTGCTGAGGAGCAGCCACTGGCTCCGCGTGTGTCTCGCTGGGGGGACAGCTACGTGACCTGGAGTTGTTTCGGCTCACAGCTCCCCAAGAAAGAGGAAGGTCCAAGGCCAGTTTCCACCTGACATGTTGGGTCAAGGCAAGTATTTCTGCCCGTGTGATAATCAGTTCTCATTGTGTCCACTGGAGATGGAGAAGGTTGATGAGGGCCACCAGCCCGTGGTCCCACGGGTCTCCAGTTCCCATGGCTGGGAAAGGCATCTGAACTGAGACTGGAGGAAAGGCAAGAAAGGGCTGGTGGAGTGATGGTCACCCAGGAGGAATGGACTCTTGGGCATTCTGGGTGGCTGGTCCGAAATTTTGGTGCCATCCCCTCCCTCAAGGCTGAGCAAAGATGGGAGAGGAATTGGAACCTCTTTCTCCTTAGGGTTGGAGAGCCTTTCTCCTTAGGGTTCTTCTTAGAACCTCCCGAGCTCCTCTGCTGGCACTGAGGACGTGATGTTTTGCTTTTGTCTACTCAGTGCATAGACCAATGGGTCCTCTGGCCTCAGTGTAGACCTTGGCACGTGTACACCCACCCACCCCACCCCCCTCCAAAAAAAAAAGCCACACACAAGACACTGCACAGATCATGAGAAACCAAAAGAAATGCCAAGGCAGTTTATTTACAACCGTTGTGTACAAAAAAAGGACAGCTCGTGCCACAGTAGAACAGCCCCCTCCGTCTCCTTCACCTGCCACCCTCTTCCATGCTCCCCCACCCCAGGTGGTCCCCCCCAGGGTCTCTGGGGTCCAGGTGAGCATCTCGCTGCACAAGAAGAGACACGGTTCCCTCCAGACTCAAACCAGTGTTTGGAAAGCCTTGTGTGGCCATAGTGGGGATCAAACCCTCTGGTAGCATCAGAGTTGGAGGCTGATGAGGTGCCAGGGCATCGCAGCACTGGGATCACTGGGAGAGGAGGGGACATACCCACCCCCCCTGGCAGAAAGCAGAATTTCCACCTTCTCCCACTGGGAAGGATCTCGCTGCAACCTCTCTGCTTCGCTCAGCCTCCCTGGAGGCAAAGATCACCCAGGGGATTGCTCAGAAGATCCCACAAAGCACCTCCTGGGCTGGTCACGCCTTGGGATGAGGTGTTGGTGGGGTCCCAAACCATCCTGGTGTCACCAGGAGGTGCCATCACCATCCCCAGGAGCTCCCTACGGCCATTGTCTTCTCCTGCTCTCCAGAGAGTCATCTCCATCCCACCTCTGGCTCTTCAGCCTGGGGTCCCTCAGCTCCTCTTTCCCTTTGGATTTTTCCCATCCCTTCCATGACGGTTTCCACAGCCCTGCCCTCTTTTCCTCTCCTGCTCTTGCTCTCCATGGGGGTGATCTCCCTTTTCAAAGAACCACATCTGAAAGCTGGTGGCTTTCCAGCTGCTCGACAGCAGAAAAGGGGATTTCATCCAAGAGTTCCCAGAAAGATGATTCTCAGGAGGTTCTTAACCAATTAAAAAAAAAAAAAAAAAAGGAGCTCTTTTGGGAAGTCATGGGGCTTTACAATTTCACCCTTAAAAAAGGATCATCGGTGTCTCCTACAGCTGGATAAAGGCTTTGGAGCAAGCAAACCTCACACTCTGACCTCCTCCAATTGTGTGTGTGTGGGGGGGTCTCTTCTCCCCCTTCCCCAAAGTGGTTCTGTAAGGTCTATGGGCAAATCACGCCCGGTTTGGGCAAGAGACCCCGAGTCCAGGCAGGAAAAAGGGATGGAGGGAGGGATGGACACCAAAAGATGCCACTGCCCCTTGATGGGGTGGGATGGAGGAGAAGAAGGAAGCTGGAGGGATGCCCACCTGCCCGCCCTGCCTGCCCAGCACCAAATTAAAGTCACACACGACGCACATTCCCGCTCCCCCCCCCCCCAAATTCTTCCCTCCCCACCCTCTCTGTCATCCCCTCCCCACCCCCCAACCCCGGTCTCTTCCCCCGGGTAGGGGGGCACCTCCGCCACTTGGCCAGCCCCTCGGCTGTCTCCTCCGGACCTGGTTGACGGGCGGCTCGAGAGACCCACCGAGGAGGTGGGCATCCCAAAGCTGGCACCCTCCCGCCCGCCCACCCTCCCCCCTCCTTCCTCCTTCCCTCCCCCAACCCTCCCCGAAACGAATAGGATGGCTTCACCGGTCAACTCTTTACATTCACGAACAAAGAAAGCAGAGGAACGTCCACCCTTCCACCACCACCACCACCACCACCACCACCATCCGGACCTCGCGCTGCGGCAGCCTCCGCCACCTCCCTGGAGCTGTCAGTCCAACCATGGCCTCTTTACCTGGAGGCTTCTTCCTTGAGCTCCTTGTTTTTCCTCACTTCTTCCGCGTGTTTGTCCTGTGGGAAGGGGATGGGGAGGGGGTGGGGGGAGTTGGAGGGAAGGAGGAAGGAGGGGGGGACACGCGTTAGCTGGACGGACTTCGGGGTCCCCGCGGGCGGGCCAGCGGCTTCGGAGGGGTTCGAAGGCACGAGGGCGTTGGCGAGGTTCATCCCCGGAGGGGGACACCACCACCGATGGGTCAACAGCGTCCTCTCCTCCCTTGGGGTGTTTTAAGGACTGTGGAGGCACTCAGGGACAGATTGTCCTCGCCCTCTAGCTAGGAGGTAGACGTCAACCAGACGGGATGGACCGGGAGCCCCAAGGAGATGGGGTTAGCTCGGATTGTCCTTCATTATCTCGTGCTCTCTGCCTCTGACCCAAGGCTAGCTGAGGCATTTGGAGAAGGGCACTGGGCGAGCTCCTTGCAGAAGGGCTGTTTTGGAGGGAGCTGGAGGTGGTGAGGGTGGGACCTTCCATGCTGAGGTTGGGAACAGACCTGCTTCAGGGAGAGAGAAGAGGTCTGCACAGGCTGGCAGGGTGGAAGCGTCTCCTAGCACAGCAGCATGGACCCCTCCAGCTCCACTGGGGAGCTGAGGGCTCCACAGCCTCTGGGGAAGGGACCAGGGGAAGAGCTACCACCCAGGAGGTGGAAAAATTGCCAGCAGTGGGTCAAGGGCATCACAGTGGGACAAGGATGAGATATGGGTCCCAGCTCTCCACCCACCAACCACTCATGAGCCCACGGACACATCAGGCTCCGTGGGTCCCCAGGCAGGACCTCCCACCCCAGGTGGGACATTGCACTTGGATATTGCTGCATAGAGGGAAGGGAAGAAGGACTTGCCCCTTTGGTGGTGTCCCCAGGGGAAAATGCCACCCCAAGAGCCATGCAAGGTGCCCACGTGTCCTGTGACACCCTCCTGGACCGGTGTCCCAGCGCATCCCACCTCCCTCCTCAACATGCTCTCACCTTCTCCTGCAAGCGCTCCAGCATGGCCGCTAAATGGGCCTCCCGGTTCTCCTTGTTGGACTCCATCTTCTGTGCCAGCTTCTCTTTGGCCATTTTGATGAAATTGTTGTTCTCCTCGATGGCCTTCTGAATGACCTCCCGCTCGTGCTCCCGCTTCTCTGCCAGATGCTTCAGCAGCTCGGCCTCTTGGTACTGCGTGGGCAAAGTGGACACCGTGGCCATGTGGACCAGAGGTTCCTTGCCCTCCCGAGCAAAACCATCCCCTCCAAACTCATCACCATCCCCAAAGGTGGGTGCACCTTGCTTGAGCAACCCAAGTACAAGGCTGCGTGTCCCCAAGGCATGTCTCCACGCTGCAGTACTGTGCACGAGATGCTGGACTTACCTTCCTCCTCTCCTCTGCTGCCTCCAGCTTCTTCTGGATCTCCTCCAGGGACGGGTCACGCCTCCGGGGCAGGGAGGCATTGAACTCGGGGATGCCATCGAATGATGGGGGCTTCAGGATGACCTCAAAGGACTGCCCCGAGGTCCGCTTGTTGAGCTCGATGACTTCCATGTCGGAGATGACGCACCAGGTGAGGTCTACCGTGTCTGCTGGGAGAGTTGCATGGGCTGACCACCAGCATGGATGGATCCCATCCCATCAGGAAACCATCCTGGTGTCCCACAGCCCCCTCAATGGGTTACCACCTTTCCAGATCTCCAGGGGATCCACCCAAATCCCTGCACCCTGAATACACCTCTGGGGTTCAGCCCCAACGTCATGAGTTGGGGTAGGGACTCCGAGACACCCATTGAGGGGGCTGAGCTGGGACTATTTGGGTGATCCCCCCAAGGAACTGCGAGCAAGCAGGACACTTCAGACCTGCTTTGGGGACTGGAGATGGGACCATGAAGCCCAGAACCCCCTGCAGCCAGCCAGGAGGAGCCCTCTCAAGGCTGGGCATCCCATTCCACCACCGCTGTCGCCTCTGGACCCACCAACATGAATCAGTCTGAGTCACCAGGACCGTCTGCCTAAAAGTACCAAGCCCACGCCTGGTGCTTCGTGCAGAAGAGCCATGGTGGAGGGGGACTGTGGGGCTCCCAAAGATCTCCCCTGGGGGGGAAAACCTCTACTTTCAGGTCCAACTGTGGACCCACCTTGGTTCGAGGGTGCTCATACCAAGGCGGGGTTTGGTTGGGTCCCCACTGAAACTAGGGGTGCTCCAGCATGAGGTAGGTGCCAGGGTTGGGTTCTTAGAGTTGGGGGAGCAGTGTTGTCCCCCTGCCCCCACTGTCCATGCACCCCTTGACCATGAGTGGGCAGTGGTCTCCTACCTTCATAGGTGTACGCCGGCTTGTTCAGGGGGTCCGAGAGGAAACAGGAGCAAAAGAGGGAGACGAGAGGCAGCTCCTTCATCTTCTCTTTGTAAGCTGGGAAGATATGGTGGGATTGGGGTCAGAGGGGTGGGGGTGGAGGGGTCCTTCCAAGGGAAGGGATGGGCACAGTGGTTGGCACCAAAGTTTGCCCAGATGTTGCAAACAGGGTGATCTGGGCAGGAGAAACGAGCTGTGGGCAAAGGGGAAACTGAGGCACGCAGAGCTGGGGTGCTTTACTCGTGGCCACGTAGGTTATGTCTCTCCCGGGGTGTTCACCCCCATGCTCAACCCCTTCCCAGGGGACAAGAATCCCAGGGCAAGGATTAGTCCAGGGTAAGGCCATCCCTGGGGGTCAGTTGGATGGGTCCCCACTCAAACTAGGGGTTCCCCAGCATGGGATAGGTGCCAGGGTTGGGTTCATGGGGTTGGGTGGTGTCCCCTGTCCCCACACGCGGCCCCAAAATGGTGTCATACCAGCCAGAGTCATGGCGTGGAGATCCTTGGGTGTCTGCAGCAAGAGTGTTCCTGGGGGAAGAAAAGAGCCAGGATCAGCTGGGGGTGTCCAAGGGGCTGGGGGCATCCCCCGGACCTCCTCATCCCTGTCTGCCCATCGCGGGGTGTCCCAGGGGTTGGTGACAGTGGGACATCTGCCCATGCATGGCCTCGTTGGGCACGCACCTTGGGGTTGCTGTGGTGGGCATGGTCTGAGGTGGTACGATGGGAACGCACTGGTGAGGTGGGCACACACTGGTGTGGTGTGAGGGACACCCCACTGTGACGGGCAGATGGATGTGGTGGGTACGTGTTGTTGGGATGGGCACACACTGGGGAGGTGTGAGGGACACACTGGTGTGATGGGCACACAGGTGTGGTGTGATGTGGTGGGTACGTGCTGTTGGGGTGGGCTCACACTGGGGTGAGGGGCACACAGAGGTGGTGGATACGTGCTGTTGGGATGGGGACACACTGGTGTGGTGTGATGGGCACCAGTGCGATGGGCACCCAGATGGGGACACCCAGTGGTGGGGACACGCTGTTGGGAGGGGCACACACCGGGTGGGGTGTGAGGAACTCACTGGTGTGATGGGCACACAGACGTGGTGTGATGTGGTGAGCACGTGCTGCTGGGTTGGGCACACACTGGTGCGATGTGGTGGAAGGACACACCGGTGGGACGTGGGGGACACGCACACACACACACGTGTGTCTCGAGAGCCCCAGTCCTCAGCTCGTCCCTTGCCCAGACCACACGTACTGGGACCCTCTCCCACACCCCACTGGGACCCTCTCCAGGGGTCTATGTGGCTGTGGGTCAGGTGTGGGGGCATCCATGGGACCCCCACCCACCCGTGGGGTGCAGAGCCCCAGGGTAAGGACCAGACACAGGGTGGCAACACCCAGATCCTCATTAAAACCCAATTAAGAAGGGGCTGTCCCCCCTCCCCGGGGCTTCTGGGGACACAAAGGGGGGTGTTGGTGGCACCTGAGGGGTTTCCTGGTGGAAACGCCCTTAAAGCAGGGGCTGAATTTGGGGCTTGGAATTATTTATGGCTTTTGTTTCTAAAGGGGGGGGTGGGGATCTTCCTTTGAAATAGAAAGTCTTAAACCCTTGCAGCCCCCACCCAGGGAAGGGGCAACCCCCCCCCACTCCGTGGACATCCCCGTGGACACCACTGCCATCTCCCGCAGCGGCAACACACCCCGACCCAGCTCGACCCCAAGAGGGGGGGTCCTGAGAAATCCCAACCCCTCATCCCTCCCCTCCAGCTGGGATCTGACCCAGGGATCCCTCAAACACCCTGCCGGGGGGGGGGAAATGGGGACAAAATGGGGGGACATGGTGCTGGGGACACCATCCTTGGAGATGGTCCCCACCATCAGACCTCAAAATGGGGAGGAGGATGGGGTCCAGGAAGAGATTCCCCCCCCCTTCCCCATCAGAACCCAAAATGGGGAGGAGGATGGGGGTCCATGCAGAGATCCCCCCCCCAACAGACCCCCAAACGGGGAGGAGGACGGGGTCCATTCTAGGGGGTGTCACCAGCTGGGGGTGGGTGGCTTCCAGCCCCACTGAAGAGCATGAAGATGTTCTTCAAGGGGTGTGGAGGCTCCTCCAAGAAGACCCCCCCCCCCGCCGCCTCCCTGCTGAGCCCCCCCCCCCGCAACCAGCAAGCCCAGCCCAAACGGAGCGGGGTGTGGTTGGGGCTCTGCCGCCGCTGTCCCCCCCCCCCCAGGATGAAAACCTGTCACCCCCAGACTTAAATCTGTCCCCCCCCAAGGCTCAAACCTATCTCCGCCCCCCCCCAGGCTGAAACCCCCCCTCAATCCCCCATCGCAGAGACGCTGCGGGAGCGATCCCGCACCCAACGAGCCGCACGTGGCTGGGAGGGGGGGGTGGGTGGGATAGGGGGGGCTGATCCGACGCCCCCAAAGGGCTGCACCCCCGTTTTCACCCCCAGACCCCCACCGAGACAGTGGGGGGGGGTCCTCCCCCCGCCCACCATC
>JAOTQQ010000023.1:114635590-114649982 GCA_026546715.1 Gallinago undulata
CCATCCCTTCTCCGCAACCAAGGCTCTCTCTCCTTGCTGGTGTGAGCTCCCTTCCTCCATCCCTTCCTCCATCCCTTCCTCCATCCCTTCCTCCATCCCTTCCTCCATCCCTTCCTCCATCCCTTCCTGCCAGCCAAGAGTCTCTCTCCTTACAGGGATATTGCCGTGAGGAACATCCTGGTGGCCTCCCCGGAGTGCGTGAAGCTGGGGGACTTTGGGCTCTCCAGGTACATCGAGGATGAGGAGTACTATAAAGGTAAGGGCTGCGTGATGGAGCTGGGGCTCTCTCCACCCCTGGGAGGGCAGAGACCGTGGTGAGACCTCACTGCCCTGCCCTGGGTCTGCTCCGTCCCTCCTGTGCTGAGGACAGCCACCATCTGTCTCTCCCTCCAGCCTCCGTCACCCGTCTCCCCATCAAGTGGATGTCACCCGAGTCCATCAACTTCCGTCGCTTCACGACGGCCAGCGATGTCTGGATGTTCGGTACGTGGTGGGACGGGGTCAGAGAGGGGTCCTGGGTGTCATCCACCTCCCATGGCATCGTCTGGACGCACAGGGACAAATCCTGCTCCGGGGTGGTGGGGTTATCCCAGCCTTGCCCTTGAGGAAAGGCCTCCTGGGGCAGAGCTTCCTCCAATTCAACCATCATTAGATGCTTCCTCCTCCTCCAGTGAAGTCAAGATAGTTGGGGGAGCTGAGTGAAACTCTGGCCCCTCCAAATATCCGTCCTCCTGCTTGTCCACCCATCCCCATGGAGTCTGTCCGTCCGTCTGTCCCTAACAGCTCTATGGGGGCCAGCAGTGACCAGGAGGTGGGCTCCTTGCAGCTTCTCAGGAGAGCAGCCAGCTCTTTCTCTTGCTCATTTTTCACCCAGAGACCAGAAAGGCCGAGCAGCCCAGTGACCTGGTGTCACGCCACAAAGAGTAGCAATGTCACCAGGTCCCCAAAAACCCGAGCGAGGGGCTGGCCCTTCAGCTGTAGCATCAGTTGAGGTTCCTCATGTTGCTCCCGCAGCTGTGTGCATGTGGGAGATCCTGAGCTACGGCAAGCAGCCCTTCTTCTGGCTGGAGAACAAGGACGTGATCGGGGTGCTGGAGAGGGGGGACCGCCTGCCCAAGCCCGACCTCTGCCCACCTGTCCTCTACACCCTCATGACACGCTGCTGGGACTATGACCCCAGCGAAAGGCCCAAGTTCAAGGACTTGGTTTGTAGCTTGAGGTGAGCAGAGAGAGTTGGGGGGGGTCCATGGTCTGATGGAGGAGTGGGCAAGTTGGGTGAAGGAGAAAAATGAAGATGCACGAGACTATCAGTCTGGGGTTTTCTGGCCAAGTCCAAACTCCAAGGATCATTTGAGAACATTTGAGCCCACCTGCTTCCTGGGTGGTGGTGGTGCCTGGATTGAAATGGAGATGCTTTGCTTCCTGAGGAGGGGTCTTGCAGGAGAATCCTGACCCCACATCGCACTGGGGCCAGCCATGGCGATGCTGGTGCGGTTGGCCATGACCAAGCAATGTCCTCCCAGTCCTTTCCCTTCGCTCTTCCCATCCCTCCTTGTTCCCTTGTGGTTTTCCATGGCCCATCCACCTCAAGCATCCCCACACTCTGGGCTATGGGAGATGTGCCAACGCTCCCTCCCGGGGCTGTCACCCTCCATGTCCCCCTGCAGTGACATTTACCTGATGGAGAAGGACCTGGCCAAGGAGCAGGAGAGGAACAACCGCCACCGGCCTCCCAAAATCATGGAGCCGTCCTTCCAGGAGCCACCTCCAAAGGTGAGGAGAAGGCAGGTTCATGACCCTCCCTCGACCTGTTGGTGGGTGCTGCAGAAGTGGGTCCTCCCCGATCTTGCACCCACCGTGTGTTTCTCCCTCCTCTGCTCCCTGTAGCCCAGCAGACCCAGGTACAAGCCACCACCCCAGAACAACCTCCTGGCTCCCAAGCTGCAGTTCCAGGTAAGGCTGCACGGCTGGAGCATCCCGCAGGGACATGACCAAAGGGGTTGACACCAGAAAACCCTGCCTGGAGCTCAAGTCCTTGGGGGCTCATGATTTCTGGGGCTCTGAGATGGCCCATGCCACCACCGAGTGCCTCCAGCCACCTTGCCAGCAGGACACCACACCTCTCAGGGTCTCAGCCCTGCCCACCCCATGTTTTGTCCATCCCTGGGAGCTGGGAGAGAGGCTTTTGCCCCAGGGAAGGACAATTTTCACGCCTGGTTGTGGGGGGAGAGGAGGTTTGGTGTGACCTGGGCTGGGTTTGGCTGGCCGGCAGGAGAACAGGTCAACCCATCTCCAAGGAGCGGTGCTGGTCCCCGCAGCATCGGGGTGAAACCCTCAAGAGCAACGATTTTGGGTGCTCTTTCTGGGGGCTTGGGCAGCAGCGTTGGGAGGTCTCAACCCCGTGCTTTGAGCGAGGAAGAGCCGAGCAGGGGAGGAAGGTCCCCATCCTTCTGCGTGGATGGGCGTGAGGCTACTACGGGTGCGAAGGCTTCTCTCCCCGGCGTTGTCTGCTCCGTCTGTCCGTCCGTCTGTCCGCACTAACACCCCCGTGGCCTTGTTTTGTGCCCTCGCTGCTTGCCCCCCGTCCCCCCCCCCGTCCCCGCTGACCCGCAGGTGCCCGAGGGTCTGTGTGCCAGCTCGCCCACCCTCACCAACCCCGTCGAGTACCAGTCTCCGGCCAACTCCCTACACACCCCACCGCTCAACCGCCACAACGTCTTCAAGCGCCACAGCATGAGGGTAAGAGGAGGAGGACTTTTTTTTCCCCCCATCCCACGGCGTCCAGAGGACAATCCCGGTCCCCCGTGGCCTCATCCGAGAAGAAGGCTCCTTGGGAGGGACGCTCTGGCTGCACCACGCTCCGCTCCGTGCTGCTGTCCCCGCTGCTCCCAGCTCAATGTTGCTCCCGACCCACCTGGCAGGAGGGTCCAACCATGGGTGCTGGGTGGAGAGATGGAGCCCATGAAGGGCTCCAGGGTGTCTCCAGCCCCCCGCTATGCATGTTTGCATGCCTATCCTGGTGAAGACATGATGGTAGACATCTCTAAAAACGGGTGGCTGCTGCTCCTCAGGGCTTTGGATGGTGCTTGATGTTGTCACCTGAGGTGCCAGCAGTGGTTCGCAGCCTGGGATTGGTTATTCCAGCCCCCAGATCAGAGCTGGGTGGTGGGATGCATGTTGTGATGCTCTGCCTGGTGTGTTGGCCTCAAGCATGGTGCCAAATGTGGCCACACCACGGGCACAACTTGCTTCTCCCCATGGAAACCCATGCATGCCGCCCATGGAAGGTGCTGGGATGTGGTGGTGGGAGACGTAGGACCAGCTGGTGGCTTCCTCTCCCTGCTGGAAACCCAAATGCTCCCCAAATTCAGTTTGGGGGTTCATGGCTGTTGGGGTCTGGCGCATGGCTTGCCTGCCCGGAGTGGAGCTCTGGGTCCTGTGCTGAAACCAGTGGGGGGCTCTGGGTCCCCAGCTCCCTGGTCACCTCCATCTCTGCACACCAGGAGGAAGACTTCCTCCGTCCCAACAGCAGGGAGGAGGCGCAGAAGCTCTGGGAGATGGAGAGGCTGAAGATGCGGCAGGTCCTGGACAAGCAGCAGAAGCAGATGGTGGAGGACTATCAGTGGCTGCGGCAGGAGGAGAAGTCCCTGGTGAGTGGCCTCCAGCCCTTGCACCCCCAAGGAGGTGGTGGAACAGCCACAGCAGCCATTGAGGTTGCTCTTCCTGGCTGGAAAACCCAGTTTTCCTTGGAGGAACGGTTCCTCCAGCAGCCAAACCTTTATTTCCCACACCCGTAGGAATCTCACGGAGCTGCTTCATTTCGAAACGAACATTTGGAGACTCGGGCAAAACTTTAAATACTTGCAGTCTCGTCCTAATGAGCTTTTATAATGCTTTTGAAATAAGGGCTGGAGAGAGCTAACGTCTGACTAATCCATCAGCTGGGGAGGAGACACAAAATCTTTTTATTTGATGGATTCACGCGGCCGGTGAAGCAAAGCCCAGCTCCCCTCGCCCCCACAAGTGGCTGCAAACAACTGCTTAAATTAAACTTTTTTTTTTTTTTTTCTTTGAGCAGCAGTTTGAGGGTTCTGGTACCCCAGGAGCCAGGCAGGGAGCCGATAGGGGGGGAAGGGATGGGATGGAGATGGGACCACCCATGGGCACAAAGCCCCTTCCCCTCCCACGTTCCCAGCCCCTGCAGAGAAACGTTCCTGGGATGCGTTTCATGAACCTCCCAGAAAACACCTTCTTTCCCTTTCTTTTTCCTTTTTTCCATGTTTCTCCCCCTTTGCAGGACCCGACGGTGTTTATGAACAACAACCCTCCTCCGGTGAGTGGTGCTGGCCCCGCAGAGACCGGGTCAGGGTGTATTTGGGTGCAGGGAAGGGGGGGTGGTCCTTCTCCTGGGGGTATCTGGATCAGCTTTGGCGTGGATGGGTGATAAATATTTATATACGTTCCCCTCACGTTGGGAAAATTAATCTGAAAACGTTAAAGGGGTGAAATATCGGTGGTCTGGAGCTCCCCACCAGGACCCCGGGAGGGGATGGTGATGTCTTCTCCCTCGTCACTGCCTCCAGATGGGACTTCGTGCCCTCTCATTCGCTGTTTCTTCCCTCCACAGCTGCTCCCGGAGAAGGAGACGGATTACAGTGAGTGCCCAGAGCTGCCCGGGGTGGGGGGCTGCCCGTGACCCCCACCCAACAGCCCCCGCTTTGGGACTGCAAGCAGGGAGCCCTGCACTGTGCCGCCGGGAGCCACGGGACCGTATCTCCCCCAGCTTTGGGCTCCTCCATGAAAGAATTCCCTGATCCTGGGGAATTTTCTTGGGCTTTGCCTGCCCAAGGAGCTGGGGGGTCTGCTTGTCTTGGGCATGGGGGCCCAAAGGGGTCTAACCCTGGGAGGTGGCCCATTTGGGGTGGGTCAAGGTGTCCAGACACAGGAGGACACGCTTCTCCAGGGCGGTGTGGGACGTGGCATGGGTCCCTGGGGTCTTGCAACATGTCCGTGTGTCCAGGGGGACAGCCAGAGTGACTCTCCTTCTTTCCCTTACTGACGGCATAGCGGAATTCACGGGGCCCCCCCAGGAGCCTCCAAGACTTGGGGCACAGGTAAGACCTCCCCGGATGGGGCCACCACGGTCCCAGTTCTCCTCCTCCACCTCCATCATCCCTCTGCACCTGCAGGATGGACCTTTTCTGTCTCTCCCAGGCCCCAAAGGGGTCAGACAAGCCCAGCAGCATCTGGGCACAGTTGGGGAGTGGGTGGGTCTGGCCAGGGCTCCCCATAGCTGTTGGTCTTTACCTACTTGCCCCCTTGGTCCATCTGATCCCAACATCTCCCTGTTCCTTGACAGTCCATCCAACCGGCCCCCACAGCCAACCTGGACCGCACAGATGACACCGTGTACAGCAACGTCATGGACCTGGTGCGAGCTGTGCTGCAGCTGAAGAACGAGATCACCCTTCTGCCCCCAGAGGGGTACATCCTCGTGGTGAAGGTAGGGACAGCAGGGAGAGGACAATGGGGGAGGGAGTGGGGAATGAGTCTGCCGAGTGACACCCACCAAGCGTCCTTCTCAAGAAGGTCTCACACGCGTAGGAGGGAGCATTTCCAACACTCCCACTTCCTCCTTTGGATCCATGGGTCAATGATGGGAGGGTTTCCAACATGCCCTACTCCTCCATTGGGTCCTTGGGTCAATGGTGAGAGGCTTTTCAATGTGCTCTGCTCCTCCATTGGGTCCTTGGGTCAATGGTGAGAGAGTTTCCAGCACTCTTTTCTCCTTTGTTGGGTCCTTGGGTCAATGGCAGGAGAGCTTCCAGCACTCCCTGCTCCTCCATTGGGTCCTTGGTCAACGATGGGAGAGTCTCCCACCGTGCCCTACTCTTGAATGGGCTCCTTGACTCAGTGACACAGGCTGTTCCCATGTCCCACTTTCCTGTGCCTGGAGCCACCCTAACCCTGCCACCCTCCCTGCAGAACGTGGGCCTTTCCCTGAGGAAGCTGATCGGCAGCGTCGACGAGATCCTGCCCATCCTGCCCGCCGCCTCCCGCACCGAGGTAGGACCAGGGGAGGAAGGAGAGAAGGGTCTTGCGTGGGGTCGGGGGCCGGTGGCACCCCTCTCTGTAACCCCACCCCCCCCTGCCTCTCACGCTCAGATCGAGGGGACCCAGAAGCTGCTCAACAAGGACTTGGCCGACCTCATCAACAAGATGCGCCTGGCGCAGCAGAACGCCGTCACCTCGCTGAGCGAGGAGTGCAAGCGGCAGATGCTGACGGCCTCCCACACCCTGGCCGTGGACGCCAAGAACCTCCTGGATGCCGTGGACCAAGCCAAGGTCCAGGCCAACCTGGTGAAGCTGTGCTTGGAGTGAAGGCAGGGGTGGAGAGAGAGAGACAGAGAGAGGAGAGAGGGAAGGAGATGGGGTGGGGAAGGAGAGGGACCCCCCGCGCTCCGGTCGGTGGAGATGGGAGGAGAGCGTTGTGGAGGAGCTGGCTTTTGTGTGTCTCCTGTGGCCTCGCCGTCCTGCTCTCCCTGTCCCCCCTCCTCCTCCTGCAGCCGCTCGTGTCTTTAGCGTCGTCTCGTTGGCCTTCTGAAGAAGGGAGGCATCTGGTGACTCGTCCCTGGAAAGGGCTGGGGAGGGGACCTGGCCGTCTCCCAGGGGAAGCTGAAGGTCCCTCTGGCTCGGTGGCTTCCCCGCTTGCCCCCAGGTCTGTGTGTCCGTCCCTCGGCCCCCTCCGAGGACAGATGGCCGCGGGCGGCGTGTCTCAAGGTGGGACCTGGAACCCGCTCCTCGCCGCCGGGGGACGTGGTGGCCGGGGGAGCTGGCATCCCGGGAGCGGTCCCCAGGAGCCCTGAGGAGCGGTGGCCCGAGGGACTATTTGTGTCTCCTTGTACATTGTATAGAAGAGTTTATTTAACGATGGGAGGTGGCTCCATGCACCGTGGTGGAGCTGGTTCCGCCGCCCGTGGCCGGAGCCTGACCACTTCCAAGCCTGCAGAGCACGGGGAGGGATGGGACCTCGGTGTCCCCAGCCTTCGGTGCCACAAACCTGGGAGAAGGGTCCCTCCTCCGGCTGAGTCTCCTCCGAGCTGCTCTGTGTAAGCACCAACGGCAAAACCAAGTCTCTGTTGGGTTTGTGCTTTCCTGGTGGAAACCGTAACAGGTTCGGGCTTCTCCCCAGCATCTTCCCACCGCGCTGCTCGTTCCGGCTGAGATAAACCGTGCACAAAAGTCCTGCCGTGCCCGTGATTTGCCTGTCACCCCCTTCCCCTGCCCTGGGGACACCTCTCCCCGGTCACCTGTACCTCCTCAGAAGGAGGTTGTCCTGCTCAGAGCTGAGGTGTCTCGCCGGCGTTAGGGAAGCGCCGTCCTGATGGCAGCATCCACGGGGGACCTTCTGGGGTGAACCTGGGTCTGGTGAATCCACAGCCTCCCTGGAACCCCATTTCCCTCCTGTTTGAGCCCACGTGTCCTGGACTCACTTTCTTGGGGTGGGAGCAGGTATCTGCAGACCTTTGCTTCTGGAAGAGCATCAGGAATCATAGAATGGTTTGCGTTGGAAGGGACCTTAAAGACCATCTTGTTTCAACTCCCCAGCCATGGTGGAGGCTGCTGGGAGGTGGCTTGTGTGGCATAGCACAGCCATGAAGATGGAGACCCCTCCAAAAGAAGGATGTTTGGGGGGTTTCTAGTGCCACACTGGGGGTGGTCACCCCAGAGCTTGAGCCCTGGTGGCCTCACCACCCAGAGAGAGGGGTGGTGGGTGATGGCTGTGGCTGGGAAGAGGGGGCTGGAGGGATTATTGTGGGAAGGGGAGTGAGTTTCCCCTCTGCCCCATGATGGTGAGGTCTCCTGAAGCCATGGTATGGCCTGGCAGCGCCTGGGCTGCTGTCATCTCTTCCTCTCCACCTCTCCATCACCCCAGGGTGATAACTTCAGCCAAGCCTGAAGTTATCCTCAGAAGAGAGCTCCCTCCGTCCATGCCCTCTCCAGCCCTGAAGCCCAAGGGTAGAGGGCTCGGGGGGGTCACACACACGTGTACCCCCACACTCATCTGTCTGTCCGTCCATCCACCCACCTGGGCACCCATTCCCTCCCACATGGCCTTTCTCATCCCTGTGTGTCCAGGTTGAGCCAACCAAAGGCTGCAACACCCTTGGGATGGGCACGTCCCTCTGTGGCACCATTTATTCCTGCCCATTTCGCTCCTGAAAGTATGATGTATTTTCTGAAACCCCCCTCAGACTGCACCCAACACCACCGTGGGTTGTGTTCCTGGAGAAGAAAACCTTGTGGGAGAAACCTGGTGTCTCTCAGGGAATGGAAGAAGAGAGGAGATGTTCTGGAAGGTAGATACTAAAAGCTAGGTTGCAGCAATCGTCAGTTTGGGATCTGCTGTGGGATGGAGAAGGAGGATTTTGTTCCCCCCACACCAGTGGGGTCCACCAGCGTCGGCGTTCCCTGAGCTCCCAGGGTCCATGGGCTCTCTCTGGCCATGTCTGGGTGGGTTGTCCCATTCCCCAGGGTAGTTTTTCCCTTCCAAAGCCTTCCAGATTCAGCTCTTGGGTTTTGGGTAGGACTTGCAGTAGCTCCAGGAGGCAGATGATACTCCTAGATGCCTCCAGCCCGTGCTCAGGTGATGGAGAACCTGTACCATGCCTTTCTTCATGCCAGGATGGCTGTGACCACCATCCATCCCCACCATCCCCAGGTCACCCATTGGCACAGCCTTTCCTTCACCCTGCCTTTCCCATCCAAGGGTCCTCCATGGTTGCACCCATGTCCTCCCAGGGAAGGGACCGTGCATCTCCTGCCGTCCCCACCACAGCCTGGCCCCTAGATCATCCCTGCCAGGTAGGGTGGGAGGAAGAGCCCCACGGTGCCCAGCAAGCAGACGATGATGAACATCCAGAGGAAGATACGGTCGATCACCATGGCCACGTACTTCCAGTCCTCCTTCACCTGTGGAGCAGAAAGGGGCTATGAGCATGGACAGAGGATGCAGCCCCCCATTTGTGAGGACCTCTTGGGGTTAGGAGACCACCCGGGGCTTTGTCTACATCCACTGTCTGCTTCAAGGTGAGGAGATACCCCGTGTCCTGGGAAATTCCTGGAGCAGCAGGGCTGGGGGATGGACTTCTCCGGGGAGGCTGCTTGGGACAGAGCTAATCCCACCCAGGGTTTTCTGAAACCACCTGGATAAAAGTAGGGGTGCAGCACCTGAGCTGGGTCCCATCAGGACAGGCTGGGCCATCGCTGCTCTCCCAGGGCAGGATAGCATGGGCAGGAGGAGGACTTAGAATCACAGAATGGTTTGGGTTGGAATGGACCTTAAAGATTATCCAGTTCCACCCCTGCCCTGGGCAGGGACACCTCCCACCAGTCCAGGTTGCTCAAAGCCCCATCCAGCCTGGCCTTAAACACCTTCCAACATCCCCACAGCCAGCAGGGGTGGGAGCTGGAGTAGCCCTCAACTGACCTTGGCATCTCCCAAGTGATTGTTGATTTCTCCCCAGCTTTAGGCCACAGAATCATAGAATTGTCCAGGTTGGGAGGGACCTTTTAGATCATCAAGTCCAACCATTGACCCAACACTGCCCAACTCACCACTGACCCATGTCCCTCAGCACCACGTCTGCCCGGCTTTGAAATCCCTCCAGGGATGGGGACTCCACCACTGCCCTGGGCAGCCTCTGCCAAGGCTTCACAACCCTTTTAGGGAAGAAATTTTCCCCAATCTCCATCCTAAACCTCCCCTGGGAAAACTTGAGGCCATTTCCTCTTGTCCCATGGCCTGTTCCTTGGGAGAAGAGACCGACCCCCCCCGGGTACACCCTCCTTTCAGGGAGTTGGAGAGAGTGAGAAGGTCTCCCCTCAGCCTCCTTTTCTCCAGGTCCTAGGTCCTGGGAGAGGTTCTCCACACCCAGGTCCCTCACCCCTCAATGTCTTTCTTGTCCTAAGGGGCCCAAAACTGGACCCAGAATTCCAGGTGGATCCTCAGCAGCCAGGGATTCAACTGGGGGTCCCTGCTGGGACCCCCCCCATGGACATAGAATTGTTGGAACCCCCATCCCCCCCAGCCCTTGGGGGCATCCACTCACCGAGAAGTCAGCGTCCTCGGCTCGCAGGTGGTCTGCAATGTACTGCACCCCTTCCAGGGCCTTCAGGATGCTGGGGGACAGCGTCAGTCCTCGGTCAGATCCTTCCTCCTCCTCCTCCTCCTCCTTGGGGGTCACCCGGGGGGCTGACCCCGCCGATGCCTTCCCAGCTTGTCGCCCACAGCCATAGCAGCACTGGGCACCCTGGTCACGGGAGCCCACCTGGGGCATGCGACTGGGGTATGTCTTCTTCTCCTCTTCCTCCTCCTCATCTTCCTCCTCCTCCTCCTCTTCCTCCTCCCACTTGTCATCCACGTCGGTCTCCAGCCAGCACCGGGAGGTGCTGAGCCTCGTCCCCGGGAGGTCGTACTGCCCCGCGGTCCCCTCGGGGGGAGGCAGCACTGGGGGTCGCTTCATGAAGAGCCAGCGAGGGATGAAGTCCAGGAAGAAGCTACGGACCCAGCGGGGCATCGTGTGGGTGCTGGGGGAGCGGTGGTGGACGTTGAGGACGAAGACGGTGATGATGATGGAGAGCGTGACGAAGATCATGGTGAAGAGGAGGTACTCGCCGATGAGAGGGATGACCAGCGAGGTGGAGGGGATGATTTCTGTGATGAGCAGCAGGAAGACAGTGAGGGAAAGCAGGACGGAGATGCAGAGGGTGATCTTCTCCCCGCAGTCAGAGGGCAGGTAGAAGACCAGCACAGTCAGGCAGGAGATAAGGAGGCAGGGTATGATGAGGTTGATGGTGTAGAAGAGCGGGAGGCGACGGATGATGAAGCAGAAGGTGATGTCGGGGTAGATCTCGGTGCAGCAGTCATACTTCTTGGAGTTATAGGTGCCAATGGCATTTATGATGGCCCACTCGCCGCTCTCCCAGTAATCCTTGAGGTCCACTTGGTGGTCCATGTTCTCCAGGTCGATCTTGGCCTTGTCGTAGGTCCAGGAGCCAAACTTCATCTTGCAGTTCTGCTGGTCGAAGGGGAAGAATGTGACGTCGATACTGCAGGAGCTCTTGTAGATGGCGGGTGGCACCCACTTCACTGTCCCAGTGGAGAAGAGGTGGGCCTTCGTCATGTGGGTCACAGCGAACTCCCCGTCGGCACTGCAGGGGTGGAGAGGTGGAAGGTCAGAGGAAGATAGAAGGTTTTCCCCCAAGAAATAGGGTCAGGAACTCCCCCAGCTCTCAGGGCTGGGATGAGCCTTGATTTGAGGCTGTGGTCCCATCGTGCATCCATGCATGGTGCTGGTTTCACCCTCCTGGGCATCATCCAGAGCATGGAGATGGGTGGGAGTGGGAGCACTGGATATGAGAGACAGAAGCAGATTGATTTGCATCCTTACCGGTGGGGTGGGATGGAGGGCAGGAGGTCCAGGGGAGGGGAAAGGGGGGCTAGAAGCTCCAGGAAGCTACTGGCACAGCATGGAATGGGATGATGGGATGGGATGGGATCTTGGCAACACTACTCACTTGTTGTAGAGCACGATGTCAGGGATCCAGATCATCTCAGAGGGCACTCGGATGGAGGTGACATTGTCAAATTTGGCTGGGTCCCAGCGCAGCTTGTAGTCGTTCCACTCCTAGAGGGAGGCACAGAGAGCAAGGCATCAGATGGCCCTTGGTCTGGTGGGACCAAGCTGCCCAAGGCCACCTTTCTCCTCCTCCTCTGGCAGCATCCTTCTGAGGAACAGCACCATGGAGGTGCTACCAGGACCCCTGAGAAGCAGCTTTCTGCCCCAAATGTTGTGCCCTCCTTGATATTCCTGGAGAAAGTGGCTGCCCATGGCTTGGATGGGAGTGCCCTCTGCTGGGTTAAAAACTGGCTGGAGGGGACGGACCCAGAGAGTGGTGGGGAATGGAGTTGAATCCAGTTGGAGGCCAGTCACCAGTGGTGTCCCCCAGGGCTTGGTACTGGGACCTGTTCTCTTTAACATCTTTATCAATGATCTGGACGAGGGGATGGAGTGCACCCTCAGTCAGTTCGCAGATGACACCAAGTTGGGTGGGAGTGTTGATCTGCTGGAGGGTAGAGAGGCTTTGCAGAGGGATCTGGACAGGCTGGCTGGATGGGCTGAGACCAATGGGATGAGGTTCAATAAGGCCAAGTGCTGGGTCATGCCCCTGGGTCACACCAACCCCAGGTAGCGCTACAGGCTTGGGGCAGAGTGGCTGGAGAGCTGCCGGGCAGAGAAGGACCTGGGGGTGTTGGTCACCTGTCAGCTGAACATGAGCCAGCAGTGTGCCCAGGTGGCCAAGAAGGCCAACAGCATCTGGCCTGCATCAGGAACAGCATGGGGAGTAGGACTCGGGAGGTCATCATCCCCCTGTACTCAGCACTGGTGAGACCCCACCTTGAGTACTGGGTCCAGTTTTGGGGCCCTCACAAGAAAGACCTTGATGGGCTGGAGTGGGTCCAGAGAAGGGTCTGGAGCACAAGTCTTATGAGGAGAAGCTGGGGGGGACTAGGGTTATTCAGCCTGGAGAAAAGGAGGCTGAGGGGAGACCTTCTGGCTCTCTCCAACTCCCTGAAAGGAGGGTGTAGCCAGGGGGGGTTGGTCTCTTCTATCAAGGAACAGGTGATGGGACAAGATGAAACGTCCTCAAGTTGCTCCAGGGGGGGTTCAGGCTGGCTATTAGGAAAAATATTTTCACTGAAAAGGTTATCAGAGATTGGAATGGGCTGCCCAGGGGGGTGGGTGAGGTCCCATCCCTGGAGGTGTTCAAAAGACAGGTTGACGTGGTCCTGGGAGACGTGGTTTAGTGATGCTGTTGCATTTTGTTTGTTGTGTGGGTGTTTATTTTCATAAGAGTTGGGTTGATGGTTGGACAAGAAGATCTCGAAGGTCCCTTCCAACCTAGAAGATTCTATGATTCTATATGCTCCTGCCCTTGCCCCAGAGAGGGAACAGGGTCCTACCTGCTTCAGCCAGACGTTCGTGGTCATCATTTGGTTCTTCTCATCCTGTGGTGGGAAAGAGGGAGAGATGAGAGGAGAGGGGCAGGGAGAGCCCAAGCGTTTTCCCCATCAATGCATCAGCCCCCCAAATTACTGCTTTCACTTTCTGTCCTCCACCTCTGGGGTTCAGCTCCTGGGAGCAACTGGTACCAATAGAAGTCCAGGGGAGGTTTAGAATGGATATTAGGAAAAAATTCTTCACCAAAAGGGTTGTGAAGCCTTGGAAGAGGCTGCCCAGGGAAGTGGTGGAGTCCCCATCCCTGGAAGTATTTAAAAGACAAGTTGACGTGGTGCTGAGGGACATGAGTTAGTGGTGGCCTGGGCTGTGTTGGGTTAATGGTTGGATTCAATGATCTTAAAGGTCTCCTTAGGTCTTCCAAACCAAACGGTTCTAGGAGACTCTATTTCCCTGAGACATCTGCTCACTAGATGGCAGCAAGAAACAGCGTATTGCAGCGTCCAGCCCAGCTCCTCTGATGGGTGGACAAATGTGCAGTCCCGAGGGTCAGTAGATGGAAGGATGGATAGGTGGACAGATGGATAAATGGGTAGGTGGACAGATGGGTAGGTAAAGGGGTGGATAGATGTACAGGTAGAGAGGTAGATGGGTGGACAGATGGGTGCTCATGGAAGGAATGAGGGATGGATGGACAGACAAGCCCAGAGGTGCCCCAGGGCAGGTAGATGGTGAATAAGGACATGGCAGGGATGGAGAGCTGCAGTTTTCCTTGATGTTCTCCTGCTGTCAGGGGAAGGGAGAGTTTGGGATGGAAAGGAGGAGTGGGGACCCCCTGCTCATAGGAGGTCTGGGGGAGACAGTGTGGGTCGCTTGTCACCCTCTGAAGATGGCCATGAGGTTGCTGCTGTCCCAACACAACCTCACACCAGTGTCCCCTGACCCTGGAGTGGCAGACCAGTAGGACCAACCGGTGAAAAGACAGACACCGTGCAGGACTGGGGTCCCTGCTGGTGGGCTACGCACCACGTCGATGAGCTGCGCGATGGAGAGCCCGAACCTCACGATGACCACGTCGGAGGTGTTGGGCACCGGCCGCGACCAGCGGTTGTAGCCAGTGAAGAGGTGCTTGAAGAGACGCTCCTCGGCGTGGCTGCCACGCTGGTCCTGCAGGCAGGAGGCTGGGGGGAGACAGGGATGGCGATGGGGTGGGGGAGAGCTCGCTGATATCCCCCCCTTTTCCACCCCCACGCACCCCACTGGAAGGGGGTGACCATTCCAGTCCCTCAAGGAGCTCCAGGAAAGGTGGGGAGGGACTCTGGCTGAGGGAGGGGAGCCCCAGGAGGAGGGGGAAGGGTTGGACCCTGAAA
>JAOTQQ010000023.1:114693327-114703397 GCA_026546715.1 Gallinago undulata
TGGCTGCCCCATCCCTGGAGGGGTTCAAGGGCAGGTTGGAGGGGGCTTGGAGCAACCTGGTGTGGTGGGAGGTATCCTGTGTCCCTGCCCAGGGCAGGGGGTGGCACTGGATGGTCTTGAAAGTCCCTTTCCACCCAAACCATTCTGTGATTCTTTGTTTTGGGAGCTGAACTTGGGACAAACTGTGCTGGGGAGGAAGAGGAGGGTGATGGGTGACACATTTCAAGGGCCAGATGGAGCAAATCCCTTACCAGGATCCAACTCCAGAGCTGCATTGGGGTGGTGTGATGGAAAACTCCCCTTAAACCTGTTGTTACATTGCTACTGGCCTTCTCTTTGTCCATCTTACCAGAGGTCCCCATCACCCAGACTGATGTGCATTGCACTAGTGACCGGTCCTTCTGGGACATCCCCAAGGCAGGTAGCTTTCTAAGGAGGGTTCCTGACCTGCTTCTTCATAGATGCGTGACTCTTAAGACCTGACATGCCATCTCCTCCTCGGCAAGTTCTGTGGTCCCACCATCCGTCCTCTCCCTGTTGTCCCCTCTTAGTGGCCATGTCCCTCCTGAAGACCACATCTTGCCCAGAGCTCATGAAAGGGGACTTCATTGGCTGTGGAGAGCATGAGAAGTTTAGGTCCTTGTTAGTACAAGGCAGGGACCAGGCTGAAACAGGCTGATTTCTCTCAAAAGAGGCATAAAATGTCCCTTTTTGGGACATTGCAATTCCTGGGCTTTACGAGCTCGGGCCTCCACTGTGGCCAATGGTGGGTGTGATCCCTCAGAAAGCCTTTTGAAGGCCCCATGGGGAGCGGCTGGAAGGAATTCTTTCTCCTGGGAACACATCAAAACTGACTTTCCCCGTCTCTGCCGTTACATAAACTTTTTTTTTTTTTTTTTAATTTTTAATTAAATTTTTAAATTGCGGGATGCATTTCCTTGGAGCCCTCCCACCCTCCTGGTGCTGGGAAATGGGATGGAGCGACCTGTTCCATCTGATGCTCGGCCCTTCCAGGGCTGGGACCGCCTGGTGTCAGGACGTGGACCCACTGCCTTGAGCTGAGCCATCATCCAGCCTGTCCCAGGCCTCTGGCACCAGATCATCCCTGGAGGCTGCAGTGATGGCGAAGCCTATGGAGAAGGGGCCACCTGCAAGCCAAAAGATCTGCTGGCCTTCTAGATGCTGCTCGGACTCACCGCGTTGGCTGGAAGGAGTTAAATTTCTGGATGGGGAAACTGAGGCACAAAGTCCATTGGGAGGAAGGAACCTCTCCAGGAGCTTGGATCTGCTCCAACCGCATGTCGTCTTCATCCTCCTGTGGTCTGAACATCTCCTGCTGGTGCATCCTCAGCCGTCATCCCATTTGAGCCCCACGGGTCCAGTTCCCACCCCCGGCCCGTGACAGCACAAGCCTTCGTTCAGTCGGGCTCATGAAAAAATAAATATCCCTCGGACAAAACCAGCCAGATTTGGGGCAGGATTGATCAGAGCTGCAGCCCCAGCGAAGCTCCGTGAAGTTGATGGCCTTAATTTTTCCAGGACTGAATAATTCAGTGCCCCCGTGGGGTGGCTCGAACGCCACCACCGCATTCACAGCATCTTCTTCATGAGCCCTGATCCAAAGCAACCCAGGCGTCCCCGAGCCCTGCCGTGGGGTGGCTTGGGGCTGGCCAGGGAGGTGGACAGAGAGGTCCATCCTCGTTACCCGAGTCCATTAGCGTGTCACCTTGCCTCCTGCCACCCCCCGCCAAGAGCATCTCCACCGAAGCTGGAGCGTTTCAGGCTCTTACTTCTCCTGGGAGGTGGGGAGAGAAGACCGAGGACTAAGGGAAACCCGCTGAGATGTTTCTCCAGCCTGCCGTGAGTTCGTCACCGGTGGTCCCAGTCGCAGAGGGTGGTGGGTTTCGGCATTTAGCAGCTCAGGAGGGTCTTTTGTCCTCGAGCTGTGACATCCCTGGTGTCCCACAGCGGGGGTTTAAACTGGGTGGGGAACCTGCCAGCTCCTTACAGCTTGGTCCTCACCAAGTCCTCACCTCAGCCCGGCTGCTGGGACCTCCATGGCATCCTCCAGGCTGGAAGTGCCGTTCCACACCTCGTAATCCGCCTTTTTAGGCGGAAAAACTCAGCTCCCCCGTGGGGGATAAACCCTGAGCTCTGCCCGGGTGATGCCCCCCCCTTCACCCGGCTCCCCCCCCTCCCTCGGGGCTGCCAGGGGGGCGCAGGGGGAGTGCACTCTATAAATATTAACGCCGTTATCAGTTCTCCATCCCGGCTCTTCCCCGGATCCCCGGCTTTCGTGCCGAGCAGCCCAGCCAGGCGGAAGAGAATAATGGCCAGGGAGCAGGTTGCTTGAAATATTTAAGCCCGAGTTATCTAAGACGCTGCAAATAATATTTGTGTCAGAGGAGACAGGCTTGGATTTGTGGTTATATAAAG
The DNA here is from genome assembly GCA_026546715.1 of Gallinago undulata. Taxonomy (NCBI): domain Eukaryota; kingdom Metazoa; phylum Chordata; class Aves; order Charadriiformes; family Scolopacidae; genus Gallinago; species Gallinago undulata. Next base: position 114,695,764 of record JAOTQQ010000023.1, read on the forward strand.
TCTGCCTGCTTTTTTTTATTATTTTTTTTATATATTTATTTTTTCCTGTTGGTTCCTGGCCTCGTGATTATCTTTATCGCTGGGATAAACTCAGCCGCTTGAGCTGCCACCGATGACCCAGGAACAAAGTGTGGGATGGAGAGGGTTGGTTGCCTAGTTTGGTGTCCCCACACAGACCTGCAGAGCATCCCTGGATGGTGGTGGGGATGGAGAGGGTTGGTTGCCCAGCTTGGTGTCCCCACACAGACCTGCAGAGCATCCCCGGATGGTGGTGGGGATGGAGAGGGTTGGTTTCCCAGCTTGATGTCCCCGCAGAGACCTGTAGAGCATCTCTGGATGGTGGTGGGGATGGAGGTGGCCTCCCCTGGACCTACTGGGAGGCTGGTGAGGATGGGTCAGGCTCAGATCTTCTCCTGATCTTTGCTGCTTTGGGGCTTCCTGAGCTGGAGGTGGTTTGTGTGTATGTAATGAGACAATGATTTTCTCATCCAGGGAGGTCTCTGATCTGCTTCTGAGCCCTTGCAAACTTTTAACCAGCTGCAGACTGGCACGGCTGAGTGACCTGGTGGGTGAAGAAGGGCTTCTTTTGGTCTGAGCCCACCACTTCCTAACCCTCAGCTGACTCCCAACCCTTCAGGGGATGTCTCAGGCAGCTGGGATGGATCCCTCAAGCCCAGACTCCTCCAAGACCACCAGTGCCTAAACCTCTTCTCTGTTGCTGGACCCATCTAGACAGAAATTTTGGTTTTGACCTTGGTGCGTGGAAGTGTCTCTTCCAACTGGTGCTCAGACATTGTCCCCCGATGCGGTGGGATCCCAGCAGGCACAGGCAGTGCTGTAGAATCACAGAATGGTTTGGGACCTTAAAGACCACCTTGTTCCAATCCTCCTGCCCTGGGCAGGGACACCTCCCACTAGACCCTTTTTCCAGTAGGCAAAGAGGGGACTCTGAGCTTTCCCAAACTAGGAGCTCCCCGTGCTCCCTGGCTGCCTTTCGTTGCCCTGGTGGACCTCTGGGACTTCTTGTGCTCTGTCCTCCACAGCACCTTGTCCACATCTGCCCCTTGTCCTTTCCCCGAGGACCACCTGGAGCAACCAAACCTTCACGACAGGGTGCCTGACCCTCAGCTCAGTGAGCTTTTGAGGGGGTTGGCAAGCAAAAAAAGCCAAAAAAGCCACCGGCTTCTCTTGACCTGACCTTTATGAGGCGAAGGGATTTATTCTGGGCTCCTGGGAGGGAAGCAAAGAGGAGCTAAACCCCTCACCAAGGTCTCCGCGTGCTCTGGGGTCACCTCCGTTGAGTGCGTTGGCCATGCTACGGCGACAAGACTTCCACCGCCCCGACCTCTGCCTCCAGGCTCCGGCGGCTCAACCAGCAGAGATGATGTCCTCGAGGACTTGCCGGAGCTCTGGCCCGCCGCGCTGTAATTAGCCTACAAAGCCCAGCAGCTTATTTTCTTCTGCTCCCCCCAACCACCCCGGCCCCGGTCTTCCTTCTTTATCTCAAGGATCAACGGCGCACATTGGAGAGGTCGCCCCCGGCCGGCGATTGGCTTCAGCGCTCGAAACGCCGGGGATGGAAGACAAATAGACCTCGACAGGATCAACCTTGGGAGAGCTGTGTCCTCCTCCTCCTCCTCCCTCTCCCTCCTCCCCCTCCCAACTCCCTTCCTGGCTTCTTTTAGTTTTGTTCCCAAACCAAACCCATGAAGACTTGGGGGTCGCGGGTTTTGTCCTGCTTCTACTTGGGTGACCACGAACTGTTTCCAACAAAACAGGCCTCTTGGGGAACGTTCTAGAGGGGTTTTTGTGGCTTTTTTGGGGGGCTGCAGATGTGGAGAGGAGGACAACGACGTCAGCGTTAATTCTCAGCAATTCCAGGAACAGGCTGTTTGTCTTCCTCAGGGGTTGGACTAGATGATCTCCAGAGGTCCCTTCCAACTCCAGTCCCAATCATTCTGTGATTCCCATCCTCTCTCCTTTAGCAGGACCAGGACATGATGGCTGTTCGACCCCCACAGAGACCCTCACCTTATGGCAGGGTCACAGCAAGACGCCTGGTGATTAACAGCTCATTAGGACAAATAACTCAACAAGAAGCTCTGCTGAGGTTGTCACCACCCCTCCTGGGGTTATATCCATGGGTCATTGCACCTTCTCCAGGGTCAAGCAACCTCCTTGATGCAAAGCTGCTGGGTTTTTAACTCTTTCCGTCAAGCTATGGGAGATGCCTGCAGGAGGAGCAGGGGGGTGGTTGGAGAAACTGATTGCAAGAGGGAGAGGTGCTGGCCTGGCTGAGGTAGGACCATACACAGGGTCCCTCCATACCCTTGCCTGCGTGGTCATGAAGAAGGGACAAGGGCTGAAGGGTCTCTTCATTTCTGTGTTAGGCAATGGGGTTTCCTCCAAGTAGTCCTGGGAGAGGACCCTGGTGGCCCTGGGAACAGGATGTCCTGGTGCTGTGGTCACCCTCTTGAGCCCCATCACCTGCATGGTCCTGCCTGTCCCCTGCCCACTCGGACTCCCCAGGCCTTGCTGTCCTCAGCTCATCCAAGGGAGCTGCTTTTCTGAAAGCTCTTTTTTTTTTTTTTTTTTTTTGGTGTCTTTATGAATAATTTGGCAATTCTGCATCTGGAGCTGGGGGGACATCTTTGGGATGGGGCTTTTGGATGGAGCACCCTGGCTCCATCCCCTGTTTTCCTGGGGATCCAGAGCCACTGAGGAACTTTGCTTCCAGGGTTTGAAAGCTGGGGAGTGTAGTCCTGTTGGTGGACCAGGAGATGGATTTTGGAAGCCCTCAGACAGACTCCTTGGACCTGCCCCAGCATCCCGGGGAGTCCTCCGAGGTGCCTCCACCCCTGGGATCCCTGCTCCGGTGTGGGGGATGATCACCAACCAACACCCATTTCTCTGGTTGTTACAGGTCCTTGATCACCTCGAGGACCACCTAAAGAGATCCCAATACTTCCGATTCCTGTGGTTCCCTCACAGTGAGAACGTCAGTGTCATCTACCAGGACCCCACCAACAAGGCAGGTCCCACCGGGCTCCATGCGGGAAAGGAGAAGGGTCCGTGGACAAGGCTGGGTGCCCTCCCAGAGCTGGTGTTTCAGTGTGGGCTTCCAGTGCAAGGGTTGCATGAGGAGGGGGTGTGTGTGGTCGGAGAAATGGCGTTTTGGGGCTGGGATGGACTCTGTCCATGATCCACGGTCTGGGGGTCCCGGGACGCAGATACATCTGGGGCTGTCCAAGCTCTCAGTGTCCTCATAGAATCATCTAGATTGGAAGAGACCTCACCAGCTCCGTTGTCCTTCTCTGGACACGCTCCAGCACCTCGGTGTGGGCCGGATGTGGCCGTGTTTCATCAAAGGAGAGAGATCTGGGGAGTCCTAGGGTATCCTTCTCCAAACCCCTGCTCCCAGCTTGGTCCTGGTCCAGGCACGTTTCCTCACCTTCATGCCCTCTGGCAAGAAAGCTGCAAATCCAGGTAGTCCCTAATGTCCATCATCTTCCTCTGCTTGGCTTTGCAGCCCCCATTGTCTTCCGCCAGCTGGTTGTGGGACTACGCTGTTGGCTATTATCTGCTGGAGTTTCTGCTCTGGATCAGGTAGGAACATGCTCTGGGCAGTGTCTGGGGAGACACGGGGTTGGGTGGGTTTCTCCAGGGCTGGTCTCATCCAGATTGTTCTCTGCGTGTCTGCATTGAAACCTCTGCTGCTTCGCTGGCAGCCCTGGGGAGGATAGCAAAGGAGGACTGACCTGGAGCACCCCCATCCCTGGGGAAGGAGGAGATGCTTGCTCTCCTCCAAGCAAGCTCCAGTGCCGGAGGAGATATGGGCTGGGATTGGTGTCTGGGGCTGCACTGCCCTCTCGTGTGCACAGGGATCATGGAACTACGGTTGGAAAAGAGCTTCCAGATCATGGAGTCCAATCATTAACCCAACACTGCCCAAACCCACCAAACCACCACTGAGCCATGTCCCTCAGCACCACGTCTGCCCGGCTTTGAAATCCCTCCAGGGAGGGGGACTCCACCACTGCCCTGGGCAGCCTCTGCCAAGGCTTCACAGCCCTTTCCATGAAGAAATTTTCCCCATTGTCCATCCTAAACCTCCCCTGGTACAACTTGAGGCCGTTTCCTCTTGTCCCATGGCCTGTTCCTCGGGAGAAGAGACCAACCCCCGAGGAGTCTCAAAGAGGAGGGAAGGTGATGACCAAGCGCCCCTTTTCTAGCTTGAAGAAAGAGGAGGAGAAGGGAGCTGAGGGCAAGGGGTCCACGATCAGGTGGGGTGCACACAGGCGAGCTCCCAGTGGGGTTGCACGGACCCCCATGGGTTCTAGCACTCTTGGAGGATCACAGCTTTGCTTACAGCCCCTTGAGAGGACATCCCCGTGCCCAACATCCCTGGGCTGTGGCAACTACCACTTGCCCCTGGCAAATCCCTGGGCAGCAGCTCTGGGGTCAGATCTCACCTCCCGCTCTCTCTCCTGCAGCACCTTCGTGCCCAGCTTGGTGTCTTGGATCAACCGCTTCTTCTTCTGGCTCCTCTTCAGCACCCGGGTGGAGAATATCGCCATCAGCTACAAGATCTTCAATTACGAGTGTCGCTTCAAGCAGCACGTCCAAGACTGGGCCATCCCCATGTAAATGCCTCTGCAGATCCTCCTTACCCACCCCCAGCCGGGCTCGGTGCCCAAAACACGTGTCACCTCCTCCTTGTTCCCTGCCTGGAGCAGGAGCGAAGCCATGCAGATGGGGACCTGGCTAGGAGGCACCATTCCTACCTGCCAGCTTAGCATGGGGACCCTTCTGCATCCCTGCCCTGGGGTACCAAATCCACACCACGCCATGTCCTGGTGCTCTGTGAGCCCAAAGGAATGGGAGGGATGTGTTGGGACACACCAAGCCATTTCCTGGATGAGCATGGGGCCGGGGATGGAGCTGTGGGGACTGGGGGTTCAAAGGGAAGCTTGAAGGGAGGTGGCTCTGCCCATGCTGGCATTAACTGGGGCTGGGGGCTTCTCCTGAGCAGTGAGAAGACCAAGGAAGCCTTGCTGGAGCTGAAGGCCGCCTTGGAGAACAACCCCAAGATGGTGGCTCACTACCCCGTGGAGGTGCGCTTCGCTCGGGGGGACGAGATCTGGCTGAGTCCCTGCTACCAGCGGGACAGCTGCTACATGAACATCATCATGTACAGGTGAGCCGTGTCCCCATTCCCACCCCACCTCTTCTCTTCCTTCTCGGGTCAGTGCCCTGGTCCCCCAGGAGCCGCGTCCAGAGACCCGGCTCCAACAAACACATCCACACCAGGTCTCAGCTGGACCTGGAGAGCTGGATGGAACCATCTCCCGCACCTTCGGCGGCTGACCCCACTCAGATATTTGCAGGCACCAAGCCAGAAGGCATGGGGTGGACTTGGAGCACCCTAAAGCCACCCACCCCTGCTTCTTGAGGGTGTTGTCCTACATCAGGGTCCACTGGCCAAGTCCTGGTGGCATGCTGGTTCCCAGAGTGTTTCCATCACCAGGTCAAAGAGCCCATGAGGAGTACAGGGGGGTGTCCTTCTCCTCAGGTGGGGGTTTCTCAGGGAGGTTTTCTTGGTGTGCAAATCCCCCCAACAGCCCCAGCTAATGTCCTCCCTGCTCAATGTCTCCTAGGCCCTATGGGAAGAATGTCCCCCGCCTCAACTACTGGCTGACCTATGAGGGCATCATGAAGAAGCACGGTGGAAGACCACACTGGGCAAAGGTACCCATGGCTCTACTTCTCTGGGAGGAGAGAGTTGGTGGAAGGGGGTCCCTTCCCCTTCTCCATCGCAGCTCCTCATGGGAGGGGGGGTTTGAAGTTGGGTGAGGGTCAGAGAAGGTCCCAGAGGGAAATGGGTGCCCTGAGGAGATGGTGTTCCCCTGTTTGCTATCCACCCTGGGCATGTAGATAAGAGGATGGAGGTCCCACCATGCCTGAAGGGGCTTCTCAGAGCACGTGGTGGTGGGGGTCCAGGGTCAGTGACAGGTTTCCCAGTGATGGGCAGCCCCCCCAGCCACGTTGTCTCCTGCAGGCCCACAGCTGCACCCGGAAGGACTTTGAGAAGATGTACCCAGCCTTCCCCAAATTTTGTTCCATCCGGGAGAAGCTGGACCCCACAGGGATGTTCCTGAATGCCTACCTGGAAAAGGTGTTCTACTGATGGGGGCAATGCGGGGGATGAAGGAAAAACCAAACATCACCCCCAGTTCTCGGGACACCCCAAAGCTCATGGTCCTCCATGGTCCCAAGTTCCTGCACCCCCAGTCCCCATCTGTCGTGACAGCAGCCCACGGGCAGGGTCATGCTCTGACCTCGATGCTCACAAGACTCTACAGTGCCTAGAAGTCTCTCCTGGAAACCAGCAGCTCAGGGGGGGACCATGTCCCTGTGTCCCCAAGATCTGCACAGCCCCAAGTGCCTCCTGTCAACCCATCACTTTAGTAAAGACCTTTCTTTGAGCAGATCTTGTCTGAGCCGGTGCTTTCAGGTCGGGCATGTGTCCAATGGAGATGCCTGGCCCTGGGGACCAAGGAAGGGGCTTGGTGTCCCTGTACAACCCCACTGCGGGGGTCAGGGCTGGGCGTGGAGACCAGAGGCTGAGATGATGGACTCATGTCCCCCTCCACCTTATCTGCCTTATCTGAGGAGGAAGGTGATTTAATGAGAAGGTGGGACAGAGTGTGGGGCTCGGGTGCAGGGCTTGGCCAGACCAGCGTGTTGAGCAGCACCTTCCTCGCTCTCCATCAGGTCCTTTTTCTCCCCCTTTCTCCCCATTTTCTCTTCTGGTTTTTCCCCATCCACCCCGATCCCTCCCACTCCCCTCCCAAATAAGTTCCTTGCCCCGATGTTACGTTTTCCCTGAGACCCAAACTTGGTATTTCATAGAACCGTGGAATTTTGGGGGTTGGAAGGGGCTGTTGAAGGGCTGGGAAGAAATCCACAGGGCAAAGGGACCTCTGGGTCACCTTCTTGGAGAGATTTCTGAAATCCAAAGTTGACCGTGCTCAAATACAGAAAATTAAGGGCTGGTTTTACTCTAATTCTTGTAAACTATGGACTTTATTTTTTTTTTTTCCCCAGAATGAATTCACTGTTATTTGTCTGTCTCTGAAGGAAATCAATCCTTGGTGTCTCCTCATAAGCCCAGGCACCTCCTTTCCCAGCAGTAGGTGGCACACTCAGAAAATGAAAAAGTTAGAAAACCCCGGAACGCAGAGGTGACTCCGTGTTTGCTTTAGGAAGACGCCTTAATTAGTTGATGAGTTAATTCTGGAAATGGGCTGCGGGGGCTGTTTAGCCAAGCCTGGGCAGGATGAGTGTCCTGGAGATGGGTCACCTCCAACGCGGCAGCGTAAAGCACCGCGTTCTCTGTTCCCAAACAGGACCTGTGTCCCTCCTTCCCGTGGGCACCTTGGGGCTGGACCTCAGTGGGACAGTCACCGCGTCACCAGGGGATGGTGCCAGGCAAAGTGGAGCAGGAGCCTCCAGGGGGATGCAAACCATCCTCAGCAAGGGGTTCAAATGGGTCCGGAGGAGGCCCCGGAGATGCTGGGAGGGCTGGAGCCCCTCTGCTGGGAGGGGGGGCTGAGAGAGTTGGGGGGGTTCAG
>JAOTQQ010000023.1:114720462-114730563 GCA_026546715.1 Gallinago undulata
AGGGACCTGGGGCTGTTCAGCTGGAGAAGAGCAGACTGAGAGGGGATCTCATCGATGCTGAGCAAGAGCTAAAGGGTGGGTGGCAAGAGGTGGCCAGACTCTTCTCCGTGGTGCCCGGGGACAGGACAAGGGGCAACAGGCACAAACTGGGACATGGGGAAATTCCATCTCCAACCCTGCCTGGACACACATTCCTTGTCCAACCTGCTCTGGGTGACCCTACTTCAGCAGGAGGTTGGACTTGATGGTCTCCAGAGATCTCTCCCAGCCCCTACAATCTTGTGAGAAGGTCAGGAGCCCCACGTTTGGGGCTGGAATCGTCCCCATCACCATGTCAGGGCTGCTGGGTTGGCACCGACCCCCCCCCCCCCTCATTTTGCTTGGGCTAAGGAGAAACCCTGGCTCCATCAATGCTGGAGATGTGGGCAGGGTCCTGACCCCCCCCCCTGGATTTTTGGGGAGCGTGGGGATGGGAAAAGCCCCTGGCAAATGCCTCTTAATTGCTCCCAGCCCCAGCTCATCCCTCCCTACACATCCCATGGGGTCCTCCTCGCTGCCAGCTTCTTCCCCCCAACCCTCATCCTACTGGAAGCGGTTTGGGAAGATGCCTGGTTTAATCCATGCCCCCAGTACTCCCCCCCTTCCCCCTCCTTGCACCCCCGTGTGGGGCTCTATAGGGAGGGGGGGGCTTGGGTGGGCACCACAGCGAGTGCGGGTGGGAAGTGCCACCACCAAGGACCAGCTCCTGGATTCCCACCTGCCTCCTCCCCAGCTTTAAATCCAGAATCCGTGGAGAGAAGAACATGCCCCCCCACACCCCCTTCACCCCTTTCCAGCCCCAAACCACCATCAGCTGCCCCCACACCATCCCTTGGGGGCGATTTTCCATGCGCCCCCCTGCTGTAGGCAGCCTGTCTCCTTTGCAAAGGCTGGATTTAGGGGTTGGATTTGGTTTTTTTTTTGTTGTGTTTTGGTTTTTTTTATATTTTTTTTTTGTCAGGGCTTTGGGGAAGGGGGGGAGAGAGAAGGTTTAGGAGGAATTTTGAAGCCTCTCCCACTTCTTTCTCCTGCCTGACATTGTTTGGATGTTGTTGTTGGCCCGCGGAGCCCCGAGCGAGGGATGCCATGGATTGTGCAAAGAGCTCGGGACGGACGCTCGTGTCCTGGGCTGAGCTACAGCTGCTCCCCCGAGAGCAGCTCCAGCAATAACAACAATATTATGGCATTGGGGGGGCAAGGGGGGGGTGGGCAGGGGCTTTGCGGTCAAGGTCATCCACCTCCTGGAGTCCCGTGACCGGCAGGATCCCAGCTTGACCCCAGTAAAACCACCTTACCCCCATGGGTTGTGGACCACAATCTTGGCGGGGGGTGGGTTGGGGGGGGTGGGGGGGTGGGGGAGGCAAAATGAAGAGGAAAAGTCCTCTCATCCATGAATTGCTTTCTGCGCGTCTGGAACATTAAGGCAAGCCTCTGGGATTGGGATGTGTCTGGAGGGATCTCCAGGACTTGAGGTGGAGCCAACCGTGAGTGTCCAGTGTGGTCTTATCGCATCAAGGGAAACCATAGACAGGGGGTGGTGGGGGGACAAGGGGGAGCAGACCAGAGCCCACCCAGCTGGGAGCTCAGGGAGACAACCCTGATGCTCCTCAGCTTCGGGTGTCTGCAGCTGGGACCTCAATGTTGGAGCTGATGGTCCTCGGAGGACCAGGGCTGGGTATTCATGGGCACTGTTAATGGTGGAGGATTGGTTTTCCCGTGGAAAATCCCACTCAGTGCTGCTGGAGACCTGACACCAGTGTGTTGGAGCTGAGACCTTCTGCCCAGCATCCCTTGTCTCCCATCAGAGGGGAAGATGCCCAGAAAGGTCTAGCGTTTGACAAAGTAGTCTTGTTCTCACGTTCTTCTTGGGCTGGGAAGAGCTGTCTGTGATGCTTTAAGAAGATCATCATCGTTTGATGCCATCCCTGGCCACGGTGAGGACCCTGCTTGGAGCAGCTCCCACCTGGAGCAGACACCATCCCACCCAGGCCAAATGACCATGAGGTGTCCGCCTCATCTCCAGAACCTCAGAGAGGGTTGTGGAGCTGCGATACCCCAGCTGCATCCAAAAAACCCTTTCTCACCACCATGAGCAAGGGCGAGGGGACAACTGTGCCCCTCGGTCCATGCCCTGGGCTGCCAGCATCCCTCCATCCCCAGGAGCGGGGATGCTCCACCTGCTTCCCATCCTATCCGTGGAAAAAGAGGAATATTCCCCAAAAATCCTCCCTGGGGAGTGCCAAGGTGCGCGGAAACGTGCGTGAGTGTGCAAACACACGCTTGCACACCCCATGGTGCTTCCTGGTAGGGCTGGGGCTTCGCAGGGGGACAACCCAGGGTTGGAGACAACCTCCCCTCCCCGACCCATCCCGGTGTCCCCACCACGTGAACCTGGTGGGTTCCATCGAGGCAGCTCCCCCCAGGGCATCGTTTGGAAGCCGGCTCCGGGCAGGTGTCCTGCGACTCGCATCGCGCTCCGCAGAAATGGGTTAGAAAATGAGTAAACGGCTAAAAATACCCCCAACCACCTCGGAGCTGGGGAAACAGGATGTTTTCGGCAACGGAGCCGGCGTGGTTTCAAGGCAGCCTGCTTTTCATATCCCCTCTCGCTCTTCTGGCTCCTGGACACTCACATTCCCTTTCTCCCCATCTTTTCCCCCCAAAAAAAAACCCCTCTCGCCCAACATTAGGGCTCTGCGCTCGCCCTTTTTTTTTTTTCTTTTTTTTTTTTTTTCTTCTAAGTTTGGGTTAAATCCCAGCTGCTTGCGTGCGCTTTGGTGTCTGATCCTGGATCCCTGCCTGGCCCCACACCTGGGCACCCGACCCTGAGCTGCGGGGCTCGTTAGGATGTGGCTAATGAGCCCGCTGAACCCCATCTCCGTGCTCACTGGGAGAGCTCACTGGCCACGTTTCCACGTGTGTCCCCCCCCTGGATGCCCGGCAGAAGCACCCAAGGAAAGGAGCACCCTCCGTTTCAGGAGATGGAGCCCCGAAATTCCCCGTCTGAGGATGCCGGCGGAGATGAAGGCAACAGACTTGGTTGGCCCCATGGACCACAGAGCCCTGAGCAGCTCTAGCTCCTGGCTCGAGAGCAGGTCTGGAGATTTTGGAGGCACAGGAGCTGTGGGATTCAGATTTTGGAGTAGAGGAGATGTGGGAGTCAGATTCTGGAGGTACAGGAGATGTGGGAGTCAGATTTTGGAGGTACAGGAGATGTGGGGTACAGGAGATTTTGGAGGCACAGGAGCTGTGGGATTCAGGAGATTTTGGAGGCAGGGGAGATTTTGGAGGCAGGGGACGTGGAATTCAGGAGATTTTGGAGGCAGGAGATGATCTGGGATTCATGAGACCTGGGAGGCAGGAGGTTTCGGAGGCAGGATATTTGGGATTCGGGAGCTGTGGGAGGCAGGATTGCTGCTGGCCAGCCCTCCCGTGCTGGAGGTGGTGCTTCTTGGAAGGTTCCCCGTGTAGTTTTTTGGCTGCGGGGGGATGCTCTCGGGGGCTTCGGTGCCCGGGCTGGGCTGGGCAGATTCCTTGGGATCCCCGCTGGTTGTTGGAGGCTATTTATGGGAATTTGGGGAACTCCACCAGCTTTGCAGCTCACGGCGGGTGCGAAGGGGGAAGCTCACCCCTTCTTCCCAGCCCTTGGCCACCACGGGACCTGGAATTGGGGTTATTCCTCCCTGCCCTGCCCACACAGGGTTGATTTTCATAGAATCACATGGGGTTGGAAGGGAACCTCTGGAGATCATCTAGTCCAAGCCCCCCCGACAGAGCGGGTCTACCCAGAGCACGTTTTGGTGGAGTCCAGGTGGGGTTTGAATGTCTCCAGAGAAGGAGACTCCACCTCCTCATCACGAGGAAGCCATGGTTGTCTCCACACCCGTTGTGGCCATCCTGGGTCCAGAAAAATGTGATGGAGGAGCTTTGGTCACCCGCCCCATCACCAGCCCCATAGCGATCTTTACCAAGGTCCTTCCCTGCCACTTGTCCCCTCTCGGGGTGCCCTTGGGCACGTCACTTGGTTGTTTTCCCCGTTGTGAACCCCCCCAGGCAAAAGCTCCCCCCGAACCGGTGCCCATTGGGTGCCTGGAAGGGATGGGTGGTGACTGGTGACGTTGAGATGTCTCCCAGCAGGGACACGGGTGACAACAGGGACGTGCAGAGGGGACCAAACCGTGTCCCCATGCCCCAAGAGGAGAGCTCTAAGTTGGGACACCGAAGCCCACCCTGGGAAAACGGGATAATCCAGCAGTGGCATTAATTAACAGGGGCTAATTAACAGAGGAAAGATACCTTTGGTGCCTGGAAGATGCTCAGCTCCTCCATGATGGCACCCGCCAGAGCTGGGGGGTGGTTGCTCACCCCACGGTGCTCTCGGAGCCCCTTCTCCGGGCACGATGGGTCCCCCACCAGTCCTCCCAGTACCCCCCCACCACCACCGGGCACCGCGGGTGGCCCCGAGCCCTCGCGTGTGCTCAGCTGCTCGAGCCCTCTCCTGGCTCCAGCAGTTTTAATTCAAACCAAATGCCTTCACTCCGGTTCTCCTCCGTGGAAAGGAGGGGGTGAGCTGCCAGGACGGTCCTCTGCGCCAGCCAAAGCCCCACCACAGCTTAAAGAACAATAAGGATTATTTATTATTGTTTGGGGTTTTTGGGGTTTTATGGTTGTTTTTTGGAATTTTTGTTTTGTTTTTTTGTTTTTTTTTTTTTTAAAAAAAAAAGTCATCTCATTATTTGTGTGGGTTTGGCTTTGAGTCCCCCCACCCCAGGCTGCGATGGAGACCCAACGTCGACGCGAGGCGGAGGGGGAAGATGTTTTCCCCCGCCTGGATCAGCGTTTTTTTGGGGTGCAGTGAGGCGATGGGGTCCAGGCTTGGGCTTTACTGGGTGTTACTGGGCTTGCTGGGCAGGGGGTTGCTGGAGAAGTGGCAGGATCCGCTGAGAGCAAGAGATTCCCCCCCCAAAATTTCCAGGTTCCCTCTCCAAATCCCATCTTGGTGCTCTGGGAGCTGGTAGGAGGCCAGTTAGGGGTTGGGGTGGGTGCCTGGATGGCCAGGAGCTGCGTCCCACCAAGGGTGCAGAAGCAGGGGGTGAAGGATGCTCCTGAGCATCCCGGGGTGGGTTTCCTCCCTCGGCAGCCCCGGGATGCGGGATGAGGATGCTCCCGAGCCGGGATGGGTTTCCTCCCTCGGGAAGAACCCTGGCAGCCCCGGGATGCGGGATGTGGTGCTTGGAGGCTGACAGCAAACCGCACCCAGAGCCGTGGAGACCTGCCGAACCAGCCTGATGGTCTTCATTACAGAGCAAGGGGCTGAGCTCAGGCCCAGGATCGGTGGCCAGAAGGGAAACCTGATGGCTGAAATGAAAATTAAAACCCCAGTTGGGGGGAGAAGCAGGTTTTTAAGGGCTGTTTTTAGGAAAGGGAAGCGGATGCTGTTAGCAGCCAGGCCTCTGACCGAAGGGGAAGCCACAAGGCAGAGCTCTGTAGCGTGGTGATCCATCTGGCAAAGCCCAGAGCCACCCCGAAGCCCAGAGCTGCTGGGATTCTTTGCTGCTCTTCCTGAGCAATGTCCCTCCTTCTCCAGCCCTTCAGCAGCCAACCTCCTCCTCCAGCCGTGGGGAAAACCAAGGAGGTGATGGGATGAACCTTTTGGGGTTCGAGGTAGGGCTTTCATCTCCAAGCCCCAAGGAACAGAGGGATGTCCAAGCGATCCTTGGGAGGAAACGGGGTTGCATCTCTCAAGGAGGGTCCCCACCTCCATGGGGTGGTTTCTAATGCTTCCTTTTCTCCATCCCTTGCAGTGTCCAGGCCACAGACATCCCCTGAGGACCTGAAGGCACTGATGGGAAACGTCAACCGCCTCAACGAGAGCTTTCGGGACATGCAGCTGAAGCTGCTGCACCTACCTCTGAAGGGGGACGTGCTGGATCACATCTGGAGGCTCCAGGACCTCCTGCAGAACCACTCGGACTCCTTGTTCCTCATGACGGGGTCGCTGCAGAAGCTGGAAGGGCTTCTCTGGAGCCTGCAGACCCAGGCCAGCCAAACCGACAAGGCGGTGTCCAACCTCTGGGACAGCTTGACCCAGCAGAGCGACGCGGCTCAGCAGGAGATGTACAAGCTCTCCGTGGAAGGCAACAGCAGCCGGCTTCTGCTGCAGCACCACGACCACCTCCTGAGCCACCTGGGCAGCAGGGTGGAGAGCCTGAGCGACCAGGTGACGGCCGTCAGCGGGGCCGTGGACACCATGAACAGGACCTTCTCCTACGACGTGAACGTCCACCACACCCGCATCCAGGACCTGCAGGTGCTGATCAGCAACGCCACCGAAGATGCCCGGCAGATGCGGCTCATCCACATAGCCATGGAGGAGCAGCTGAAGCACGAGCTGGCCATCCTCAACAACGTGACTGAGGACCTGCGGCTGAAGGACTGGGAGCACTCCGTGGCGCTGAAGAACATCTCCGTGATACGGGGTAAGTTCAGAACCTCTTGTAAGCAGCTCCATCGCTGGTGCATGAAGCTGGTGTGAGGAGGAGGGTGTCCTCAGTGCTTTGGAGGGGGGTGTGGAAATGGTCCCTGTGGCATGGGGGTGTCCTGAGGGGATGTCTCAGGGGGCATCACATCCATTGGACGCCGCTGTTTAGGTGTCTGCGGTGTTCAGGCATCTCCATCACCTTGGAGACTGTGTAGTTGGGATCCTCCAAATGCTCCACTACCAACTGGCCATGGGAGGGGAAAAAAACCACAGAGGAAGACAGAAGAGCCCAGTGCAAGCTCTTGAGGGGCAGAGCGAGAGGTTGGTGGGTTGCTGCCCCACTTCTAGGCTGTTGGGTCACACCTGAGGAGACACAATGGGCTGTTCCTCTACCACAAAACCCCCTGACTCCAAGCAGAGCTTCATTTCTGGTGCTTCCAGGTGAAATTCCAGATGGGGAAGGAAGGGGCTGATGCAAAGGCTCTTGCTCCCTCTCCCTCTGCCTCCCAGGAGGGGACAGATGTGGTTGGAACCACAGGAGTTCTGTGTCCCCATCTAGGCCAACAATCACCCTTGGGTACCAGCAGCTCATTGGGGTCATTTCCTTGGTCCTTGGGGGATGTTGGCTCCCGATGCCTGGTTTGGGGCTGCTTGGGACCACGTTGCACCCAGCCTCAAGGTTTTTCACAGCTGCCCACCCACCCCCTGAGTGCCCTCTCTTTCCCCCCCCCCCCCAGCTGCCGTGGGGAGGATGTCACCCTCTCTTGGACGAAGCCACCGAGGAAGGGGGACCACCAGGCATCCATGCACCACGTTACTCCAAAGCAAAACAAATCCCCTCCCGACGGGGCCGGCACCTGATTTATCCACCAAAGCCCTGACACATTCCTGGCAGCCCCCCCATCCCCTCCTCCCTCCCCGCTCCCCGTCGGCAGCGATGGACCCTGGGGCTGGATAATTTTAGGAGCCACGTGCCCAGATCCCTTTATCCTGGCTCCAAACATCTTCAGATGAATCCTCCCTGCTCCCAGTTGTGAATCCAACCCTGGGAGATGCAGGGCTGCCTTCTCCTCCCCACCCCTGAAGACCCTAACTACCCCAGGCTCTGGTTTTTGAGGCAGTTTGCTGGTGGTGGCAGCTTGGGGAGGTCCCCAGGCTCGTCTCCAAGCGGCTCGCGTGTCTCGGGGAGGGCTTGGCCTCTCTCCTCAGAGGGGACCTGGCTCTTAAATGAGGGTGGGGAGGACGCCCGGGATCCACCGCCCGCCCGCGGGACTCGCTGGGTGGGATGTCCTGGCTCGCAGCGGGGTGATTGCAACCCTCCCCAGCTGGCCGTCAGGTCCCTGCACGTCACCAAAGCCCTCACCCCTGTGGTTTTGGAGGGTTTTTTCTCCTCCGTTGGTGCAGTTGTGAGCGGCCCGTCCCCGTGCGGGCAGAAGGATGAAGCTGGGGTGCATCTGGGCTGGGGTTCTCTCTCCTGAGAGCAAAACCTCAAGCACTCGTGTGGGGTGGGGAGCAGCTTGGCAGGGTCCCAACCACCCCTCCCAGTCCTCCTCCGTCCTCCAACCCGGCTGTTCACCCTGTCCTGGGGATGGAGCCATGTCTCCCTGCCTGGATGTAACCAGGAGGAGATGTTCTGGTGGCTGATGGACCCCAGGGCTCGCCTCTGTGGGAACAGCTCTGAAGGATGTAATGCCAAAACCTAGGAGCCAGCAAACGGGATCAGCCCATCCATCTGACCATCTCCAAGCCCCGTTTCTGACAGGGAAAGGGAATGAAGGACAACATGTCTCCTCCCTGGCCAAGTTCTCCCAGCCTCCAGCTCTTGTGGAGCAGATGACATTGTCTGTTGTCCGTGGTCATCTTCCAGGAAACATAGTTCTCTTCTTAGCGTGTCCATGCCCTGGACCTCCCCGAGGTCTTGTGGGATGGTTTTCTGAGATGGGAGATGATGGGAGATGGAGATGGAGGAGGAAGGAAGACATGAGATGAGATGATGAGATGGTGGCAGAGGACCTGGAGGCCACACTGTAGCAGCTGATTTTAAGGAGAAAGGGCAGCTCCCATGTCCCTTCCAGGGTTAACAGAACCGAGGTGGGGCCCTAGTGTGGGTTATTTCCCAGTGTGCCCATAAAACCAGAGCAGATGGAAGTTGTCGGAGCTGCCCCCGCAGAGGGGACCTCAGCCGAGCTGTGCTGGAGAGGGGCAAGGAGATGTTCTGTGTCAGCAGAAGTTTTGCTCCAGGGCCGTTGGGGTGGGACCCCTTCCCCTCAGAGAGGACGCTCGGGACAAAGGCAGGGTGATGGAAAGGGAGACCTTTCCTTGGTGGCTCCCACCGCAGATGTTTCCAGGGTTGCTTTGGGTTTCTCTCGTGGTGGGAAGGCATCTGTTTTGTTTCAGTGAAGTGGTTTTCAGCAGCCCAACCTTTGCTGTGCCGGGATGAGAGTTCCCACTGCTCATCCTGGGACATCTGAGACCTTTGGGCAGGAGATGGGCTGGTAGAAAACCCCCTTTGCCTTGTCCCTTCCCCTGCTACCCATCAAACTCACCACCACCTACCTCTGTGAAGCCACGGATCTCTGGCAGGCTCTGCTTTCTGTAGGCTGAAATTAATGGTATCGACTTATTTTAATTCTTTACTTCTACGGTCTCCTTTATTTCTTGATTTCCGAAGGGTTTGGGTAATATGGGGCAACCTAAACGTGCCCACATTATCCCACTTTAACCAGCTTGAGGGACTTGACCTCCCTCTTGCTCTTTTGGGGCACCGATAGTCGATGGCTGTACTTAACACCGTCTATTTGTGCAATCAGGTGCCTCCTATTGCTTATTTATTTGCCTGTTTATTCAGTTTTTTGGACTCCAGATGTCAAGAAAGTGGATTTAGGAATATGTAGTTTTGTTCTGAGGGTGGTGAGACCCTGGCCCAGGTTGTCCAGAGACGTGGTGGATGCCCCATCCCTGGAAACGTTCCAGGCCAGGTTGGACGGGGCTGTGAGCAACCCAGACTAGATGAAGATGTCCTTGCCCATGGCAGGGGATTGGACTAGGTGGACTTTGAAGGTCCCTTCCCACCCAAACCATTCCATGATTCTATGATTTAATGTCTGCTAATGCCATGGGAATGAAAACTCTTCCACCAGCCATCCCAGTACCTTCATAGAGCGCACGCCTACCCGGTCCCTGCCCCACATCCACCTCTGGAGCAGCTCTTGAACGTTGCTGGACCTTCTGCATCACAGAGGGTCCTGCCCAGCGCCAGGCAGCGTCCATGCTGTGT
The DNA here is from genome assembly GCA_026546715.1 of Gallinago undulata. Taxonomy (NCBI): domain Eukaryota; kingdom Metazoa; phylum Chordata; class Aves; order Charadriiformes; family Scolopacidae; genus Gallinago; species Gallinago undulata. The sequence goes on from JAOTQQ010000023.1 coordinate 114,730,260, forward strand.
GTGATTCCCCTTCTTCCCACCCAAAAAATGCCTCCTCATTGTACTCTTCTCTCCCGGGTGCCCATTGTTCTTTGCATCTTTTTGTTTTACCAACCAAGAACAGGAGACGTGTCTCCAGGGTCCAGCCCCACGTCCTGGAGATGTGCATCACCATGGGAAGAGGGAACCCAGGGCAAGATAGTGCCATATTTCATAGAATCATGGAATCACAGAATGGTTTGGGTGGAAAGGGACCTCAAAGCCCCCCCAGTGCCACCCCCTGCCCTGGGCAGGGACACCTCCCACCACACCAGGTTGCTCCAAG
>JAOTQQ010000023.1:114935209-114945975 GCA_026546715.1 Gallinago undulata
GACAGACAGACAGACACAAATCTTGGAGAGGAGGGAGAGGAGTGGGGAGAAGCAGAGCCCTGGTGCTGGGGTTCGGAAAGGCGAGCCGTGGTCTCTGTGAATAATTCACATCCAGCTGATTAGTGCTATTTATCAAAGCCCCAGATAAAGGGGTGACACCTGATGCAGGTCCACCCTGAATAATGGAGGGGGCTGGTGCCCAGACGTGGCCACCCTGGCTCATTGAATTGCTTTTGTTTCCTGCCTCAATGGCCATCAGCATGCAGCTAATTAGCCGGTAAAATAATCCTTTCCTGACCCAGCCAGGTGCCTCAGGCTCCTTAGAGCAGCTGATTGTGTGCTGGCTCCTCGGAGGTGTGTGGGCTCTGGTGGCTCTTGGCTCTGGGATGGTGGCTGTCCCTGGAGATGTTCCCTGGGGCTCTGCATGTCTGAGCGCCCAAAGAAAGGGGCAGAGCATGGAGATGGGGAGATAGTTCATGAGGACGCTCAAATGAGCTAGACCAGTGATGCCACCAGCTCAGAAACCTGTGTCCAGCCCCTGACCGGGCAGGGCATCCCCAGGCTGGGACTCTCCAACCCAACCAAGACCCATCCAAACCACCCCAGGGACACCCTGTCCCCGTGCGGGTGGATGAGGGACAGTGCTACATCCTGCTCGTGATTAATGTACTAGCTCAAAGTGCTCCACACAAGAGAAGGACCAATAATCATGGGTCCTACACACCCATCCTGCAGACATGAGATTCTTCATCTGACGTCATGTATCCCATCCTGGAAAGCAGGTGGTGAAGCCAAAGAACTGCTGCGTGGTGGGATGACCTGGGAAGAGATACCAAGTTCCTACTGGAATTCAGTTCATCTCTGTCCTTTCTTTTCTGGTCACCTGGGAAGATGCTACAAAATACCTTCAAGATGGGTGAGAATTCATGGCACATGGTCCCACAGTGAAGGACCCTGGAAGAAGGTGTGGACAGAAGGCAGGTCCATGATGTGAGGTCCCAGATGTGGATTTGAGTGTGTCTGAGCAGGAGAAGATGCTGTGGGACAATGTATGGGTGATGTGAGGTGGAAGAGAGGCAGAGATGCAAGAGCAAGTGGAGGTGAGACATCAGAGAGGATGGCTGTGTGGTCCAGTGGCCATGGAGCATCATCCCTGAGGCAGGAGGTCTGGTCCCTGCTGCTGGTCCTGCTGGGACAGCCTGGAGAAGCCTCTTCTGGGCCACGTGCTTTTCTTGTGCCTAAAACAAGGACACCACCAGTCAATGACCCCATCCCTTAAGGATGAGGAAGGCTCCAAAGAGAACCGAGGAGCTTGTGCCTTGAGGTGGTTTGTTTCCTTCAGTGTCACCATTTTCCTCTGCAGGGGGAGGAGCAGTAACTGGATCTGGCCAAAGACCAAAAAAAAGGCGGGATGGGGGCACAGATAACATCCCCCCGCAGGAAACCGATACCCAGGGGGAAGAGCTGGGAGCTGGCTCTCCTTACCTGACAGAGAGACAAAGGGACTAATGGCAAAGGCTTTTAATAGAGCTGGGGTAAAAATAGAGCTTTGGTTTGTCCCGTGCGCCCTGGCTTCTCCAGAAATAAAGATCTTTGCGGAATTCAAGTCTTTTGGATTAAACTGCTCCCAACTTGCAGGAACCAGGGTGCTCAGCATTTATCCCCAGAAATGAATCCGCTGCAGGGTGACCGTAGGAAGAATATAACGAGAAATTACTGACTCCAGAGAGAGATTTCCCCTCTCACCTGAGTGCCCTCCCTGTGCAGAGCAGGGCTTGGCGGGGGGATGCTGGGCAGGTAGGATGTTGCAAGAGCTGCCTTTTGCAAACCAGAAGATGCCACGGTTTCCTTGGACCACAGCCAGGCAAGCCTTTCTGCTGCCCAGCTCGCTTGGACATTGCTGGGGTCTGAGCTGCAGCCTTTGGGGCATGGTCAGGGATGCAGGAGATTCCGTTCTCCCAAACCTTGGGGCATGGTCAGGGATGCAGGAGATTCCGTTCTCCCAAACCTTGGGGCATCGTCAGGGATGCAGGAGATTCTGCTCTCCCCACCCCTGGTGTCTGTAGCACATCTACAGCTGGTTGCTCCTCCAGCGGATGTATCGTATGATGGTTTTTTTGTCAGTGTTGAGCTGATGGTTGGACTCGATGATCTGGAAGGTCCCTTCCAACCTGGTCAGTTCTATAATTCTGTGATCATCTACCTGAAACCTTTCTCCTGCGCGAAGCCCCTTGCCATGGGGTGGCTGCAGCAACCAGGTCTGAAGTCTCATTAAGGCTTTCTAGCATCAGCTTCCGCAGAAGGTAAAAGATAGAGGGACGGGGTGTGCTTGGTTATGACCTGAGAGGACAGATGTCACCAGGGGCAGGAACCTGGAGAGGCAGAAGTTTCCATACCTTGTCAGAGACACAAGCTGATCAGCCCAGGTGTCTGCAGAAGTATCAGCTCAGCCTTTCTGTGAGGGATACCGTGTCATACAACTTGTCCAGCTCTGCAGGGCAAGGCTGGCACATGAAAAACGAGCTGAAAGGCTGGCAGTGGTGGAGGAGAGAAGCTGCAGAGACAGAGAGGAGCAGAGTCCAGGCTTCCCAGGAGGAGCTGCAAACCTTCTTGGCTCCCTGGGAGGCAGAGTAAGGCGAGCAGGGGAGAAGGCAGCTGGGATGGCTGGCTCAGCTCAAGTTGGACGTGGCCAGCAAGTGGAGATGGGGCTTGTGTAGGGCAGGCTGAGCAGAGGAAGAGGTTTGAGCTCTTTCTTTCATTTTTTTATTACCTTCCAATGTAGGCTGGATACTTGGCCCCTAAGTTAAACTGTGCTGCTGGCTTTCAAACTTGTTGCTTTTTGGGACACTGGAAATTCAGATCCTCTGCCTGGAGGGGTTTGTCTTTGGGTGCTTTCAGGAGGAGACCCAGCCACAGCCCAACAACGATGTGCCAAACACCACTCGGTTTGTCACGTGGAGGTTGGCTGTGTGTCTCCTCCTTGCCCTGGTGCGTCCCATCCCTCTCCCCGTGCAGAGTTCACGTGTGCTGAGTGTTTTGCCTCAAAGCCTTCCTTTCTTCTGCAGACCTGGGTTGGTAAAACGACCCTTCAAGGGTTGTGGCCATTTCCATATAGCTTCTAGATTCCCGCAACTGAAAACACAAGCTGTCCTTTGCCAAAAGTAGGTTGAAAAAAAAAATTTCTTTTCCTAGCCATTGCAGTATTTTAATGAGTTAGAACTTCTCTGTCTCCCAGCATGTGAGGAAGCATGTGCTGGGACATGCAGCAGGGGCTAAGCTATGGGCAGATAGCCTCCAAGAAAGGTTTCTTTGCTGTGGGACCTCCTTACTTTTTACCAGCAACCCCCAGCCAGGGCTCTCCTTTGGCTTTATGGTGCCTTGCAACCAGGTGGGGCTGGCTGGGAGACCAGAGAGGTGCGAGGGGTCCAAAAACAGGTGATGAGGAACCAGGGAGCTGCTCTGATGAGATGATGATGATGAGAAGGAGGAGCTGGGTGGGTCTGTTTGGTCGATGGAACTCATTGGGGTACCTGGAAGGAGAGTCAATGGCTTTCTGGGAGCTCAGGATGGAAAAGCAGAAAGTAAATGAGCATAAGGGAGTTGCTGGAGCAGTTGATGGTACGTTTGGAAGCTCCAACACTCACATTTACATACAAACCCGTGTTTGGGCAGCACTGATAAATGCAAACCCTTTCCTCTCACGGCTTATACAATGAGTGCCCTGGAGCTTGGGCCAAAACAAAGAACCTTTTCCCCTGACTAGTCAAATTGCAGCTTCATCTGCAATCACCTGCTCTTTAACTTAAAGCTTCCTAAACCACTTCCCTCTTAATTGCCCACTTTGCACCCAGCCCATCAGAGTGTCTGCAATTATTATTGTTTTGTTAACATTTGGATAACCTGATGAGATGTAGGACACAACAGCTCTTCCTGCTCAGCAGCCTCCAGGTCTTAAAAGTTCTTCAGTGTATTAAATTTCTTTTTTTTTTTCAGCAAACTCTTGCAAAAAAAATCCTCATTAAATATAAATGGATTTTCTTTTCACCGCGGAAGACAGGAGGAATAGCATAATGAGTGCCAGTCAGCCCTGACATATTGAAATGTAGCCTGTCAGGTAACTAATTGGGGGTGAGATTACGGATCTGGTTGCTGAAGTGGTAATTTGGGCGTACTTAGACTTTGGCACTCGTGTTTGACTTGGTGCCACGCAATATTTTGATTAAGAGACGAAAAAGTTCTGCGAGGAATTTGAGGCAGCGGGTGCAGGAGGTGTCAGCGCAGAGGAGCAGGGGTTGCCCTGGAGGATGCTGCGGGGACCAGACCCCGCCGAGCATCGCAGCTCGTTTGGGTGGGGAGCAGGTGAGGAGAGAGGGATGGGTTTCACAGTGGATCAGCATAGTGACTTTCTTTTTATTTTTCTAACTGTTTTCCTGTTTTATATCAGATTACAATCCTAATTTCAATTCCATGTCTTTCTTTGAGTCTGCTTCAGTTTCTCTATCCATCCTTGTGCCCTATGTGGACATGACCAGGGTCTGTTTCTGTCCCGTGGCCAGGTGGGGAAGCTCTCCTCTCCGAACCACCCTGGGGCTGCCCAGCCCTGGGAAAACCCCTGCGTCTCTCTGATGGGCTGGGGACCACACATTGGGCTGGCCAATCCTGGGCAGCAGCATCCCAGCGTGGATGGGTGAGGGACAGAACCCAGGCAGCACTTAATTCCCAATTTAAGATGGAGCCAGCAAACCCAAGTGGTTCAGGAACAGGAGACCAGCTGTCCCTGAGGTTTTTAAGTGCAGGTTGAATCCTCCCTCGGGCAGCTGGGTCTTCATTCCAGTCCCCTGGGCTCTTGCAGCAGCACCTTTCTGCTTACCCCACCCTACCTTGAGATGGGTATCTGGAGGTGGGGACCAAGCCAGGACAGAGAAACAGTGAACTTGCCTTTTGTCACTTCCCAGGATCTGATGATGGATGGATGGCTGGAGATGCCACCACCCCACCAGAGGCTCTCCCCGGCTCCAGGAGCAAAAGGTGCCCAGGGAGCAAACAGCATCCGAGGGCTGAGCTAGCAGGGAAGGGAGGAGAGGACTTCATGGGCCAAAGGATGCTCTTAGCAAAGCCAGATGCATGTCTTGGCCTCAAGAGCCCTTTCGTGGACAGGGGGCACTGCACAGTGCCCGGAGAGGGGGGGGTCACCATCACCCCCAGCCACTCCAGGCACACAGATGTGCTTCACTGAAAGATGGCACATGCCAGAGGGACAAAGAGCAAAGTGTGGCACGTCATGGAGCTGCAGCAGCCCCAGGCTGCCCCGATGCAGGGCTTTGAGGGAGCTCTAAGCACGGAACCGGCCAGGCTGGGCTTGAAACTGGAGATGTCCCTGCAGTCTGATAAAATTCCGAGTGACCCAGAAAAACTGCCTCTCTTTCCATCAGTAGAACTGCCAGGGAAGGGAGCAGGGCACTTGATGAATTATGAAACACTTGGAAATGAAAGGCTGTGTAGACAAGTGCTGAATATTTCATTCCCTCTTGCTTGGCTCTTGCCTTCCAGGGGAAGTGGGTTGGGAGGAGTCCAAGGAAGGAGCAGGTTATCCCAAGCCTGCCACAGGGGCATCTTCCCAATAATTCACACTCTTGCAGACAAGCTGGCCTGAGGTCTGTGAGCAGGGCTGGGAGGGAAGAAGGACATAAGCCAGGCTGAAAGGGTTGCAAAACCTGCCAAGAGGACAATGAAAGGACCTACCTCTCACCATCCGGAGAGTTGGGCAGAGAGGAACCTGATGAAATTCAACAAGGGCAAGTGTAGGGTCCTGCCCCTGGGGAGGAATGACCCCCTGTACCAGTACAGGTTGGGGCTGACCTGCTGGAGAGCAGCTCTGCAGAGAGGGACCTGATAGTCCTGGTGGACAACAAGTTGCCCTTGTGGCCAAGAAGGCCGATGGTCTCCTGTGGTACATTAAAAAGAGTGAATCCAGAAGGTCTCAGGTTGATCAGCAGGTGGAGGGAGCTTGGAGCAACCTGGTGTGGTGGGAGGTGTCCCTGCCCAGGGCAGGGGGTGGGAATGGTTGGTCTTTAAGAAGGTACCTTCTAAGCCAAACGATTCTGTGATTCCATGAACATCCCACCACACAGTGCAGGGAGGTCTTGTCTCCCTCTCTGAAGCCACGTCTCGATAAATCAGCGTGGCAGTAAGTGGTGCCTTAAGGTTTGCCAGGAAGAAGCTCGATCAGCAGCAGCTTCCTGGCTGCCCCCAGCTGACGGAGTGCTGCAGACGTTTTCCTGGTGTGCTGTTTAATGTCCCCACTGTCACCTGGGATCACGGCACCGGAGATGACACACAAGGCAGACGGTGTCAGGCAGCTCTGCTTTCACCGTTTGGGGGCTTTTTCAGTCGGGAGTCACTCGTTGATTCGTAGCTGGCTCTTCTCAGGTTGGGAAGGTCCCTCTGGTGCAGAACATGAAGAACATAAATCCGCACTCCCTGACAAGCCACGAGCTGGCAAATAAGTAATGACTTTTATTAGAGAGCGTTGGGCTTCTCCGCTCTGTGTGGTGTCTATTTGGACCTGTAGTTTAAGAAATGCAGCTACTTTTGGTGCACATGGTGCTGCACTCCCTGGCAAGGGTCACTAAGAGCAATTAGATGCCTTCATCATAGAATCCTGGAATTGTTTGAGTTGGAAGGGACCTTAAAGATCATCCAGTGTGAGCCCCTGTCCTGGGCAGGGATACCTCCCACCAGACCAAGTTGTTCCAAGCCCCCTTAGTTAGTTCTCCCTTAGCAGAAGAGAGTCAAGTCTTCTTTGAGCAGCTTCAAGACTCACATGCAGCGTCTTGAGTCTAAGTCCATCCAAGTAAACCTTCCAGTATGAATCCTGTTCTCCAACCCTGGGCTAACTCAGCTGGGCAGGGATGTTCAACCCATCCTGCACACAACCAGGCACATCCAAACTCTTCCAGGGATTCTCTGCCCCAGGATAACCCCTCCTGGGTGGGTGAGTGGGTTAGTTGGGACCAGGGATGTTGACTGGAGGCCTCCCTGTGCCATGACCTTTGCTGACAATGTCCTGGTGCAGATGGGTGAGGGACAGTCAGTGCCCTGGTTCTTGTCTTGGTCAACTTACTAGCACAGACATAACTGCAGATATTCAGGATGGAAAGGACCAGTTTGGGTTCCCTTAGGTGCATCCCAGACTGATGATTCCCAAGGTCTTCTTCTCTTCTTATCCCAACAGACTTAGCTTGAAAGGGCCTCTCTCCTGGTTCCTCCTTTGCCCACCATCTCCAACTGAGCCGGGGTCACTGGCTGCAGCTGGCAGAGTCCTTGACCATGCTCTGACCCTGCATCTCACATCCACCTCCTCTTAAGGCAAATGGGAAGCGAAAACATCCACACAAGCTCCGGTGACTTGGCCAGCAAGGCCCTTCCCCACTAAAAATGAAGGGTGGTGGGTGCTCACCACAGCTCACCTGGCCTTCCTCTTCTTTGTTCCGTAGGCTCATTGGCACCTTCCGCATGGTCCTGCAAAAGGTGGTGGAGGAGGGGCAGGTAGAGGTGACGGACACGCTCATAGATGACAATAATTCAGCCATTCAGGTATGTCATGAGGGCTGCTGCTGCCCTTCGGTTGTCCTGTCCTCAGCATCAGTCCTGTAATGAGAGGCCCCAAAACTGGGCAGTGTTGTTGACATCAGGAAGTGGTGTGTGTTTAATTTTCAGCCGTTGATTTTCCTCCCTCCCCCCTACGATGCTGAAGGGTCTTAGAAACATGGGGTTTTCTTCCTTTGGAGGGTCCCGTGGACTTTCATCAGGTAAATTCTCGGTCTGATAAGCTAAGAGAGCAGCAGGAACCATTTTTTTCTGACCTTGGAATTATTGTTGCACCTTGGGTCTGCAGCCCCTCTGGTTTTATTCCTTCCTCAGGACTGTTTTCCTTGTACTTTTATTGGTTTAATTCCCTCTACCCCCAGAAAAGTCACCTCCTGTCTTCTCCTAATGAAACCATTCATCTTCTCCCTGCTAATTGCTTGTTGTTAGCACAGAGGGTTGTGCTTTTCCTTTATGCTGAGGGTAGGAAGCAGCTTGTAAAGGAATAAGAAAAGGGGAGGAAGGGGGGGGGAAGCCGAGTTTTTATTTTTTAATGAAAACACCAGGGTTTTGATACCTGAGAAGATCAGAAGTAGCTGCGTTTCCAAGCGTGTTATAGAAGTCAGTCTCCATGGGAAACAGCTCCCCCGAGATGCGTGAAGCAGATGGAAACGTGGGGAGATCCGGGGGAGCTGCTCTGCAGGGAGGGAGCCTTTCCCTGGGCATGGGGGGCTCTGGATGAGGGGTGCAGACCCAGAGCAGGTGACATTTCTTATCCTGTTTTTTTTTTTTTCCCAGGGGGGTATAAAGAGAAGGGCTAGAGAAGCGGTGGTCCCCCTGGACTGGGCACTGGTGAGGCCCCATCTCGAGGGCTGGGTCCAGTTTTGGGCCCCTCAGGACAGGAGAGACCTTGAGGTGGTGGAGCGTGTCCAGAGAAGGGCAACGGAGCTGGTGAGGGGTCTGGAGAGAATCAGAAGAGTAAAAGTGAGGAAGAATTTGTGGGTTGGCATAAAGACAGTTTATAGATTGAGCAAAAGCTGCACACTCAAGCAAAGCAACCCAAGGAATTCATCAAGGAATTCATCATTCCCTGCTCCCCATCACAGGCAGATGTCCAGCATCCCCAGGAAAGCTGGGCTTCATCAGGCATAACGGTGACTTGGGAAGACAAATGCCATCACTCCCAATGTTCCCTTCTTTTTCTTTCTTCTCCCCCAGCTTTGCACACTCAGCTTGATGCCCCGTGGCATGGAATGTCCCTGTGGTCAGTTGGGGTCAGCTGTCCCATCCGTGTCCCCTCCCAACTCCTTGTGCCCCCCAGTCCATCGCTGGTGGGGAGGGATGAGGAGCAGAGATGGCCTGGGGAGCTCAACCACCGGTCTTCCAACACCATATCTCATCCCAAATCCAAACCACAGCACCCCACCAGCTGCTGGCAAGGAAGTCCACCCCATCCCAGGTGAAACCATGACAGACCTGAAGCTTGCCCAGCTCCAGCCATCCCTCCCCAGCTCTGGATGAAGGCAGAGGCACATCTTCACTGCCCTCATTTCTCGGAAAGCACTTTCCGGGCGTACCAGCATCTTTCCGTAACCAAACGTAAAGGAAGGGTTGAAATCTGTTGGGATTTTTCTGGGTTGGCTGAAAAACCTCACGGGCAGCTTCCAGCCAGCCCTAAGAACCCTATTTACTTGTCTTAGCAAAGAGATTGAAAGAGCCAGGAATCGTAAAGCCAGGAGGGATGTTACCATCGTGTCTCCTGGCCTCCTACAGGAGAGGCTCAGGGGTCTCTCAGAATTTGTTATTATCTCAAGTGGTGGGAAAAAAAAACCCAAAACCCAACCAAATAAAAGTATTTTTTAAATGTCCAGTGGCAGAGCGATCCTCCAGCCCTTCAGTCAATCATCCCGCTCATTAATTTTCTTTACTGTTAAATCGAGAGTTTTTGTTTCCAGGGTGAATCTCTTTTGGTTTCAGCTTGCACCTACTAATTTTCCACACAAACAAGTGATGTGTGGAAAGATCTTTCAGTTTATGACACCCGTAATTTTTCTTTCCTTTTGAAGGATTCTTTAACCTGTAAATACAGTTTAAAAAAAAAAAAAAAAAGATTTCAAAATCAAATCTTTCACAACGGCATCGAAGCGGTTGGAGAAATGTGAAAAACTGCTGTTTCAACCTGGCTCTTTGTCTCTGCTCCGCATTTGCCTTTTTCCAAACAATCCGAAACAGGTTGGTGAGGTCAGCACAGCGCAGAGAATCACTTGGATTGACTCAAATTTGGGTTTTTTTGCCAAAAGGAGGAGGAAATCAGTCAAAACCTTCAGCCAGTTTCCACCGAGCTGTTTCCAGCTGGGGTTTGAGTCACCCCCGTAGCTCCTTTGCTAAATGCACTCAATCCTTCCAGGGGGCATCTCCTGTATTTTCCAGCCTTTCCTACCATCCCTCTGAGAAGCTGAGGTTGGAGCGAGTCCAGACGCTCTACCTCCTCTTAAACACAGAGCTGGGAAAAAAAAGAAAAAAAAAAAAAAGGAAGATTTTCTAATAATTTTTCCTACCCCGGTTTGTTAGTTTTCATTTTGTCCTTGTGACTAAAATCAACTGCCTGTGCATGGATCATAACTCCCAATTTCTTGGTGGAAGCTGCGTGGAGGTGGAGAAGGGGTTTTTGCTTTTGCTTTGATCTTTATAGCAGCTGTTTGTCTTTCAAAACAGGTATGTTTTTAGGAGAGAGATATTTTTTTCAGTCAGTTTTGTCCAAAGCTGTGGTTTTAGAAGGACTTTGGCCATTGAGGCCATGCCCAAAGGTAGTGCCAGCAGTTCCTCTGCAGCAAGATGAACTCCCACGGATTTGATCACGCTTTAAATCCAGAGAAAGATATTTTGGGGGGAAATTTTTTGAGAGCTCCAAACTTGAATTTGCTGCAGCAGCTTGATGAAATCCTGGGTGTGTAAGTGGGAGTTGAGCACATAGAAAAGGGAGAGGACATTACTCTTGCTTGGTTCATCCAGAAGTGGTGTTAGATCAGGCTTGGACAGACCTAGTGCCAGGTCCCTTCCTATAGAATCACAGGATGGTTTGGGAGGGAAGGGACCTTAAACACCACCCAGTGCCACCCCCTGCCCTGGGCAGGGACACCTCCCACCACACCAGGTGGCTCCAAGCCCCCTCCAACCTG
>JAOTQQ010000023.1:114969432-114981449 GCA_026546715.1 Gallinago undulata
GGGAAGGGACCTTAAACACCACCCAGTGCCACCCCCTGCCCTGGGCAGGGACACCTCCCACCACACCAGGTGGCTCCTACCCAAGAGCTTTCAATGTGCTGGTCCGTGTTCAAGGTTGGTGAGCTCTGGGTGGCCGTAGGCTGCTTACTGGATTTCCTTGAACAGGCTGGTACCTGGCTGCTCTTCAGCGATGCTTCGTTCCTGCCACTTTATCTAGAGCTGGGAGAACCACACATTTATTTTCCCAAGGCTCAGACAGTCCCCACTGCTCCTTTTCTTTTATTAGTTTGTGCCAGCATGATTTGTAAATTGGCTCCTCTTCCCATTTTCACCAAGTCGTGCTGACTCAGCAGCGATTCAGCTTTATGTCCTCGCTTCTCAGCACAGCAACACCTTCCTTGGGATACCTCGGAACAATGCAAATAATGATTTTTTGTTAGAGATTTATGGCAGAACATTCGCAGCACCCGCTGCAGCATGAATTTGTGAGGCATATAGGGAATGAGCGTGCTTGGTTCAGGAGGGGGGAACATAAAGAACATGAAGAGAAGGGGGAAAGTGCAAAACAAATTGCAACCAAGAGGAACATAGAGCCCTCGGAGGCTCTGCTGTCCTTTACCACCTGCCTTTTAGGAGCAATACAATAGAATAGAACGTTTCAGTAGGAAGGGACCTCCAACGCTCACCTATTCCAACCCTTTGTGCTTTCTAGCAGAAGTGAGTGAAGCCAGATGGGGTCTCACCAACAGAGCTCTGCTCCCCCAGCTTAGCTAAATCCATTTGACTTTACAGCTTACACGAAGCCCCCCATGCTCTGGGGCTGAAGAAACAGGGATGCCTGAGGTCTTCTGCATCCCACCCCACGTTGCAGCATGCTCAGGCTGGTCCAAGGAGAGCCTGGTGTCTTTGGTGTGACCAGTAGAACCCTAGTGGTGCCACCATTGCACTGAAAATGGCTCAAAAAATGGGAGATAGGGAGACAGGGGTTACAGTAGTGAGGGGCGTCTGGTGCTGCTCTCAGAAGGTGTCCAAATCCCTCTCCCCAGGTCAGCATCACCATCATTGAGGCTCGGCAGCTGGTTGGGCTCAACATGGACCCAGTGGTCTGTGTGGAGGTTGGAGAGGAGAAGAAATACACGTCCATGAAGGAATCGACCAATTGCCCATACTACAACGAGGTGGGTCTGTCCTCTGGTGACACTCGTGGCTACCCGCTCCTCGGGGTCTACTTTGCCTTTAGTCAAGTAAATGTAATTTCTTGTCACTTGGGCTCTTTTCTTTATTTCTTCTGTCACCTCTTGTCAGAGTAAGATGAAATCTCAAACCACGCAGAAGGAGAAATGAAGCCTTTTGCCTTCTGGTATTTTGTAAAAAGTAAACCCACTTGATCTGTGCTAAATTCTTCTCAGTTTTTCTAAGTCTAGTTCCTCAGACTGCAGAGGCTGTCAGTGCTGGGGCTCACATGGGTCCATCCCTGCTGTGACATGGGCAGTCACAGCTTCTCCAGCTGGAGCGTGGCCCAAAATACTGCCTTTTCAACCCAAAAAGGAGCTCACCCCAGCTCTCCTGCCTTCCTGACTGCTCTTTCCCTTTCAGTATTTCGTCTTTGATTTCCACGTCCCCCCAGATGTCATGTTCGACAAGATCATCAAGCTGTCCGTAAGTGAACGTGGTTGCCTTGTCGTTTTCCTGGGGCTTTGGAGGAAACCGGCCCATTTTGCATATGCACTGGGGATGGATTTGATGTCCTTGATGTGTGAACCCCCTCGGTCCTACGCATCCCACCTCTTTTGCAGACTCCCAGTCCCTCTTTCCGTTGCTGAGCTGCATTGCAGGGTCCACACAGCTCCCCTCCTGCGTTTGTTGTCTCCTTCTGTGGCTGATCTCTCATACTTCAGAGCCAGACAGAACTGAAGCTGTCTTAGGACATGGTTAGACTTGGGGAGAAGTAAGACCTTCCCAAATCTGCCAATGGATTTCCTGGGGCATGAGACTGGCAGGGCTGTTGGGGAAATTGTTGGAGGATCTTCAGGGGGCATCTAGCCTGGTTCTCCACTCCACAGAAGGATTAAGTCTTTCTAACACCATCCAAAAGGCACCTGAGACGTTAAAGACTTAGAATCATAGAATAATTTAGGCTGGAAAAGACCCATAAGATCATCGAGTCCAACCGTTAACCCAACATGGCCAAGTCCACCACTAAGTCCCCCACAGAGGAAGGCGATGAATGAGATTTGCCCATTGACAGACCAAAACACACTAATTAGGACCATTCTTATCTATCCCATGCACAGACCAGCTGTACCATTTCTCCCACAAAGGGAATTGGGTTTCAAGCATCCTAAAGTCCCTTTCTTCAGGTAGATGTCCCAGTGTTTGTTGCCATAGTGGCTAGAAAGCTGCACCTTGTTTCAAAAACTAATTTATTTGCATTTTTTTTGTATTCAATCCAAGTATACGCTTGCTTGCAACACTGCTGACCCCACCATGGCCCTTAGTGTCCTTACACAGACCGAGGTCCTGCACAGACCAAGGAAAATGCATCAGAGCCTTTCCCATCTGACACCAAACACCTCGGGAAAGAGCCTTATGGCTCCCTAGGCAGAGAAAATTTTAATTTTCATTTTCTCCTAAAGAAAATCATTCTTATTCTCCTCTCGATTTCCAGGTGATCCACTCAAAAAACCTCTTGCGCAGCGGGACTTTGGTAGGGTCCTTCAAGATGGACGTTGGAACTGTTTATACTCAGCCTGGTAGGTAAACGCTGTTTGCAACCAGTCCAGCTTTTAAACACCTCCAGGGATGGAGACTTCCAGGGATGGTGACTCCACCCCACTTCAGACATTTCATCCCATTGCTCTGTCTTCAACATGAGACACATCTTCCTAATGAGTTTTTCAGGGGGTTCCATCTGAACTCCTCACAGCTGAAGATGTCTCTTATGCCTATGGGCAGGTCCCCCTACTTGAGTGGGTGCTATGTCTCATTCTGATAAATGGCTATCTTGTCCCCTGGCTTCCAGAGCACCAGTTCTACCACAAATGGGCCATCCTTTCTGACCCTGAGGATCTCACCGCCGGGCTGAAAGGTTACCTGAAGTGTGACATCGCTGTGGTAGGGAAAGGAGACAACATCAAGACACCACACAAAGCCAATGAGACCGAGGAGGACGATATTGAAGGGTAAAGATCTGCAGAGCCAGCTTCAGGTAGCCTTGCTTAGCTACCTTCACCTTGGATTGTGCGATAGGGACAACAATATCCCTTCTGGATGAGGCTGACAGCCCTTCTAGCACCCATATTTACCTTGTGCAATGAAACCAGAAGGACAAAATCAGTTGCTGAGAAGACAGAATGTATCAGAACTGTTGCAAATCCAGGCCCTATCGAGTACAAACCAATCATTTCTGTGAGGTCAGACCATCTTCTGGTTGTTGAGCACTTTATACCACCAGCAGGCTGATGTCATCCAACTTGATGGCCCCACTGTTTACCTAATGCTCCTCTTGGCCCTTGGATGGCATGGGGTGTGATGGGGTCTCATCACTCGCTTCCAGGGAGGCCTGGATGAGGTTTCCCAGGCTGCGTGGGTGGGCAGGGCTCTCTGAGTCCCCAGAGCATCTAAAAGGCCATGGAAGAAAAATCAGGAGAGGTTAAAAATTGGTTCCAACCCTATGTGTTGATGTTGCAGGAATCTCCTCCTCCCAGATGGGGTCCCTCCAGAGAGGCAGTGGGCTCGTTTCTATATCAAGATCTATCGAGCGGAGGGGCTTCCCCGTATGAACACCAGCATCATGGCCAACGTGAAGAAGGCACTCATTGGGGAGAACAAGGACTTGGTAGACCCCTACGTCCAGGTGGTCTTTGCAGGGCAGAAGGTAAGGAAGCTTCATGCAGTTCCAGGGTGACCCTGGGAGGTTACATGAGCGGGACCAGCCATTGTGCAGGTGGCCAGAGATGGTATCAGTTGTTCTGGCATGTAGATGTGGAGATGCTTGGGAATGGAGGTGCTTATTCACTATGTCTCCCCTTTTTTGTGCAGATTATGATGGATTTGGAGCACTCTCCAGTTAGGGAAAGGAGCTTAGAATTATTGAATCATAGAATTGCTATAGTTGGAAGAGGCCTTTTAATATCATCGAGTCCAACCACCATCCCAACACTGCCCAAACCACCACTGACCCATGTCCCTCAGCACTACTTCTGCCCTGCTTTTAAATCCCTTCAGGGATGGGGACTCCACCACTGCCCTGGGCAGCCTCTTCCAAGGCTTGACAACCCTTTCAGTGAAGAAACATTTCCCAATGTCCATCCTAAACCTCCCCTGCTGCAATTTGAGGCCATTTCCTTTTGTCCCATCACCTGTTCTGTGGGAGAGGAGCATCCCAAGACAGAATGGATGTTTTGGTGGTCGTTGGTGAGGGAGGAGTTCAGGTTGTGAGGGATGGCTTGGGAGCTCAAACCCTTGACAAACATCTATCTCCTCCCACTCGGTAGGGGAAGACATCTGTACAAAAAAGCAGCTATGAGCCTCTCTGGAATGAGCAAATAATCTTCACAGAAATGTTCCCCCCATTGTGCAAGAGGATAAAGATCCAGATCCGAGACTCAGACAAAGTCAATGATGTGGCCATTGGTACCCATTTCATTGATTTACGGAAGATCTCTAACGAAGGAGACAAAGGTAAGGTTGGGGGCAGGCTGATCTACCACCTTCGTGGTAGAGAGACATCCCTTTGGCAGAGAATTAAGCAAAATAACCTGGGCTCCTTCCCTACTCCTGGAGACAGCTACTTCTTGGTCCCCAGTTGGAGAGACTTTGAGTCACTGCAGTGGTATTCTGAGGTCACTGGACACAAACTCTGAAAACCAAGCCCCATCACAAGCCTCCAGTCTAACACCTGAAAGCAAAGACATCCAAGAACAACTTGCCCTTCCAAAAAATTTCATTGCCATGAATGGATGAGTATCTGACAGGGTCCCCCATTCACACACACGTGAACTCACCAGCACATGTGGGCAGGAGCAATGTGAAACCAAAGATGGCTCTAGGAAGGAGATTAATGGGGGTGTTCTTTTGTCTTAACTCCCACTTGGGGTAACTTGCCCAATGGGAGACTCACCTCTGATTTTTGGGCTGATGCCCTGTGCAGTCCCCATCACTGCCTCCATGGTAAAACTGCCTCCATGCATGGTTGCAAACGTGCATTTCCGTGCACACACAGGTGCATATTGAAGCCCATGTCACTATACATAGACCAATCCATGAGTGAGGAGTTATCCTGAGACAAAGACATGCCCTCCTCCTTGTGCATCCCCTTCCCAACGGGCCTGTTCACTCTGCTGCAGGCTTCCTGCCCACCTTCGGCCCCGCGTGGGTCAACATGTATGGCTCCACTAGGAACTACACCCTGATGGATGAGCACCAAGAGCTGAATGAGGGTCTGGGTGAAGGCGTCTCCTTCCGGGCCAGGCTTTTGATGAGTCTTGCTGTGGAGATCTTGGACACCACCAATCCGGAGATCAACAGCTCCACCGAGGTGCAAGTCGAGCAGGCCCCATCAGTTGCTGATGTAAGTCAGATTTTCTGATCATTCAAGTGGTCACCTCTCTTAGAAGTGCTGGGCAGAAGAAATATCTGAGGGAGGGAGGATCCTAAGCTTTGAAATGTTTCTCCAGTTGGTGTCCCTCTGGCTGACTGTGATTTCTCCTGCAGAACTGCACTGGGAAGATGGAGGAGTTCTTTCTCTTCGGAGCCTTCCTGGAAGCTACCATGATCGACAGGAAGATTGGTGACAAACCCATCAACTTTGAGGTCACAATAGGTTGGTTGCTTTTTGAGGAGGGTGGTTTTGAAGCATGCCTGGTGGAGAATGCAGGGTCCAAAGCTGAGAGCAGGGCTGACTCCCCATTTTCCATACCAGTACATGCTACAGCACACAGGGTTCTCAGTCTAGGGAGAAGGTGGTGGCCACTTTACCGGCACAAGCTACGTGGGGCCCCAAATTATCTATGGATTCTGCACTGTGGCCAGTGGAGCTACTCCCTTTTTCACCCTGGCTTTGTACCTCCTGAGACTGCCCACCAAAGGGAGGATGTCTATTCCTACCAGCTGGAGAGGGGACAGACATCCATCGCTAATTTATGGTTCCTGGGCATGGTTTCAGAGAGTTGAACTCCGCTGTGGTTCCTGCAGAGAAAACTTCTCCCCAACCTGAATCAAAGCCAAAAGATTGAGCCCTGTCAGAGTTACAACCCTGTGACTTTCACATTTTCACATTTCACATTTCTTTCCTGAGGTAACTATGGGAACCAGATCGATGGCATGACCAAACCCGTGCTACGGAGGAAGAAAGAGGGAGGGGATGGGGAGGAGGAGGAGTCCGAGCTGCTCCAGAACTCGAGTGAGGATGAAGGTGACGAGGATGGAGAGCTGGTCTCTGTTTCCTCATCTCAGCCTGTGAAGCCCCTGGTCACAGACAGGTAAGCGTGCCTGCCTGCCCACTGAGGTGCCACTGGGCAGAGAGGTGGCTCTCAATTCCACCATGGTCTGTAGGTGTTCCCACCTGCCCGGGGTGTCTGAGCTCAGAGGTGAAGTCAGTGCCCTCATGAGGCCTGGAGTCATTTGGCCACAGAGACATGGGAGCAGCACTGGGGACCGGATCTCCATCCCCTACAAGGGGAGACCACAAACCACCTGTAGGTACCTTGACTGAGATCCCACAGTCTGCCAGCTGAGCCCCCCACACACCTATTCCCTGCATTCCTGAGCATTCCTGTGGATTCTCTGATGTCCAGTAAGGGCTGAGTTTACCTCCCAGGTTACCCTACAAAGAAAGTCCTCCATCTACCTGGCCAGGTGTGCACCCGAACTCATGGCTCTCTGGTAGCTTTAGTGCACTTCACCTGTAGACAGTAGGGATGAAGTTAACCAGTGGATTCAAAAAATCTCGGGGGGGCACTGGAAAAACCAGTTCACTTCCATACACGTGTTTGGTATATTTGGGGAACTAGTCTATAAACAGGTCCTTCCCTAGGATCGCTGCCACCCTTGGTAATTTGTGCTGAGACAAGGTGCATTTCTTCATCACTTTGGGGATCTTAAAAGCTGGACTCAGGAAAGTGGGTCCTACCTTGGGTCTGTCGATGCTGGGTGTCAGGGGACAAATCACTTCTCTCTGCCTCAGTTTCTCCTAGACATGTTCTTGTGCAACCTGCTCTAGATGGACCTGCTCTGGCAGGGGGCTGGACTAGATGATCTCCAGAGGTCCCTTCCAACCCCAAACCAATCTGTGATTCTGTGTCATTCTGTGAAATTAAGACAAATTTTTTTTGTGCGTGTGTCCGTTTGGAAATTGCTTTGTGATGTCCAGGCAGCAGTCACCCTAAAATGCAGATGAGATCCAGAGAGCTGCAAACATGGTTCTGGTGGGCGCTTCCCATCCCAAGCAGCCGGATCGGGAAGCCCCAAACTGCCCGGGATCAGCACACGCACCTGGGAATGTCTGGGCTGGGCTTCAGCCACAGCCTGGATTTGAATACAAAAGGCTAGGGCTAAGGACAGCTAATTGGATTTAACCTGATGAGATATGCTTACAGTGGATTTTAAGCGTGTTATACCAGTGGATAGATGTTAATAGAATTAACCATCCGACTTAATTCAATTGGGAAATGAAGCAAACCACACTGAATTGAGGGTATTTGAGCTCCAGACAGAAGTGTCTACCTGGGGCTTCCCGCGCTTGATCACCAGCTGCCCATCAGAGTGAATGCCCAACGGGGATGAGAAGCACCCACGGTTTCTGAGCCTGTCCCTGGGCTCTGCCTTTCATGGTCCCTTCCCCCGTCTCCATCCCCTGGGCGCTGGGAGCCTCATGCTCAACCGTGGGGCTCTGCTGACATCTTCTGGCTGGAAGAGCCCTGATGGCTTCAGAAAGATGAGCTGAAGCTGTTTTTTAATTGAGGGTGCAGCAGGAGCCACAGAATCACTTTGGTTGGAAGGGACCTTTCAGATCATCAAGTCCAACTGTCAGCCCAGCATTTCCAAGCCCACCACTGACCCATGTCCCTCAGCACCACGTCTGCTTGGCTTTTAAATCTCTCCAGGGATGGTGACTCTGCCACTTCCCTGGGCAGCCTCTTCCAAGGCTTAATAACCCTTTCAGTGTAAAAAATTTTCCTAATATCCATCCTAAACCTCCCCTGGCATAACTTGAACGGTACCGTGACCCTTACCGCTCCATCCCACCAGCATATGGAAACCTCTTAGGTCTGCAAAGAGCAGGATGTCTGCCTCCTCTGAAGGCCAGGATGCTATAGGAGATGCTCAACAGCATTCAGAAAAAGGGTGTTAGTAGGTGATGGGAGCGTTACCACCACGGAATATCTCTTCTGCCTCCTCTTGCAGGAACTACTTTCACCTGCCGTACTTTGAGAAGAAACCCTGCATCTACATCAAGAGCTGGTGGCAGGACCAGCGCCGCAGATTGTATAACGCCAACATCATGGACAAGATTGCGGACAAGCTGGTCAGTACATGCTGGGGAGGGGGTGAGGGAGGGAAGGAGACAACCTGGGATACGAGGCACCTTCAGGCTCCCTGCACATCTCTGCAGCTTGTCACAAAGCAGGGACAGAGAGTGCAAACACCCATGAGCAAAGTAGGGCCAGAAAAGGAGAAGTTTCCCGGTGCTAAACGCTCCACAGTTTGAATGTCCAAATCCCAAGAACTCATTGAGTTTTCTGTGGGTCAGACTCAGCTGTCCCCACCAAAGGGAAGCTTTGTCCCCCCTGGGAAAACCACTTTGTGTGACAGAGCCTCCTCCATAGTCTCAGCTAATTCCCAGGGAGCCTTTGTGACAGCTCCACGTTAGCAAGGTCATGGTGGGATCTGCAAAGGGGGAGCCTGGCAGGTCCAGCCCAGATGGGGTAGACCTTGGCCAACCAGCCCTGTGGAGTGTGGTGGACCCATTCCCATCACCCAGAGCCAGGTTCCTGCAGCCAAATGTGTGCCAGCCCCCATAGGGCTGCTCTAGGTAGGGTTGGACCTTGGGAGACACCTTGCCCCATGACGGGGCTCTGCCCCACCACCCCCTCATCACTTCCCCCTGTTGATGCTGCAGGAGGAAGGACTCAATGATGTGCAGGAAATGATCAAGACGGAGAAGCCGCACCCGGAGCGCCGGCTCCGAGGGGTCCTGGAGGAGCTGAGCAGTGGGTGCTTGTGAGTAAAAGATGGGCAAAGGTGGCACACTGCAGACCCCTACCCTCTGTGGGGCTCTGGGCAAGGTCGTCAGTGTAAGCCCACCTTTCCTTACCCTCTAGATGGTGGGCAAGTGCTTCATCACATTGGCACAATGCCCTATCAGCTCTCTGGCTTGGAGTATGGGTGAGGTGGTGTTTCCATCTACACCTCAAAGACGCCAAACCAGGGGTGAAAACCTCAACCCTGTAGTCTCCTCAGGCTGGTACCTGATCAGCACTTACTTCCCCTGCAGGACACTCAACATTGGGTGCCAGCAGGCCATGGGGGGAATGAGGACATTTTCCTCCAGGGTGGTGCTCTCCTGCTGGCAGACATCCATCCAGACACGGCTCCCTGAGGAGAGCCTGTGGGGTCCCATGGGGATTCATGCTACTGAATTCTTCTTTCCCACCAGGCGCTTCGTAACGTTGGCTGACAAGGACCAGCACCATTCTTCCCGCACCAGGCTGGACCGGGAGAGGCTCAAGTCCTGCATGAGGGAGCTGGTGAGCAGGATTCAGCCGGGCAGGGAGGGGGATTCATGAGCTGGATCTTGTTGATGTGGTGGGGAGCTTTGGTCCATAGGCGTGCTGGTTTCCAGTCTCTGTGGAGTGAGGCTTATTTCTGAAGAGCACTTGGGTCTCAGAAATGTAGAATTGTCCGGGTTGGAAGGGACCTTTCAGATCACGGAGTTCAACCATCAACCCCACACTGACAAACCCACCACTGACCCATGTCCCTCAGCACCACGTCTGCCCGGCTTTGAAATCTCTCCAGGGATGGCGACTCCACCACTGCCCTGGGCAGCCTCTGCCAAGGCTTCCCAACCCTTTCCAGGAAGAAGTTTGGCTTGAGGCCATTTCCTCTTGTCCCATCGCCTGTTCCTGGGGAGAAGAGACCGACCTCCCCCAGCTACACCCTCCTTTCAGGGAGTTGGAGAGACCGAGAAGGTCTCCCCTCAGCCTCCTTTTCTCCAGGCTGAACACCCCCAGGTCCCTCAGCCGCTCCTCACAAGACTTGGCCTCCAGACCCCTCACCAGTTCCGTTGCCCTGCTCTGGACACGCTCCAGCACCTCAAGGACTTTTTTTGTGGTGAGGGGCCCAAAACTGGGCCCAGTACTCAAGGTGGGACCTCACCAGTCCCCAGTGCAGGTGGACCATCCCTACCCCACTCCTCCTGGCCACACTGTTCCTGATACAGGCCAGGATGCTGTTGGCCTTCTTGGCCACCTGGGCGCTTGATGACCACTTGCACAGGTGCCGGGTGGCACTTGAGTCCACACTCCCTTCCACCACATTCTACTTTGCCTTGGAAAGAAATCCAGGAGTAGAGAGGAGGAGATCCATTGCTGTCAAACAGCTGAGGAAGCTGGGAAGAAATGATTTAGGGGAACCCTGCAGAGCAAAGCTGCTCCAGGGATAGATATGACCTTAGACAGTTGGAGCTGGTAGCCCAGCTCCTTGCAAAGGAGTTAGATGTGCAAAAGAGGTGTACAAAGAGTGGGTGGTTTATCCACCTGGCATGGCCAAGGACACCAGCTTCAGTAGCCATCAGCATCCCACAGAGCGATGAATTTAACCCGTGAAAGCCTCCACGTCCCCTTTTCTGAACTGTCAGGTCCTGAAGTACAGCAGTGCTCCTTTCTGCTCTTGCTCACATGATGTCCTGGGCTCCCCTTTAACCACAGGAGAACATGGGGCAGCAAGCCACCACTCTGCGGTCGCAGGTGAAGAAGAACACCATGAAAGACAAGCTGAAGCTGGTGCAGAACTTCCTGCAGAAGCTCCGGTTCCTGGCAGATGAGGTGAGTCCCTCTGCGTGGACAGAGGGTGTGAGCTGGACCAGCAGCCTGGGATGGATGGAGACCTCTCTGCAGACCCTGTAGGTGGGAGAGGTCCCCAGTCTTGTGCAAGGAGCCACTCTGAGACTACACACTGTCCCATGCACCCAGCCTTGCCCATGCTCTGATGGGTTGGGAAGAGTCAGCCCTAAAACCAATTTATGAACCCTTCCCAGGTAGTAACAGGTCTGGGTCCTCTTGCAGATGAGCTGAGGAGAGTTTTTCCAGCCTCAGCCATGGCCAAGCCATGCAGTTCCCTGGGCGATCAGTCATCTGAAGGTGGCACGTGTCCACACAGCAGTAAAGTTAGCAGCAGGGACCCTCTTCTGATCCTGGCTGCTCAGGGGGTCATTAAAGTAAGTGACTCTTCAAAGGGCAGTGGGACAAAGCCCCATCCTCTTGCAGGACTCCAACTGTCTAATTTTTATTGCTGCAGCAAACCCTTGCTTCACTCCAGCTCACGGGTAAGAGAGAACAGTCCAACGTATTCGAGTTGAGCTGCTCACCGTATTTCCTAAGGAAATATTTTCCAAATAGTTTCCAAATAACTGCAAAATATTTTTCCCTTCTTCAAAAAATTACACCATTCTGCCTGATGTTTTTACAGTTTAGGACTGGGTCAGCTATTGGGGGGGGTCATTGGCCCCAATGGGAGCTGTGGCTCTTGCACCTCCTGTTCTCATTGCCCGTGGCAGGTCCCCAGCCTCAACTACGTGTCCTTTGCTACAGCAAGGCCTTCCTTGGCTTTGACTGCCCACAGCAGAACATAGAATCACAGAATGGTTTGGGTTGGAAGGGACCTTAAAGACCATCCAGTGCCACCCCCTGCCCCAGGAAAGGACACTTCCCACCAAGTCCTCTCCAACCTGCCCTTGAACCCCTCCAGGGATGGGGCAGCCACAGCTTCTCTGCCCAACCTGGGCCAGGCTCTCA
>JAOTQQ010000023.1:115010373-115022307 GCA_026546715.1 Gallinago undulata
GGCTCCCCTCCCTCAGCCAGAGTCCCTCCCCACCTTTCCTGGAGCCCCCCTTCTTTAGGGACTGGAAGGGGCTCCAATGGGTGTGTGGGGGGAAGGAGACAAACACCATTAAAAGGCTTGGAAAATTTTATTCTTTACTGAACTTCGATGTTTTTTTTTTTGTTTGGTTTAACCACAATAAATATCTCAGTAATAGCGCTCATCAGCCCAGGATTCCAACCCTCTGCAGCACCCCAACTCCCAGGGCAGGGCCGGGGGGGCCGGGACCCCTGCCCACAGCCTGGCTGCCTTTGGGGACAACCCCGTCCCAGGGGACCGAGCCTGGGCAGAGCCCTCCCAGCCCCAGGGGAGCCAGGATCCCACCAACCTCCTGGGAAAGGCTGGATGGGGAGGGGACAGACCCAAAGCCACCCCACCGGCACCAAACGCATCTTCCCTGCATCATTTCACAGTGCCCATGGCACCAGGATGGCCACCAGCAGCTTCGGCTCTCCAACCCCACCACACTGTGGGGCAGCGGGAGAAGAATTGGGCTGAAGAGTCTATTTAGTACCTCCAAATTGCTTCTAGAAGGACGAGGAGGTGGCATCACCAGCTCCTTCCCCACCCTGCCCAGGAAAAATAAGCAACCAACCACACGGACACAGGCCTTCCAAGATGCTCTGAGGGTTGCAACAGCCATATGGACCACCTGGAGAAGATGCATGAGCAGAAAACCAGAGCAGGGACCATTCACAACACCATTCAGGGAAAAGGGTTGGGTCTGCAACGCCCTGTTTCACCTCATTTCTGAGGGTTGGGTTTGACACTGCTCCCTTTGCTTTGCCTTTAGGTGCAGGTTATGGGGGGAAGAGAGGGATTCAATGCTTGCCCAGGAGACCAGAGCCAAAACCAGGCCACGACCTACCACCCTTCTCTGCCAAAGGGGATGGAACCAGCACAATGGGGACCTACCAAACCCAGCAGCCCCCTTATCTGAAAACGTGAGGGACAGAAGAAGGTCAGTCTGAGACACAGGGGGGTATATTTTGATTAATGAGGTCTCCAACCCAAAGCACAGCACCAGCTCCTGCCAAAGAGCCACCACAGGTGACAAGATGAAGGTCACCTCGGAGGGTGAGCAGCTGATTTCACCAAGAACCTGTTCTCCTGGGACAGTTTCACCCTGACCGCCTCCTTGGACACCAGCCTAGAGACCTCTCAAGCCAGGTCTGACCACGCCTGGGCCAAAGGGTCTTCTACCAACTAACAGTGACCTTTCCCAGAAGGAAAGAGGTCTCCGTAGCACCCATCATCACTGTGTCCCACTAAGAGCAGTCTCCAGGTCACTTCTGCCACCGTTTTGACACCCCACAGTGAGGCAGAAGAGATGGGGAACAGCAGAAGGAGCCAAGTTTGCAGCCCGAGACCAGGGGGTCACAGATCTACACTGGAAAAGCAGAGGCAATGAGCTTTTCTCCAACCCAACTTTATCACTGCCAAGGCAAGGCCAACCCATCACACCAAGAAATTTTAGGGTGGGAGGGAACGCTGCGGCACCCAAGGTCTCCCCCTTCTCAGATAAGCAAAGCACATTAAGCAAAAAAGGGAAAAATAAACCCCAAACCGGAAATCAGACCACTTTGGAGCAGTTCCTGCAGGTTTGGGAAGGACGCAGAGACCCCATGCAGAGTTTTGAGGTGACCAGAGCCCGATGACACCTCCTTTGCACAAAAATCAACTGTTCCCTGGGAACCCTGTATGGAAAAAAGAAAGATCTGAGCTTGTTTCCAAAAAGCACTGCTTCCCCAGAGGCTTCCCAGCTCTATCCCAAGCAGGGGCAGATGCTCCCAGAGGAGAAGAGGTTTGGGGCTTTGCTGGAACTGACCTAACTGGGATCAAACCAGCTCTGGAGCCATGAACTTGGCAGCCCCAGGGGAGTAACATCAGGCTGGCTCTATTTAAAGAGCTTAAAGATCTGTTTCCAGAGCCTCAGAAGCTCATGCTCGCACCATTCTGCTCCCCTGGCCCTGGCAAAGCCACTGTTATCGGGTGGCTGGTGTTCAGAGGGGACACTGTGCCAAGCCCTCGCAGTGACAACCACTGAATAGAGAAGTTAATTGTGGCACAGACGCACCAGGGGAAGGACGAAGCTAAAACCACAGCCATGTTGAAGCTGGGTTTTTGCAATGTTTGCAGGCCCACGGGTCAGCTGCAAGGTCTGTACTCGCAAAACATCGCTTTTAGTGCAAGAGGTGGTTTTACCCCAAACCCCAGGAGGTCCCAAAAAACTGCAGGTCACCCCCTATCCCAGCTCCTGGTCCCTGGAACCACAGAACCGAGATGGAAAAGCCTGTGCAAGTCCCATGGTGACATGATGGTGTGTCCCAGGGACCCACCAAAACCTGCTTCAGAGCAGCACAGTGGGGACCAGGAGGAGCTGGCAGCGTTGGCCACCTTTTCCCACCACACAAGGACCTGCCTGGAGCCTGATGTCCCTTCACGCAGGACTTGAAGGACAGACTGAAACTCCCC
Source organism: Gallinago undulata (assembly GCA_026546715.1). Classification (NCBI taxonomy): domain Eukaryota; kingdom Metazoa; phylum Chordata; class Aves; order Charadriiformes; family Scolopacidae; genus Gallinago; species Gallinago undulata. The sequence goes on from JAOTQQ010000023.1 coordinate 115,012,888, forward strand.
CCAGCCCAAACAGGTTCTTTTTTTCCTGATAATACTCTGTGTGGAGATAAAACATGTAAAACAGATTTAGGAAAGCATAAGATGGTCCCATTATCAGTAGGTCCACCAATAATTAAGGAAACATGATGATTAACACTGTCCCTGGAAGAGGGGACAACACAGATCAGCTCTCCACTACCAGGCAGGAGGAGCTGAGCGAGTTCACGTCCCCGTCCCATCCCAAGGAGCACATCCCACAAGACAAACCACCACCACTGTCCCACAGCCACCCCCAGATGCCGTTAGCGAGGCAGGAAGGCGTTTATTCTTCAGACTTCAAACCATTATCATTCATAAACAGCGGGCTTCTCCGCCTGCCACGGAGGCTGGGGCTCTGGGTTCCAGCCTCTCGCCTGTGCCCCGAGCCTTGCCCCGCTCTCTCCTCCCTCCAGCCACAAGCCTCCAGCTGCCCAGCACTGATTTAAGGAGATATTTTTCTAACTTCAAGGTGCGATAAATTAAGGCACCGAAAGACCCAGGGCTCCCCAAAGACGCAGGCAGGAAGCGGTTCCAGTTTGCAAGAGAGATCCTTCTCCCACAGCACGCCGAGCACTTGCTGGATGGGAGAGAGGAAGCCCAGGTGTCTGTGCCTCCACAAAAGGGGGGGTTATTTTCCAGGGGGTATTACGTGGTGCAAAAAGCCCAGCAGCTCACAGCCAGCTGAGACAACAGGCAGACCGCGCCGCGCGGAGACACAGCGACACCCCGAGATACAGCAACACCCCAAGATTTAAAGATCAGACCGCTTCTCCCAGAGTTCAGCCTTCGGGGCCCAGCAAGGCTCCCGGGAGGAGAGGGGAGGAGGCAAGGGCCAGGTTTGGGACCCCAGAGCTTGGCTGGAAGCCCCAGGGAACAGCTCAGCTACTCCCTGGTCCTGCAAACACGTAACTAGAACGTAAATCATCCAACCTCCACTTTTCATCAGCGTTGCCAGCACAGTTTTGCCACCTGAACACCTTATCCCATAGGATAAACGCTGTGTCCCGCGTTAAAATTCCCTGCAATTCTCATGCCAGCGTGACTTAAATTTATTCTCCCTTCATAATTACGATAGTTCATTAAATAGCAAACCATTTTGTACACTTTGGGGTTTGGTGGGTTGTTTTTTTTTTTCCCCCGGTACAACATCAGTAAAATATATAGGAGTTAAGCTGCTTTATTAAATAAACTCTGAAAATTATTTGCCCCCGCCCCCTTCTCCAGGATTAACCAACCCTGCTGGAGCCGCCGGAGCCAGGGGAGCTCCTCGCAGGGCGTACTGAGAGCTCGCCTCAGGATTTCAAGTCTGCACGACAGTGATTCCAATTTACAAAAAGAGAAGAAAAAAAAAAAGAAGCATTAAATAGTAGTTCACACTTGGAAGGTTTCCTAAAGCAGGCGGAGTCTCCGACCTGCCGGAGGAAAAGGCAGTGACCAAGCTCTAAGAACCGCGCTGCACAATAATCAGTGTGAAAAGCGAGTTTGTTCCCATGGTAATTCCATCTGCCCAATCTGCTGTGCCTGTTCGCTTCCGGATGCAGCCTCTCCAGAGCCTGGGTTTAAGCTACACTCTTCATTCAAGCACAGGTTCTTCATTAAATAAAGTGAACGGAAAAGAATTAAAAAAAAAAAAAAAAAATCAGCGTTCGACCTTCGCCACCCCACTCTTAATTACAAAAACAACTTTAAAAAAAAATAATAAATCAATGCAAACACGTCTTCTACAAATGGACAGTAAACAAATATATCCCTGGATGAGAGGTGCAGCCGCTGGGGACAACGGTTTGGAAAAAATCAAAGTGATATTTGGAAAGGACCCTGCCACGCAACCACCCGTCAGCTTTCCGAAAGTGCACACACGACCAACACAACGCTCCTTAAGGTGCTTCTCTACGCGGTGGATTTGCTGCCGCCGAGGGCCTGGTGGGAAAGGGCGATGTGCAGCCCGTGCTGCTACACCAGGAGAGGCTCAGGCAGCACAAAATGACCCAAAACATCAAGTTTGGGGTCAAAACAGGAGAGAGGGGAGCAAGCCAGGCTGGGGTTGGAGGCTTTCCGCTGCCCGTCGGAGCATGGAGGCTGCTGCCAGGTGGGGAACACAGATGGACACACTGGAACACAGCCCAGACGTGGCCCCACGCACCCACAGCTCGAGCAGGAGTGGCAGAAACCACCTTCCCACTTTTACAGGAAACAGCCCTGATTTTCCAAGTGCACACACACCCCCCATAGAGAATATTACTAGAAGTTTTGCGTGTTGTTCTTTTTTTCTCCTCTTAAAAATAATAATAAAAAAAAAAGGTGCAAGTGTTTACCCAAATAGGTGACTGCAGGACAGAACGGGGGAGAACTCTCACCATCTGCTCCGCTCCCTACGTACCAGCCCAGGATGAGGGACGTCTCCCTCCCCACAACCACCAGGATGTTCCCCTGACCTTGCAGAAATCACGTTATGTTGATTTTGGTGACGGGTCACGCTGCTTTGCTCAGGTAAAGCCATTCGCATCCCCAGCCCGGCTTCACCTCAGCAAGAGCTGGAGTTTGAGGTTTCACTGGGAACATTCAGCTGGTCTAATGTACAGTAATAGTGACCTGAAAAACTACCCTCCTTGTCCAGTTTCGCCCCAAAAAACCCAAAGCTTGCATTGGAAGAAGAGCAGCGGAGGCTGCCCCGTACCAGCCGTGCCCCAGCTGCCGCGGATACCGTGCGCATTTTGCCCTGATGTCTGTCCAGAGGAGAGGTTTAGATCCGTGGTGATGGTCGAAGTATTTACAGGGATTTGCAGCAGTTATTTACAGTTCTTCTGCAGACTGCAAGCTGATTTTCTCTTCCTCCACTCCTAGTCAATCCGGCGTGGGCTTCTTCAGCGAGAAGGGCCGTATATTGAAGTGCCTGCTCAGCTGGCTCACCTGGGAGAGGCAGACGACAGGTTAATGAGGAGGAAAGTGGGCAGTGCACCAGACCAGCTCCCTGTATGGCCCACAAAGCCCTGACACGTTTCTGCACCCACTTACCCCACCATCGCCCACCCTGCACCCGCTTTCCCCACCATCACCTGCCCTGCCACCTTCCTGCACCCACTTTCTCCACCATCGTCCCTCCTCCTACCTTCCTGAACCCATTTTGCCCACCAAGTTCCATCCTTCCCACACCCACTTTCCCCCACCACTACCCCTCCTGCATCCACTTTTCCCACCATCACCCATCCTGTCACCATCCCGCACCCACTTTCCCTGTCCAGGAACAGGATCCCCTCCATCCCTGCCCTCCTCAGGAGACAGAAACGCCCACCCTGAGCCCAGGCATGCAGGATTTTCACCCTGTGGTGCTGCCCCTCCAGTAGAATTGTTAACAATTCACTTAAACTGATCATCTCCAATATCTATATAGAATCACAGAATTGTCCAGGTTGGAAGGGACCTTTCAGATCATGGAGTCTAACCACCAACCCAACACTGACAAACCCACCACTGACCCATGTCCCTCAGCACCACGTCTGCCCGGCTTTGAAATCCCTCCAGGGATGGGGACTCCACCACTGCCCTGGGCAGCCTCTGCCAAGGCTCCACAACACTTTCGGTGTAAAAATTTTTCCCCAATATTCATCCTAAAACTTCCCTGGCACAACCTGAGGCCATTTCCTCTTGTCCCATCGCCTGTTCCTTGGGAGATCAACCCCCCCAAGTGAAAAATCACTCCCTGAATCCATTTGCAACCCAAGCTGGGGGTCAGGAACTGTGCCTTGACCACAAAGGCACACACAGGAGGGAACCCAGCACCAGATAATCAGGGCCCTTTTACAGCAGCCTCTGGAAGATGCTTTCAAATCACCTCTTTTGAGGACATGAGAAAAAAAAAAAGAAAAGTAAAGGACTGAGAGGTGCCCCAGGAAACAAGCTTTCAGGCATGGCTCAGGAGGATAAAACGGACGGTGTGGCATCAGAGTCTGGTGACTGGAAAGTGACACTCTGTAGGACTGGGAGCGAGTGGTGCTGAGCAGCACCAGGGGCTGAGCTGGGCACAGAGACAGGGCAGAGAGGTTATTCCGAATCATTTATCCTGAATTCAGAGGGGTTTGGGATTACGTCCCAGTCACAGAGCCTTAAAAGGCTCCTCAGCTCCAGGTTTCTTTTCCCCTGGAAGAGGAGACTGCACTGAAAGCTGGAGGGGGGGCAGAGGGGAGCAGAGGACTGAACAACTCAGTGCAGGCAATGGGCAAGCCCAGGCAGGAGGATTACACCACCCGCTCCGTCCTCATCCCCAGCTACGATTCCAAGACCAAATTTATTTAAGCTTCTTAGCTATTCAAATCCTTCTCGCACAGAAGCCTCATTACACTAATTGGAAAGACAAGACAACCTGGCTGTTACTCCTTTGCTGTAATTACAGTTCAAACTCCACTCTGGGGGCTCCACATTGGAGCTGGCATTCCCAGGGGACAGGGCAGCAGGCACACAGGGGACATCAGGTCCCTTGCCCTACATGCTCAGCAGCTTCCCAGGGCATTTCTGATGGGACTGGGACCTCCTCTGAGTTTGTCTTCTCTCTTAATTAAAACTTAGAGAGCTGGGTACAGAGCAAGGGGAGCAAATCGGTCCCTGGATCTCCACTGTGCAGCAGGAAAGATGACATGGCAGCTGAGGTGTCCCCGCATTCTCCAGCGGGGGTGTCCCCACTTCATCCTGGCTCTCCCAGGACTTCTCTTCAAACGCCAGGGAAAACTCCACTTTTGGAAGACTCCAATGTTTGAATTGGTGAAAATATTTACTTTACAGTGAGCTGGGCTATGTGGGATTCAAGGTCTTGGTGTTTTCAAGCCTTGCCTGGTGCAAGTACACAGCCTCCTTCCTATGTGGTTGTAGCTTCCTGTGAAGCTGTAGCTGCCCCATCCCTGGAGGGATTCAAGGCCAGGTTGGAGGGGGCTTGGAGCAACCTGGTCTGGTGGGAGGTGTCCTTGCCCAGGGCAGGGGGTGGCACTGGATGGTCTTGAAGGTCCCTTCCCACCCAAACCACTCTGTGATTTCAAACTCATCTCTACTACAACAGCCCCCATCACATTCTGTGAAGTCCATTTCAAACCCACGAGCCTCTCACCAGGACTCAAGGTGTGCATGGTCACAGACAGCACAAGGAGAGCTCGGCCCTCACGATTATTCTCACTGATTTCTCTCTTTTTAAGCCCGGAAGGGCAGCAGCCACCAAGCATAACCCACAGCCAAGAGCAGGGCAGCCACGGCGGCGAGAGTTGACCTACCACGACCACCCCATAGTGGATGTGGGCCAGGGTGAGGAAAGCTGTCAGCAGGTAGAGGAGCAGCGTCTCGCTGTCGGGGGCCAACCCGGACATCACCAGGAAGAGCGCGGCCGCTATGGGCAGCAGCATCCAGTTGAGAGGCTGGCAGCGGGTGCTGCTCATCTGGCAGACGATCAGCTGGCACTGGAGGAAGAAAAAAAAAATAAAAATAAAGCTGTCAGTCGGTGGCTCCGGTATCGACTCTGCGAGCCCAGAGCCAATACTCTGCACCTACAACTACCAGCATGCAGTTTTGCTGAGTTTCTCACTCGGAAAGTTTCTTTGCGTTAGAATCCCCATGGGACACGCAGAGCAAAGCCTGGCGAGGCAGGAAGGCAAGAGGGAAACCGGCATCATGGCCATCTTTAAAAACAAAAAGGGTTCCCTTGAACCGTGCCAGCATTATCTGCAGGAAATCCTGCCCAGCAGCAGCACGAGGCGCCAGACCCAGGGCACAGAGACGTGGAGCTGCGCATCTACATGTCTGAGGCGACGAGCACGGGACCCTCTGTTAAGGTCTCAAGCAAGAAAAAACACAAAACGTGGCTAAATTGTAATTCGACAAAAGCTTTAGTCCTCCCAGGTGCATCCCAGAGGACACACGCGTGTGTAGACACACTCATTTTAACTAATCCTCCAATTTCTCAAGAGCAAGAGCCACGGCACAAAATTCACACACCCCAAACCCCATCTACTTCCCTCGTTTGATCTTCCAATCCCAGCAAAACAGAAAAGCTGTTAAATTAACCTTCCCATCTCCCTTCTCTCCTCCCATTTGAGCTGGTCTTTTTCTTCCTGCCTCCCAAGCGTCCTGGAAGGCTTCACTCTCCCCAGGGATAAACCAGAGCATAAACCAAAAGCCACTTACAGAAATGTTAGCAAAGGCTGTTCCGACCATGAAATAGAAGAGCCTGGGATGGACCTCCAGGATGTCCATCGGGGACACAAAGATCCACGTGGTGCAGAGGAGGAAGAGCAGCACTGGGGAGACCAGCGGCAGCAGGATCTCATACATGGAGTGGTGCTTCAGGGTGTTATTTTTGTAGGCCCTGAAAGGCAAGCAAATAACTGAAAATACCTGGAAGCACAGCTAAGAAATGCCTCCCAAAGGCAGGGGCTGCATAATCTCATGGGCCATTCTGCACCCCAAAGCCACCAATATCAGCCAAATCTCAGGGGCCATTCTGCTCCCCAAAACTGCCAGTATCAGCCAGATCTACAGCCAGATGACAAAGATGCACACCTTCATTGTTAACCCAGAAAAACTCCAGATTATCTGGCTCTCTGGGTTGTGACCAGCAGGAAAAGCCCCCAACAACTGGGAGCCCTCCTGCAAGACCCCACTGAGGAAGCTGCCACCCCTCAAACTGGGACCTTCTGGTGTGTCAGACCCATTTAGTCACACTGAAGACCATTGTCTAAAAAACCACCAAGGAAACCAATTTTCTAAGATGTTTTTGGGGGGCTCTGCTGCAGGGAGGGAGGCTTGAGGACAGAGAAACTCACTTGTAGAAGTTGTAGAGGCTCATGGGCAGCGTCACCATGAGGGCACAAGCTGGAAGAGAAAGAGCCACGTTATTGCCCCGTGACAGAGGGAGACCATCGCGCGTACCCCACGAGCGGGGAGGTGGTTGTGCCCTGGTTTAAGCTGCCGGCGACAAAAATAGCTCAGAGTTGCACCCAGAATAGCTCAGCACGTTAAAAAGTAGGTGCTTGTCATCCTGGTCCAAGAGCTGTAATTACAAGCGAAGGTCTGCTATAAATTAAAGACACTTCCATTTTTAAAAAGCTGCATTAATCAGCCCGGTGTTATGCTTTGAACAGTTACAAAGGTTAATTATAATACAGTCTGTAATGAGACAAGAGGCGAGTTCAAACTCCACAAGTGACGTGGCTCTGCACAACAATTTCCAGTCTTTGTAGTGAAGCCAATTTGCTGCTTCTCCCACGGCGAACCCAAATGGGTTCCCACTGTGCAAAAAACGTTCTTGTCATTTAACCTGACAAATAATACAAGGAGTCTAAATAAATTTGAAATTCTAGACCTCAAAAGGGAACATCATCCCTCCAAGAGTCTACCACAACTCCTCCCGTCTTTATCCAGCAGCAGGTATTTTAAAAGACCTGGAAACATTCCTGCTTTTAATAACCCAGCTCCCATCCCAGTGCACAAACCCGGCCACGGCAGGCATCGTGCTCTATTTCTCACAAAGGAAAAATGTATTTATTATTCATACGCTAAGTTATACAGCTGCCAAATGAAAGCCCAGAATATCCACCTGAGGAGGAAAAGTGCAAGCGTGAGGTTTAACACAACTCAAGATGTATGGACTTGGCATTAAGCAGCTACAATTAACCCCTAAAGAAAGGGATATAGACTAAGAAAAATTAAAATAAGAAAGAACTTCTGAATAAATGGAATTTCATCAGCAAAGACAGCTCTCCCCTTTGTAGTGGCTTGTTCTGACCAATCACTGGGAGAGAAAAGGCTGGGCTTTTATTTAACTTCATTTGTTTTTTAAATGTATTTTTCAGCATGGGCACAAAATACATCCGAGGTAGGAGCGCAGCGCTCCGCTTCCTTGCTGGTTTGGACCCCACAGACCCGGGCAGACTGGAGTTAAACATCTCCAATGCAAGAAGGCAGCAACCAGGGCTCTGAAACCCTGGGAAAGAGCAGGCTGGGAGAACACCCTTAATTAATCACTTCAGTAACAACCTACGGGAGCTCCCATTACAGCACACACAAAAGAATTAGCATAGAATTAAGACATTGGGGTTTGGTTAAAAAGGTGGAGTTTAAAAGACAGGCTTCAACATGGAGTTTCTTACCAATAATCATTGCAGTGAATAGGTCTCTATATAAGAAATTAAACAGGAAAGGTGCATACCAGGCCTCAACTCCCACAAAGGCTGTCACTATGTAGACAATGGAAATGGTCTGGAAGAAAGCAGAGGAGAAGCAGGTGTGAGCCACCCCAGAGGCAAGTATGCCTTGAGACACATCGTGGTCTCTTCTTCCCACCGTCAGGAGGGAGAAAAATTAATAAAATAATAATAATTAAAAAAAGCACAAATATCCCCAATGTTACAAGATAAGGTCTAATTAGCAAAATAGCTGAGAAGGGCACAACCAGGAGCTGCTCCTCACACAGCCTGAGCGTAGGAGACACTCAATACTAGACGTTGCAGGGATCCTGGAGGGTTCATACGGGGACTCTGTAATCCATCTGGTGAGGCAATTACAGGGAGAAAGCTAACGAGGGGTGTTTCAGTTCCAACAGTAACACCGAGGGTGGGTGAAGCGCGCTGCAGGGCAGCTCAGCTCTCCACCCCCGGCCCTTCTGCAAGAGGCAGAGAGGGGGAAGCATCAGGGTGAAGCAACGCTTCTGGAGAAAGGGGTCAGAGCAGCATCAGAGGGGACCAGCTACACTCTCCTTTTACAGGCAGAGATCATTACTGTAATTAGCGCAGTTGCCTAAATTGAACTCTCCTTCCAACTTTTTGCATTTCCTACCCAGCACCTGATAAGAATCATTTCAGACCATCGAGTCCAACCACCAACCCAACACTGCCCAACCCACCACTGCTCCATGTCCCTCAGCACCACGTCTGCCCGGCTTTTCAATCCCTCCAGGGATGGGGACTCCACTCCCTTTCAGTGTAAAAATTTTTCCTAATATCCAATCTAAATTCCAAACTTGAAGTTACCCATGGTGGTATGATGCAGAAAATTAACTAGAGCAACAATTTAGCTGGCCAAACCATGACTCTCAGGAGAGCAGAAACCAGGCAGAAGGAAGACAAGGCAATATCCATTCTTCAAGCCTTGTTGTCAAGACAGTCCCTCTACAAAAGCTACTCAGAACAAACAAACAAAAAAAAAACTAAACACAAACCACACAAATTTCCTTGGATTTAACGGTTTTAAGCTGGTGAACTCTAGTGCCCCATGAGCACAGCTCATTAAAGCAACTGAAGTTCAAAGTCAGGCAAGTGGTCCTATAGAATCACAAAATGGTCTGGGTGTGAAGGAACCTTAAAGCCCCCCCAGTGCCACCCCCTGCCCTGGGCAGGGACACCTCCCACCACACCAGGTTGCTCCAAG